>BCIA01000001.1:4709037-5165893 GCA_001599815.1 Furcasterigmium furcatum
CGGAAATATTGAAATGAAGACTAAGGTAAGTTTGAGACTACCAGACTAAGATCATTATTACCTAAGATACATTCTGAGTTGCCTTGCACATTAGGTCCTTTGACGACTAGGAAAGCTTAGCCCCATGAAGTAATTCTGGCCCAATTCTGGATATCAGAGGCCAACTGGCCTTCGGGGGATAGAGTTACGCGCGCTCTGGGGGCTCTGAGGGCTCTGGGGGCTCTGGCCCAGACTGGGGGACTCATCTGGATGTACCGGGAAGTATGACGCGTAGGCGGACATATCGGAAGGGTGTCTGTTCAAGGAGAATGATGCAGTGCTGTCGTGCCGCGAAGGGGTGTAAGGGGTGCTGTCCGGACTGCCGAGAAGTGGTGCGTCACTGGTCATTGTGTCCCGATTGCTCATTCTAGGCCTGGACGCAGGCTGCGGTTCCTGCGTCTGAGTCGAGACTCGACTAAGGGGCCCAAGGGGCTGCCCAGAGCTAGCCGCTGTATGTATGGGGAGGGAGGACTGGCTCGGAACGGCCTCGTAATGGGTGGCTTGGATGTTGGACGTGCCGGACTCGGTGTCTTTCTCGCCTCCGTCTCCCCTGTTCAGAGGATTATGTCTGCTCACCATCTCTGGGAAAGGTATTAGCTCCGGTCCCAAAAGCGTACAACTCAAGGACATCAAAAAGTAGAAAGACTCACTAGATATCATCTCCGCAAAGGTGAAGAGAGTTAGGAGCCCGAGGAAAATGGGAACCAGCTGTCCGAAGGAGGTCCCGTCCTGTTCCTCATTCCGCCCCCATTCGTTCTTCTCCAGCCATCCCGAGTTGTATACCCATCTTCGTAGATCTATCATGTATTTCGCTTCAAAACCAATGGTGACTCCGCTGACAGAAACACATCCGAGAAGATACAGCCCATAGATAAACATGACGGCCCCTCGTAATCGTGACCCAGTTTTCCCTGACGAGACAGGAGTCTTCCGGCCAAAGACCTTTCTGACTATGCCCAGTCGTTTTTCGCTTCTTCGAATAAAACGAACCCCCTCCACGATGATGGCCGCCCCGTAGCAGAGAAGGATGATGAGGAAGAAGTTCCATCCCTCGATCCTATTCCCGGGGGTGCTCTCAACAAAGGTCTGGACTGTGTTGCCGTCCGTGAATGACTGGCTAAACGTGTCGACAAACGATCCGTTTTTGCCTTGGAAGCAAGCCGCAAGCATGAGGAGGGGGCTGTTTCTTTCATCTGCGGGAGGCACCTTTGATGGAAAGGGGATGTCATTGGTGGCGTTCTGATTCGTGAGCAGCAGGCCAGAAAAGATGAAGACGCCTGTGATCACAATGATCCGAAGAAGGGCGAGATATGGGTAGTGCCAGTAGTCTCGCACGACGGCGATGGATAGGAGATGGGTCGCACAGGTCAGGAGCATCATGTTGGCGACGATGCTGTAGTGATATGCCGTGATGGAGCAGCCCTTCCAATAGCGGAGAGCGATGGCGTAGGCGCCGCCGGTGAAGACCTGCTGGTCAGAACAGGACTGGACGAGGGCTTCCAGCATCCGGCTGAAGCTCAAGCCACCACATCTGCGCCGAGTCTTCTTTCTCTTCTCTTCTCTGCGAACCGCAAGTATTAGTCAGTTTTCAGTTTCTGTGTATGAAATTAATAGGCCGACTTTGCGTACGGAGACAACCGTGATTTCCAGTGACAGGCCTTCGAAAAGGCCCAGAGCAGGTCGATAGCACTCAGAACCAGAGCAAACGAAGTCACGCCGATGAACATGGACACAATCTTGAAGCAAAAGGTTAGGTGTGGGCCATGACAGGAAACAGTGGGAGGAGACGACTTACACCGATGCCGGCAACATCGCCGTCAGGGGGGACTTCGCCGTGACCATATATCCCAACGAAGTTTTCCTCGTCGGTGGAATTGAGCCTGAAGTCACAGTTGATGGTGACGTTGTAGCGAGTTCGGCATTCATACACTGAAACATAAGCGCCCATGTCGGAAACGATTGGAGATGGTCAGTTCGGAGCTGTGAGAAGATGCGGATCAATATCGATCAGGTAGTGAGTGACATGTGAAACCGCCAGCACACAAGCAACTTGAGCATTGGTTCGAGGCATCAAGCGGACTGAGCAGATTGTGGGGCCGAAGAAGCTTATATGCTATGTGTCATTTAATCTTTCTGAACGGATTCTTCTCCGTTCTATCATTAATCCATTCCCCGATTCCCAGGTGAAGTCACTACCACCAGGCTCTACTGGCCAGGGCCATAAATGTCCCAAAAAAAGAAGATGCATTTTCTGTCGGCCAAGAAAGACGGCTGGCAAATGCGCAAATCAGAAAACACCGATGCGGGCTGTGCTCGACGCCCAATTGGGGGCGATATGCAGGCTGAGGACTGGAAATGCAGTGATGGGAGACCAGTGTATTCAGCTGCTGGGTTGCACAACATCACGGCTACCACACCGAGACGGGTTTCTTGAGCGGGGTAGATAAGAGGCAGAATAAACCATTCCATGTCGTGGTAATTATAGAAACCGCTTCGTTGACATGCGGCCCAAGCCACGCGCCGGTCCGACAGTCTCGTCCATGTAACCGTCACAGTGGCAGATTGGAGCATTCTGGGCCCAAGATCGGCATCTGAATTTCCGTACCCAACGCTCAGCGGATGACCAGGTGTGTCAACTCGCTTCGGGATACTGGATGTTCATGAATTTCGTCCTGAACGGAAGGGAGAAATACTTGCCGATCAACCAACCTCGGTCTTCGTGCAATCTGATAGATATCACTGCTTGACTTGACGGACATCACTGACCTGGAATATTACTACTACTGAATCTTCCTGGACTCATTGCTCTACACTGGGAAGGTCGGCAGACTTCAGGGTCTGAGCCGACGGACTTACACTATTTCTTCGGCCGAGGTGAGCAGAGCAAGAGGACTTCCTATCTGTTGAGTGGGCTTATATATACAATTTACGATCCGAAAAACTTGCACGACGCAGTGACACTATTAGACATACATTCAAGAAGAATGTAATTGGCCTTTATTTTTGATAGAGGCATCGTCGGCCAGGTCAATCCTTCTCAGGCAGCAGGCGCCACTGGGATCTGACGGAAGCTTCTTATCGATAAGCTTTTGGCTGCCTTCAAGGTTCCACGCGACGCGCCTAGTCCAACTTCCCCCGCGATTCCAGAAGCAACCCCGCGACGTCGCCAGCATCGAGAAGGAGGAGGAGGAGCCTTGCAGTATTCGTTCTTCTTTCTCTGTTGATTTCTACTTACTTAATGGGTTGCATCACTCTTCTTTCCGACGTCCTACACGTTTGAGCACCGGCGCTTGTCGACACTATGTCGACCTGGAGCCACAGGAATCGCGACACTGCCAAACTGCCGACATGACGCGAAAATTACCCTGGAAACGAGCTTCGAACGCCGTGAAAGATGACCCAGGAGCACCTGCCACGCCGATCGCTCGCGCGATCTCCCGCGCCAGCCCCCAGATCAGCCGAGGGCGGACACCTCAAGCGGCTTCAGGAAGAAGCACACCCGCATCTACGGGGAACCATGCTTATCGCCCTGGTACGTATCGTTCCATCCTCGCAAAGCCCGAGCAGTTCACTGACGCCGCAGCAGCCCGTACACCATCTACCTCACCTCCCCCGCAGCCCCTTCCAGAACAGTAACTGTCTCCCTCACACCGAAGAAAACCTGAGCTGACCGGTGCAGGCACATGCTCGAGGGGCTTGACAATGACGACCGGTATCGCATGGTGGAAGACGAGTTCTTCGCCATGGCGGGCATGTTCACCGCCTATCTGCACAGGGCTGAGTACCAGCGGCTTAAGAACCAGGCAAAGTCCCAGAACGCAGAGACCATCGCCAACATCTCGCGACCCGTCGTTGGGTCTTTGACTGAGATTGCGCGCAAGCGCCAGGAGGACGTCCTCCGGAGACGGAAACAGCAAGAGGCTCTTAAGAGGGTCAGAGGCGACGCCGGAATCCAGGACCACAGCGCCGATGAGGACGATGCGCCGTGGACGGGCACTGCACTGCAGGGGCTCATGGACAACTCGCGCAAGGAGGAGGTTCCACTCACGAGACTCGTCCGGGGCCCTCCTGCAGCAACCAGCAGGCCTCCTTTCACTCACCGAAATCAGCATCGCTCAGAGCCAACACGGGCCACGGCCCTCGCGAGTCCTTCCCCCAGACTTAATGGGGGCCGTCCTCCACTGGCTACTCAGGGCCAGAAACGATCTCTTGACGAGACGGAAACCGAATCTGACGATGATGATGACCTCGGCGCTGGGATACCCGACCGAGTACAGGTACCTACTGCAGGGAGCAGGGCAGCACAGCCCACCCACGCCACTCCTGTTACTCGGCACCCACAGTCAACAGCGGCAACCAAGGACACAGCGCCACGAGTTTCCCATTCTGCTCCCCGTCGCCGGGTAACCGAGTCTATGTCGACACCTTCCAAGGCCTTGAGTAGTCCTGCGGTCAAGGAGGCGTCGGACTCGGAGGATTCCGACCCATTCACGATCTTCAAGGATCGACGACGTCGCGAGAAGGACCGCAAGAGACCGACTAAAGCTGAGAAGAAGGATCAAGACGGCAAAATCCCTGACATCATCCCGACTTTCCTCTTGTGACGGCATCATCTCTCGGCGATGACACGGAATATTCACATCTCCAGCGAGAGAGTCAGAGCTGTGGGGTGCTGGGCCTGGAGCGCACCAAACGTCACTTATGACATGGGGCATGGTCACCGGCGTTCTGGAGCAGGGGCACATAGGTGTTAATGGGAGGCATGGCTCATTGCCGTTTGCGAAGATCTATGATCGGGCACCAGCTTATCATGTCTTGGCCCGCAGCCTCAAGGCTTTGGTGTAGCTAGGTCGATCATCTGAATACATCATGATACCCGCGGATCCTCCGCTCCCGAGTGGCGCTTTCTTCAGAACCCATACGTCCTGTGCTTGCGGTGGGCGAGTCCTACTGATTACGTCAAAGACGTATATATGCCCGACCGGGCCTGGATGACGGGAACCAGCTGTTTGAAGGTCTGCGCCATTCCATATTTTGCCTGCTGTGCACGGCTCCAAGTGATGGAAGCTCAGCGCGTTCATGAGCCGCTGGAGACCCTGGCGCCTTCGAGCGCATGCCGCGGCAAGCAATCTCTTGCTCGATCAACGCGACAGCTACTCTCGTCGAGTCAAGAAATGTTGTTCGCTCGATCATTTCCTTGTCTCCTCACACCTCCTTCAGGAAGTGAGCCTTGTACCTCTTGTTCGCCCTGTCCGCCCCGCGGACGAGGAACTGGTCTCCGTGAAGCTCGAAAGCGAAACGTCTCGGAGGCGCCGTTCCATCTTCTGTCGGCTCCTCGTCGCCATTCGGCGCTGCCAGCTCGTCGACGGGTATCTCGACCCGGAACATGGTCCCTTCCTTCGGCACGAGCTTGATCTCGTTCTTGGGCGTGATGATCTCGAAGATGAACTTAGCGTCCTTGATGACGATGCCCTTGATGCCCACGCGGCTGGGGCAGCTGCTCCTCGAGACCTCAACCTCGGCGCCGTGGAATTCGGCGGAGCTCAGTTTAGCCGCGGCGCCCTGGCCGCCTGTGTAGAGTTCACTGCCAAGGATCTCGCGGATGTAACCCAGCCAGAGGTTGTTGAGGGGTTCGAAGACGGAGTATTTCTGGCCCTTGCGCGGGATGTCGTAGAGGCCGAGGGCGCGGCGCTTGCGGGAGGGGAGGGGCGCCGGGCGGAGCTTCTGTTTCCGCTTCTTGTCCTCGCGGGACTTGCGGCGGGAATCGCGAGCGTTCTTGCGCGTCGCGACGACGGTTGGCGGCGGGGATGTTGGACGGAGGTAGAGGTTGCGGAACTGGATCTTGTCGTTGTAGATGCGGTCGACAGATGTGGGCGAGTGGGCGCGCTCGAGAAGGGACTTGGTCACCGTCGCCGCATCGGAGGGAGCCGCCATGGCGGGCAGTTGGATTGTCGGGGAGGCGACGTCGCTGGCGAGTTTCCGTGGGAGTCGGACGGTGATGTTGAGGTGACAGTGGACGAGCAGACGTGAGCTGTGGTGGAGTTGGAAAATTAAATGTTAGTGCAGCAGACCGACAAGGGAGCTTCACATGCGCTAAAGCGGGTTCCGGCTGTGACGTCGAAGCTCGGCTTTGGGCTGTGACCCACTTCCCCGTGCCATCCATCGGCTCGAATCTCCAGTGACGACCAGCTACCCGGGGAACCCCAGCCGCGGATTGCATACCCCGTGAACGTCAATGCGACTCGTCCTGCCTGTTGGCTTTTACGTCTTCCACGGACGATGGCCCTCTTGATCCGGCCGTGACGGAGCATCCTGGAATCCACAGACACGACGAACCAGCGCGTCGAACCACCACAACGCGACAATGACGAACGACGAGAAGGGTGTTGGTCCGGCAAGCGATTCGGCGCCGGACCTCCAGATCCTTGGCGATGAGATTACTCTGCAGCCCAGCGGCTACTTCGAGCCATCGACGAGGAAAGACGAGAAGGAGGAGGCGCTCATGGAGCACATGGCCCGTTTCCGTTCCGAGCCCCTACAGTAAGTTCCCACAGCTACCCTCTCCCTCTCCCTCTCCCTCTACCCTCTTCCCTGCCATAGCTAACCCGCATCTCGTACAGATTCCTCCGAGAAGTGTCCCTTCACGTATCCGGCCAAGGCTGGCGCGCTTACGATGACGTTATCGGCCAACCTCTCTTCTACCCCGGCTTCAGCGATCGAATGAAAGACTCCATCCTCTCAGCCCCGTTGCTGCGGAACAAGATCACCGAGTTGGCCGAGAAGCGTGTGATTGTGGAGGAGAAAGAGGGTCTTCTGGACAAGAATGATAAGGACTACCTCGTCAAGCGCGCCCGGAGACGCTCGACCATCGAAGCCGGCATCCAGGAGGTGGCCGAGAAGATGACGGATGACATGATCTGCAAGTTCGAAAGCAAGACGTTCATCCGCGGCGCATACTACCTCACCACACAGCTGACGCTCCGAGCGTACCACCAGGGCATCCACGTCTCTAGCGAGGAGGTGCTGCGCCTGAGGAAGGTTGCGCAGGAGGCGGCCAAGAAGAAGCAGAGCATCGTGTTCCTGCCCTGCCACAGGTCCCATGTCGACTATGTCTCGCTGCAGCTCATCTGTTACCGGCTCGGACTGGGCTTGCCGGTTGTTGTCGCCGGTGACAACCTCAACTTCCCCCTCCTCGGCACATTCCTGCAGAATGCCGGCGCCATGTGGATCCGGAGGTCTTTTGGCGACGACCAGCTGTATTCAACCCTCGTCCAGACATATATTGATACGCTGCTGCAGCAGGGGTACAACTTTGAATGTTTCATCGAAGGCGGGAGGTCGCGGACGGGCAAGCTCTTGCCGCCAAAGTTCGGCATCCTCAACTTCGTCATGGATAGTATTCTGTCCGGGAGGACGGAGGACACCATTATTTGCCCCGTTAGTACACAGTACGACAAGGTCATCGAGACCGAGGGATACGTTACAGAGCTCCTGGGCGTGCCAAAGAAAAAGGAGAACCTGGCAGACTTCTTGTCGGGGGGGTCGTCAGTGCTTTCGCTCCGGCTGGGGAGAGTGGACGTCAGGTTCCACGAGCCCTGGAGTCTGCGTGGCTTCATTGACGAGCAACTCACGAAGCTGTCCAAGATCCCATCGAGCCTAAGCCTCGATGTCAAGGACCCCAACAACACGCAAATCCGCCACAAGTTGTTGCGCACACTGGGCTACCAAGTCCTGTCCGACATCAATGATGTCTCTGTCGTCATGCCGACAGCCCTGATCGGCACTGTCCTCCTGACACTCAGAGGTCGCGGAGTGGGCAAGGCGGAGCTGGAACGCCGCGTCCAATGGCTCACAGACAGAGTTCGAATCAAGGGAGGTCGCGTGGCTCACTTCGGCAACGCGCCTCTGTCGGAGATCATCGAGCGTGGTTTGGAAGTGTTGGGCAAAGACCTCGTCGGCATCGTCACTGGACTACCCGAGCCCACGTACTTCGCCGTGGATCGTTTCCAGCTGTCGTTCTACCGAAACATGACCATCCATCTCTTCATCTCGGAGGCCATCGTCAGCGTCGCCATGTATACCAAGGTCAAGCAGGGCGGCGGGCCCTCCGTGCAGGACATCAGCTACGGAGAGCTCTTGTCTCAGATCCAGTTCCTGTCTTCGCTCTTCCGCGGCGAATTCATCTTCCCCAGCGAAGGCCTGGACGCCAACATCGATAAAACCCTGCGCGGCCTCGAGATGGACAAGATTCTCCAGGTCACGAGGGACGAGCAAGGAAAGGCTGTCAAGGTCGGGTTGCACCCTGATGAGCGGACGGCCGGCCGGGAAAACTACGACTTTTACTGCTTCCTGATCTGGCCTTTCATTGAGGCCAGTTGGCTGGCGGCCGTGTCCCTCATGGGCCTGACCCCTCCCCTCCATGAGAAGGAGGAAGTCTGGCTCGAGGTGGGGAAAACACAAGACAGCGCTCAGGTGGTAAGTAAACAAAGACCTGTCTCACGGAACATGTGGCTAACAGCTGCCCCCAGCTCGGCAAGACCCTCTACCATCAAGGTGATCTCAGCTACTTCGAGGCAGTCAACAAGGAGACCCTCAAGAACTCCTTCCAGCGATTCGAAGAAGAGGGTATCGTCCAGGTCGTCAAGTCAAAGGACCCCAAGGTCCCACCCCGCCTGCGTCTCGCGCCTGAATGGAGCCCTTCTCGTGACGCCCAGACCGGCGCCCTGGTCGCGAGCGGCCGACTCTGGGACTTTACCGAGAAGATTGCCTCGAGCCGTCGCGAGGGCAAGAACCGCCGCGACGGCGCAACCGTCAGCACGCGCGTTTTGCGGCTTACGGACCTCCTTGGCGCTCAGCTGTTCGAGGCCGCGAAGAACCCCGACGCGAAGACGGGCTTCTCGCCGACGCTGAGCCGCGAGGATGCGGTACAGTTCAAGAAGACCCTCAAGGAACAGAAGAGGCGGCGGACACTTGAGGGCCGGGCGCATTTGTAATTGTATGGTCATTACTATGTTTCAGAGTACAGAAGTTCTTGTTTTTACAGCGCGGTTCTCGAACGATCTGAGGCTGTGGGATTCGTGGCAAAATCCATAGACGGCCCTCTCTATATGCAAGGCTAGTTATTCCAACACGTCAAACACCTTCCATCCTACTCTGCTTTTGGTTTCAAGATGATGTTGTCGATGAGCCGCACAGCTGGGCCGTTGCTGTGTCCCAGGTCTTCGCCGGGTTGCGGGTCCTCGACAGGCAGCATCTTCACGGCGCCGCTCAGGATGGCCCCCTTGGCCGGGTCGACCGTATCGACCTCCTCCATGGTCTCTGGGTCAGACAGAGCAATGTAGTCGACCTCAAATAGGACCCTCTCGCCCGGGGGCAAACCAAGCTGCCCGTCCAGAGTCTGTGATGCCACCGCCCGTGCCGCCCCGAGAATAGATTCCCTGTCGACCTTACCCGCGGCGTACTCTGCCTCGGCCGCTTGCAACGACCTGTTCAGAACAATGGCCTCCCTGCGCCTCCGCGTGCCGAGATACACATTGCGCGAACTCAGGGCCAGGCCGTCACTTTCCCGGATGGTAGGGCCGACGACGACCTCGATGGGCAGCATGAAGTCCCGGACGAGGCGGCGGATGACGATGGTCTGCTGGACGTCCTTCTGGCCAAAGTACACCTTGTCGGGCTGCACGGCGTTGAAGAGCTTCATGCAGACGGTGGCGACGCCGCGGAAGAAGGTCGGGCGGGTCGTGCCCTCGAGTAGGTTGCTCAGGGGGGTGATGCTGACGAAGCTGCCGGTGGAGTGGACCTCCTGGCCGGGGAAGCCCTCGGGGTACATCTCGGGGGTGGTGGGGGCGAAGACGGCGGCGATGCGGCCGAGGGAGGCGCCGTCGTCGGCGAGGGTGCGGTCGAGGGCCTTGAGGGCGGCGATGTCCGTGGACCAGGTGACGGGGTAGGAGGCGAGGTCTTCCTTGATGCCGAACTGGGCGGGGTTGACGTAGATGGAGACGACGACGTTGTGGGACTCGCGGACGGCCTGGCGGATGAGGGAGATATGGCCCTCGTGGAGGGCGCCCATTGTCGGCACGAGGGAGACGGTGCGGTGGTTCTCGGAGAGGGGCCGGCGCCAGGTCCGGAGCTGGTGGAGGGTGCGGAGGACGCGGATGGAGGTTCCCGGGATGGTCTCGGGGCCCTTGAAGCGGGATGAGGGACCGCAGGCCGAGACGGGGGCGGTGGTTGATATTGACCTGGCCATGGTCTTTGCGGGGGTGGTCCGGGGTGTTATGGGTGAGGCATTTTGAGAATTTGTCGAGAAAGAGGCGCTTCGCGATGAGCGCGTGAGCGCGGAGCTCGATGAGGGTGACGAGGGGATTGAGGCACGCGACCGCGGCGCGGTGCGGATTGCGCGGGCAAACATGGGGCTCGGCGCGAGAAGCAGAGACCTGCGGGTTTGCTCCTGGGAGAAGAGAACGGATTTGAAGGATTTGGAGGGCTCAATGGCTGCTTTTACCAGGCATCTCGTGATGGTTTCTGCTGCGGATTTTTGAGGCCGTTGGCGGATGTTGGCCCGAGGTCTTCGGTGAGGTCGGTGAGATGAGTCAGCATTTCATTTGTGTGAAGCACCGGCGTGTGCCTGGATTCAATTCTGCTACCTCACAACAATCAACTTGAAGTCCCGCGCACCTCACCAGTCCGAGTTCAAGGTCAACGGTGACTGGCGTGCAGGCACGGAACGCGCCATCCATGACCCGATATTGACACAACCCTCGGAAGCTCTGGCTAGCTGTATTAGGTCATTGCCATCGAGAGATCCCCGGGATCGAGACACGGTTATCGGCATGTGGCTGCAGCAAGGACGATAAGCACGCGATGCCGCTGCAGGCCGGGATTGTCTGGCCCAGGAGCGTCGCACAAGGCAAGACATAATAGCCGGGTTTGCATCTCCTCTAGACATGGGATGGAGATGCCCTTGGGGTCTCCTCAGGCGACAGCACTCTGACCTGCCACATTTTGGTCGTCCTCGGCGCTGGCATGCTCTGTCCGAATCCTCTGGCGTCAGTTATTTTTGGCCAGACTGGCTCCGAGCCTGTCCATGTTCACCTCCCAGCTCCGGACAGACCAGCCGGTCTGGCAGATTGTCTCGAGAGTGTCTCTTCCTTTGAAGCCACACGTCAGACACGTTGTCTGCTGCAAATGCCGTGCGACGTGGAGGCTCCATGGGATTCGACCACGCGACAGACACAGGTGAAGCACCACAGTCGCTCGAGACATGTCGTCGAACCCAGAGCGATAGAAGCAATCTACTATCGAAGTGCCTAGGAGCGCCCAGTTTCATTACGTCGTCTCTTCTCCTCGCTGTGGTTGCTTGGGCGTCTTGGCACGAAAGAGAGAGGTCCGGAACCGCCAAGTCCCGAGCCAGGGGCTTGATCGACAGGGACGTCCACCAGCATGCGACATCGGCAGTGGACGAGGGCTGCATCAGTGCTCAGGCTGTTTTCCATGGCTTCTATTCTGGATGGATCAAAATAGGCCGTCACATTATAATGGATGAATCGCGCCACCGAGAAGCCTAACCCTCCGGCTGGTTGCTGGGATTCGCTTCAGGGCTAGATCCTGTCCAGCAGCGAGTGCCGGCGCCGGGCATGGTCAGTGCCGTGACGATGTCTGGGGAATGAAACGGGACTCGTCCTATCTTTCGGGACAAACATAACCTTCTCTAGGATGCCGTCGCAGATCGGTCGTGGGAAGCTTAGATCTTTCCGCGGCCCGGATCCATCACCATCGGCACAGCTAGCCTTCTCCAGCAAGCGGAGGCATGTTTCGAGACGTCAACCGCTTTGACAGAGGGCTGCGCCTCTCGGGGGCAAGCAAAGCCGAAGCATTCCTCCGACAAGATGGACACAACGACGGCAGGCCGAGACGTGTGAAGAAGGACGTTGGATGTGAAGACCGAGGACATCGGCTCGGCGAGAAACGGGACGTGGGCTTGGTGGGAATCATGTCGCCCACTCACCACCTGAGGTGTCCCAGAGGACAAGCTGAGTCGAGCCGTGGGACGCAGACAAGACTGCTGGTGGAACTTGTCCATATGTAGAATGGTGCTGTTCCTCCACGGGCTGGTTCGACTGTCGGCCCAGTTGACAGGGCCTCCTCTTGCATTGGCCATGATTCTCGTGAAATGGGCGACCAAGGAAGTGATGACCCCCCATCCTCACTGGCGATGAGGATGTCTGTCCTGCCGGTCGGACCAGGGTGGACCTTGGGCGATGCTGATCACCAAGTCGTGGTGTCACATCTTGCGCTGAGTCTTCAGTCAGGATCCCTGGCAGCATGGACGTTGGAGAGAAACCACTTGCGACATGCATCCGTCTGTCGGTCGGTCCTTAAAAAGCGGGGACCACTCAGGGGCTTCCACAGCGGCCGAGTGGGATGGAAGCGCCGAAGGGCCTGTAACGTGGGCGCAGTCCGCTGTTGCGGCGGGGAGTTCCAGGCCCATGCACCTCACACGGACGCCAAGACACGCTTATGTACAGCGCACCACAAGGAAAGTGCGTCCTAGCAATCGGCACAGGCTGCTCTTACCGTGCGGCGACGCCCCAAATCCCCACATGGCCTCATTGGCAGATCCAGAAAAAAAGGCCAAGCCCCAAAAGGGACTCGCTCCGTCTTGCCATTCCGACCTTTCGATTCTCCCCAACTGGACATTTCTCCCGAGCAAGTCTCCTTCCGCGCGCGCTCGCTTCCTCTTTCACCCATCCATCCATCCATCCAACAGACAACGACGTCAATCGCGCCCGCGACGCCTGGATCGGAGCATCGCGATAGCAGCACGTCGGAGTGAGTACCCGCCGCCACAGGAGGGCGCCATTCATCGTCGACAACATCCATTCACGTTCATCGGCCCCTCTCACTCATCAATCGGCCAACCCTGCCTGTCAATCGGCCAATTTCCCTTAGCCGGCCGGATTATCCCGACGACCCGACAGACAGCGAGACTTCACTTCCTGAGCACCTCCACGCGCCTCATCTCACCGCGCATCTTCAGCCTCGCCGTTGACCGCCCCAGCGACCTCGGACCCGGTAGACGCTGTCTCATCGGATAACGTGGTCTACAGTGCACGGCCGCCTGCCTCATCGACGTTCATCGCCTCGCCATCATCCTCGCGCGCGCCAGCAGTCTGGTTCGGACAACCCCGCGAGGCAACCTGTTCGACTCTCCACGCGTCACTGTCCGACGGGAAACTGCCGGATCTCATCACTAGGAACCGTCATCTGTCCGAGACTCGCTCGATCGTCGCTCCCTTCCCCCCAATCGACTCCGAAGGCCGTCTGCTTCCCCGCTGAACGACGACCTCGCCTCTCATTTCGTCACCCGGACTCGCACCACCGGAAGCTCCTTGCGCCTCACCCACCATCCTCAACCCAGCTCATGGTCTTGTTGACTCGCATGATCCTTACGACAGTTGCCTCCATACTGTCTTATCAGAGTCCTTGGTTGGACCCTGGTCGCCTCACCTCGACTACCTCGGCCTAGACGACACAGTCGTCCAAGACGACCTTGCCATGAATTTACCCAGCTCCCACATCAAGAATCGCCCCAGCAGCAGCCTCCAGCTCACTCCTGGGCGCGATTTGCTCTGCACCACTACGCAGCAGAAGCCGAAGCCCTTGGCCGCCCAACCCACAAAGTCCAAACGCGTCAGGACGGGATGTTTAACATGCAGAGAACGGCATCTAAAATGCGATGAAGGATTACCAGATTGTCTAAATTGCCGAAAGAGCAATCGGAATTGCAAACGAGGTGTACGGCTCAACTTCATAGACACGCAGGTCAAGCAACCTCCCCATCTGCTGCCTCCGGCTGCTGAGTGGTCTGGTAAGAGCTCACCTTCCGCAGCCCCGGGGACTGAACAATCACTCACACATTTCCCAGTTCAATTCCAGGATGATTCACGACACATCGCATCCGAGTATCTGGGTGGACTCGAGCGATATGCCCATCTCCCAAAGGTCACAGAGGAGCCTGCGGTGGCTCCCCCCCATCCTCATGCCCACAGCCATGCCCACGCTCATGCTCATGCTCACGCCCTCTCTGGCCATCTTGATGCGACACTCCGCCATCAGGCTCACTTCCCGCACCATGGACAGGCTGTCCTTGATCGGTCCGGCTCTTCGAACAACCGGTTCTTCCCACCGTCGACCCCACCCACAGCAACATACGGCTACCACCACCCATCGCACGCCCTTGCGACTGGCACCCGTCCCCTAGTCGAAGGACCGCCCCTGCGCCACCACAACGAGCACCCCTTCCCTACGCCGCAAACCTCGACTCACCCCGCGCTCTTCTACTCGCTCCAGGACCCCTTCGCAACCAGGAGGGAAGATGCTCCGAGATCGCACGGTCACCGGGATAGCGACGCCTCAAGCGCCGCTTCCATCGCGCCACTAGTGACCGGCCCTCCACCAAGCTTCAGGGGAATGAACCACGGCCATCTTGCCCAGGACGGCATGATGACGCCACCGCCCAGCGAGAAGGCTGCCGTTGCCGAGAGGGAATACCTCAACACGGAAGAGGAGATGTACTACATGCAGGTCTTTGTGGAGGAAGTCGGCGTCTGGATGGACTCCCTGGATAGGGAGAAGCATTTCAGCCAGCTCATGCCTTACTCCGCCCTCAAGTCCCCCATGCTCCTCAACGCCTTCCTCGCCTGTGGTCTCAAGCACCTCGCCCTGACGAACCCTAGTTGGAAGGACGACAAGGCCCTCTACTATTACGACACCGCGACGACACAACTCCTTCGAAGCCTGCAAAACCCGGATCGCAATACTGCCGAGTGCGCAACGACCGCCGTCGTGCTCAACGTCTACGAGATCATGTCGGAGAAGCCGGGCCAGTCAGTCCGTATGCACCACATTGCTGGTGCTCGTGCTCTCATTCGCGAATGCGGCTGGGATGCCCGCTCAACTGGCGTCGGTGCTGCGTGCTTCTGGCTCAACATTGGCATGGAGGTCCTGAGCTGCCTGGCCTTCAACTGGCCAACCTCGTGGGATCCCGATCAGTGGGGCCTGGATCTTGACTTTGCGAGCGCCTCTCCTGAGAAGCGGGAGGTTGAGAGCGCTACCGGTGCCGGTTTTGGCAAGGAAGAGGAGTGGGTGCACCGGATCTTCTACATCGTAGCGAAGATTGCGAACTTCAGGGCCACGATTCCCAAGTTCCAGGAGGCTAGCCCTCATGATGAACAGATGAGGCTCGGAAGTCGTTTGAGCCAGTGGCAAGAGCTCAAGAGGCTGTGTGATCGGTGGAACAATGCCTGTCCCAGGACGATGCACCCGCTTGGTTATGTGCAGGCCACGCAGGTCAAGTCTAGATCTGCATTCCCCAACGTCTGGTAAGTTAGGTCTCACGCCCCTGACAAAACACCATGCTCACAATATTCTCAGGTTGGTCAAGCGTGCGGCAACGATCGGCAGGCTCTTCTACCACACGGCGCAGTGCGTCCTGGCCCAGACGAACCCCATGGAGCCGACCAAGGTCTCTGAGGAAATGCGCGTCTTGCAGCTTCATCATGCGCACCAAGTTTGCGGTATCGTCGCCCACTGCCGTGACCGCGGCGTCGGGTCCGTGGCCATTCGCAGCCTGGCTGTCGCCGGATCCGTCCTCACGAACCCCAGGGAGCAGGAGGAGGTCCTCCACATTCTTCGCCACATTCACCAGGACAGTGGATGGCACCTGGGAACTGTTATCGATGAGTTGAAGAAGACTTGGGGCTGGGTTCCCGACGAGGATATCCTGCAGAGTCAAGCACCCGGCCCTAGCCAGCTGGGCATGGTGTCTGCGGCACCAGAGACAAGGGCACCAGTGGCAACCATTGGGGCCATGGGCAGCAGGCTTTTCGACGGTGCCTCTGCCTCTGGACAGGCATCAGGATTTGGTGGAGACGGCTCTTCGCATGTTGCCGCGGCTCCTGCCCCTGCGCAAGGCTCCATCAGCAAGGTCAACCCTCTGTCGTTCGCAGACTTCAGCCTCCCCAACCATCCGTACCAGAACTGGTATGAGCCGCCAAACCGGACAAGCTCCTACGCCTCGCAACCCTTCTTATGACCTTACGAACCTCGACGTACCTAGTCTTCGCGATGACATGGTTTGGGGCAGGCGTTCATGGACTGCGGCATCGGACCTTCTTCATACACCTTCGGCCATATGGTCATCTTCTCTTCTTTGTTTGTTGCATCTTACACGGTATTCATCGGTCTACACGGCACTGGCTTGCCCATGATGACGAATCATTGTCCGGTTAGCATAAAGATGGGGTCTCTGAAGATTTGCGATGCGGTTTCAAGGCGCTTCAAGGAATAGGACACGGACCTTGCGGTGCTACCGTTGAGCAGCTGCGTTGCTGCGGCGTTTTTGTGGACTTGGCCTGGTTGATATATGGGTTCGGATACGATTGTCCATGGCCTCTTCCCTGAGGGATATGGCAGGGATATGGCACTCGTCGAATATTATGCGTTGATCTCTATGGTGTATTATTCGGAGCTGCGTCTACTCTTGACTTTTTTGCCTCGTATGCCTGTCCGCCTGGCAGGCCACTGTCACCCGTCTGGCAATGGGCATTCCGCCCTGGTATCACCTCAATTGCCGTCGGCGGAGCTCAGAATCTTCGCCCCCTCGACCTCCTCCTGCATGCACGCCTCCTTCTCAACCTCGACCCCCGGCACCGATATTCCGTACTTGTCGTACGGGAAGCTCTCCAGCGTCTCCATGTAATCGGCCCAGCCGTCGCCAATCTCGCCCACCTGGTGGATGTCGACCTCGCCAGCCTCGAACATCCGGCCAGCGAGGACCTCAGGCTCGCGGCCAGCATAGTGCGCCTTGAGCATCTTGTGCGGGACCCATACGACGCGCATTCCGGCGCGCCGGCCGGCCTCAACGCCGGGCACGGAGTCCTCGAAGACGAGGCACTCCTCGGGTGTGATCTGCGGCTCGCCGGGGGCGAGGGACTCGTTGATTGTGCGCAGAGCGAGGAGGAAGATGTCGGGGTGCGGCTTGCCGCGGCCGGCGGGGATGCGGGTGTCGTCGCCCGTAACGCGGCGGTGGGTGGGAAAGACGGAGAAGAGCTCCGTGAGGTGGTTCGTCTTGATCTTGAAGTTCGTGACGTTGGAGGAGGTGGCGAGGGCGATGTGGACGCGGTGCGGGCCGGGGTCGGCGGCGTGCTGCTCTTCCTGCTGGGGAACGGAGCCGCGGCGGACCTCCCAGTAGCGGGTTCGGCCGAGGGAGGCGAGGAGCTCGGGGACGCCGGGGAGGGGGCCGGCGGTCGGGAAGAGCTCGGCCTGGGCGGCGGCGTTTTCGGAGATGTATTGCTCGGTGCTGATGGGGAGCTGGGCCCATTCGGTGAAGATGGCATTGGCGGAGGGGCCGGGGCGGCCTTGGAGGCGGGCCTTGATAGACCAGGGGAGGTCGGGCTTGCCATAACGGTGAAGAACGGTGTTGATGGCCGCCGTGTAGAGGTCCTCGGTGTTCAGGAGGAGGCCGTCCATGTCGAAGAGACAGGCCCTGACGGGCGGGAAGCTGTGTGGCGACGTTAGCAAGTGGCCAATGGCGGTCTGTTACATCTGAATATCACATACTCTGAGCGGGGAGCCATCTTGTATGAGTTGAGGTGGTCAAACAGCGGTTGCGTTGCTGCTCAATGTTTCGATGACTCCCAACATCCAAACTGACTGTTGGTGGTTGATGCGGGGAGTTTTGGAGGGGTAGTCTCGGCGTTCTCCGATAGCAGATAATGCTGTATCCGGGAGTGACGTCAATCGAGTCTATGTATTTAGACACATCTCTTGCAACTAGACAACTTATCTGGTCCATCCCACCCGCATTTACAAGCAACAAGCTCACCTCAACTCACGCCTTCACTACTACGCCTCTAACCGGCTCTCACGATGGCTGCGGACGCTGAAGCCAAGGCAGCCGACTCTAAGAGAACAGACAAGCCAACAGATGACCAAGATGAAGAGGTTCTAAATGTCAAGTTCTCGCCCGAAGAAGAGGCGGTACGTCATGACATTTTTCTCCAGGAACAACATAACCGCCAGAAGGATACTGTACTGACTGGCCCAGGAACTGTTGACTCAAGCGAATGAGAACAAATCCGAGGCAAACGCCCTGTTTGCTTCGTTCAAGTACGACGCAGCCATCGACAAGTACGATGAGGCCGTGGCTGTTTGCCCCAACTACCTCGAGTACGAGCTGGCCGTGCTCCGCTCAAACATTTCCGCCTGCCACCTGAAGCTCTCACAGTGGAAAGACGCCATCTCATCCGCAACCTCCGCGCTAGATGGTCTGGACCGTCTCGAGCAGGAAGAAGCTCTCAAAGCTGAGGAGGCTGCCAAGGTCAAGGCAGAAGAAGAGGACGTGGAAGAGGAAATCGTCTCCTCCGGAGCTGCAAAGGCCGCCCCCGCCCCGCCGAAGGAGGGCACTGAGGAGGAAGAGCGACAGAAACGACGTGACGACACCCTGCGTATCCGCGCCAAGGCACTCATGCGCCGTGCTAGAGCCCGCAGCGAGGAGGGCGGATGGTCAAACCTGGCGGGTGCCGAGGAGGACTACAAGGCACTCTCGAAGATGCCGAACCTTGCGGCTGCGGATATGAAGATTGTCAGGACCCAGCTGCGCGTCCTGCCGCCTCGAGTCAAGGAGGCGCAGGAGAAGGAGACGGCGGAGATGTGGGGGAAGCTGAAGGAGGTGAGTAATGATCCTGGTGCCCGCGACATGTACGCCGCTCATACGTCTCCCAGCTCGGTAACGGCATGCTGAAGCCGTTTGGCTTGAGCACGGACAACTTCCAGATGGTGAAGGATGAGAAGACGGGAGGGTACAGCATGAACTTCAACCAGGGCGGCGGTCAATGAACGTCCCCGTCTGTCAGTGCATCAGCGACGACATGTACTGCATACCTAGTAGCAACAAGGTCTCTCGAATTAGCGGTATTGCAGCTGGCTTCCACACAAATCGCCGTCTCGATCCGATGGTCTCACTTCCTCTCGCAATTACAGCCACAGTGACAAGAACAGTCCGGGTAGACTGGCCACGATCGCAGCCTCGTGCTTGTTGCCAGCGTTCGGCCTGTCGGTTCCGCCGTCATCCGCATCTCCCCACCTTCCAGTATTAGTGGGCTCAGGCATACCCGTTTGCACTGGTCGTCCGGTGTATGAACCATCTTCACTAACGCAGTCACCCCGAGAACACAGTTCGCCGCTATAACACCAGGATCCCGCACTGGTGTCGCAACAGTTGGCAGCCCGTGGTATACATGCTACATTTCAATCAGTCAACAAGGATCTGTCGGTAGTCTTCGTCCACAACCTACTTCTGCCACACATCTTGCTGTCTGTGCTGCATCCGGTGGGCGGCCCTGTACAAGTTGCGCCGTCCTTGCAACATGCCCCCTCGCTGCAGTATGAGCCTTCGGAGCACCAGCTGCCCGTGTAGTCAGAGCAGCATTCGGCTTCAGAGGGGATGCAGCTCCTGCCGCATCGAACCTCGTCGCTTTCGCATGTCATCTGTCGGCCGTCGATGATCTGGAAGACCTGGCCTGGGGAAACGTCATGCCGTCGCGAGACGCCGATGGAATATGCGTCCATGTTAGCATGGACCGGGGTTTCAGCCGAGATGATCCCAACGATCAGAGACGCCCATATCCCGCCAGTGACGAAGACCATAGCAGCGTGCATGGTGAACTTGTCTTCGTGGGCATGACCGGGATGTGTCTGAGATGAAAAGGTATCCCCCTACAGATAATTCACCCTTTCAGAAGTTGGACACACTTCAGCCTACTTAATATCTTGCCCAGATCTGGACCACTCTTGGTGTCGCTTACCTCTGCCCATGATTGGCCATCAGAGACAAAAGGAGGGAGCGCGCGGCATTAACGAAGTTTGGGACATGTGCCCGGAAACGCCTACTTGGCTCTTGGCGGCAGACTCTCCCCGCGCCGAGAACCCCGGAATGCTTGATCGGACAGCGAGTTCACTTGATATCTGCGGAACTTTTCCTCCTGTACGCATACTTTTCTACTATACATGTCGCCAATCGGACACGGAACATCTACGTCCATTCGCTCCAGCTGGTGCCCTGCCAGTAGACCAGACCGTCCTTCTCGAACTGCGGCCCCTCGGCATCGATGATCTGGCCAAGCTCACACCGGTCAAAGGCGATGCGGGTCTGCTGCTCGTAGAACACGTCCAAAGTGGGCGAGAGGGCCTCGCGTAGACTCGCGACGTCGCCGTGGGGGTGCAGCGACCTCCAGGGCTGGGAGCATGTAGAGCCCTTGCAGGACTTGAGCACGAAGAGGAGCGCGTCAAGGCGGGGGATGAGCTTCTTCAGCGAGACTCCGAGGACGGTGGTCTGGGAAGCGAGGACGGCCTCGTCCGCATGGAGGAGGTTCCTCAGCTGGCCGGGATCGGTCTGTGCGTGTCAGTCCAAGGCTCTGAGGGATACTCTAAGTTAGGGGCCAAAAGTAGAACTCACAGTCATGTCGTAGAGCTCGTGCTCGTTGCTGCACCAGATGGAGTAGTACAGGTTGTAGTCCTCGCCGACGACGCGGAGGGCCTTGTAGGTGTTGTTGAAGATGCGCTTCGTGTCGCCGCCGTCGAAGCCGAACTTGGCCTCGCTGATGGCCCAGCCCCAGTACTCGACGTTGACGTGCTCGCGGGTGAGAGGGCCCGCGGACAGCTCTGCGGCAGAGAGCGGAATAGGGGCGCCGTCAAAGTCGGCTCGGAGAGGGGCGCCCGCCAGGGACAGGATGGTAGGCGCGAGGTCGACGTGGGCTGTGACGACCTCGGCGACCTGGCCCCTAGGAACACCTGGCCCACGGACGATGAGGGGCACGTTGATGTCCTCCTCGTATCCGCACTCCTTTCCGGGGGGCAGACGATGGTGAGAGATGTGATAGCCGTTGTCGGTGGTGTAGAAAATGTACGTGTTGTCGAGGATGCCGAGCTTCTCAAGCCTCTCGACGAGCCCGTCCACGAGCTCGTCGACAGCCTGCAGCGCCTGCAGACGTCCGCGGTAGTGCTTGTCGTTGTACTCGATCTGATCGTCGGTGAGCTTGGGCTGGCGGCGGATCCAGTCGGCACCGGACGGCTTGTCAGGGTTGAAGTTCTCGGTCCTGGGGACCTTGGCATCAGGGAAGAGGTGCTCGTGCCTCTTGGCAGCCAGGGGGAAGCTGACCCTGAACTCATCGTCCGACACGGGAACATCGTCCTCAGGGCCCTTGACGGGGAGGAGGACCGAGGCGTTGAGGTTGCTATGGGGGGCAATAGGGGCAAGACCCAGGAAGAAGGGCTTATCAGAGGCCACGGCGTCATCGAGGAAGTCATACGCCTTGCCGGCTAGAACATCAGTAGAGTAGTCCCACACATGGTTGACGGGAGGCTCATGGTTGCGCTGGAAGGTGGCGTTGTAGTACGAGTAGGTATTGGGGTCCAGAAGGAAATCCTACTAGCAGTCAGCGTCGAGCACCTGGGAGCAGCAATTCAGGGGTTGCCACTCACAGAGCCGGTCCAGCCCTTCAGGTGAGGGCTGTCATAGTTCCAGATAGTGTGAGCATTGAACATCTTTCCAGTGTAGAAAGTGTTGTAGCCGGCCTCTTGGAGCCATATGGGCAGGTAGTTCTCATTGTGTCCGTTCTTGACGAAGATGGGGAAGCCGCCTGGAACAGGTCAGAGGGGTGTGTGTGTTCAACCTGAGCATTGGGTTGACTTACCGTAGGGCGGGTTGAGATCCGTCACGTTCGTGTTGTGGGCCAGCTTTCCCGTCCACAGGCTTGCTCTTGACGGGCAGCAAACAGCGGTAGTGCAGTAGTGGCGCTTGAAGAGGGTGCCCTCGTCGATGAGGCGCTTCTTGATCAGGGGGATGTGGTCCAGGGAGTTCATGCGCACATCCTGGTCATCCGTGAGGACGAAGACGATGTTGGGGCGCTTTCCATCGGCGCCGACTCCAGGGAGCGAATCAAACAACGGAACCTGTTCATCGATGCTTGTTGCGCCGGTTGTCCAGACCGCGGCGGCGGCAGCCAGTACGGCTGACTTCAGATACATGATGGTGCGGTTCTTCTGGGACTGAACGAAATCTCGGTGGAATACTCCAACATATGATGAGGCCAAGGAACTCGGTGGACGGTCTCAACCATGTAAATAAAAGTCGAGCGAGGTCAGTCAATGTCCATGAGCTGAGCCGGCCCCGGCCGGCGAATTGTGGGCCCCTCCGAGTTCCGATTGCGTGCTCCGGGTCCGTAATAACGCAACGCCCAAAACTGCCGACAGCGGCCAACTCGCTGCCTGTACCTGGGATTTCATGATCTGATGAGTTACTCCTCAGATAACGAGCCACGACGCGGTGGTGAGCGAACTGACGTCTCTGGGCGTGGCCAAGCTCACCAGTAGCCTCCAGGCTCTCTACGCTGTCATCGGAGATCAGTGTAAGTGCTCGCCAGACAGTCGTGCTGCCGAAACCGAGATATCTGTTGCTTCTAAACATCCCGGCTCTCCTATACGGACGCTAGCCACTTAAAGTCGACCCCGACTCGCTCGCATTGCGTTCATCCCCCCAGCGGGGACGATCCTAGCGACATCGCTGAGAATTTACCATGCAGCGCGGTCTCGAGCTGTTCGTGATCATGGGTCAGTATTGCATCACCGCACCAGGGCCAAATCATCGGGCCAGCTCGTGTGGATCTTGCCGAAGTTCTGCGACTCGGTTCCGATGCGCGGGTATCGGCCGCAGAACGTGGGTGACAGGGGTTCCCGAACCATCCTACTCGACTATCGAGTTTGTATGAGGCAGTCCTGCATTGGATGATACCGGGATACCAATCACCAGATATCAATTCTTTCTGGAAGCCCGCTCTGATATTGCCCGACGCCTCGAATCCATGCATTCCTCCCACATTCCGGTGGATAGGCCCGCGGAGATGCGTCGCTAGATCTTTGACTCTCCCGAACAGAGTCCCGCTCTCTCTTCATGGCATCATCGGTGGTTCGGGACTAAGACAAGGGAGATCGGGATGGAGCAGGTGGTCCAGATAGACCCAGAAAAATGTTTAAAGTCCAGGTCTTGCCCAAGAAAGGGTCCGGATCGAAGGTTTGGTCTCCTGTCTGCACCCTCAAGCACTCTTGCACCCAAGATCGACAGTTCTAGTCGACAAGCTCGAGAATTACAGCCGCAATGGAGGTTACCAACGAAGAGAAGTACACCAAGACGACGGAGGGCGAGCTCAGTGGCAGCGAGTCGCCCGATGTCGACGCCTTCACCTGGACTGAGGAGGAGGAGACAAAACTCGTTCGCAAGTAAGTTCTGATGCCACCCCTCGATGGTCTTGAGAATGCGGAACTGACAGATTCAGGGTCGATTTCCTCGTCATGCCTCTTCTGACCCTTGGCTTCTTGGCCCTGCAACTCGACAGAGGAAACATGTAAGACGACTACCACTATCGAGGTGTCGTGGACTCTTCTGACATTGAACGCCCAGTGGCAATGCTCTCACCGACAACTTCTTCGCGGACGTCGGCATCACGCAAAACCAGTTCAACATTGGCCAGCAGCTGCTCTCCCTGGGTATCATCATCCTCGAAATCCCCAGTAACCTGGTCCTCTACCGAGTTGGGCCAACCCTCTGGATCGGTGGCCAGATCATTGGCTGGTACGCTCGGCCCTCGCCTTTTCACAATGGAACGTTCTGACAAGATATCAGGGGTCTCATTGCAACTTTCCAAGCCTTCCAGCATGGCCTCGGCGCTTTCCTGGCCACTAGGCTGCTGCTCGGGTCAGTGATCACCCCAAGTCACCTGTTGACTATTTCGCTAACATGCTCTATCCAGCCTCGGCGAAGCTGGTTTCATCCCCGCGTCCTTGTTCACGATCACTCGCTGGTACAAGAGAGACGAGATCAGCAAGAGGTTCTCGTGGTTCTTCATCGGCAACATGTTCGCGGCCGCCATGTCGGGCATCATCGCATACGGCATTCTCCATATGAGGGGTGTGGCAGGCCTGACGGGATGGCAGTGGCTCTTCATCGTACGTTGATCCATGGCCCGGATACCGCATGTACCTCTGATGACTGACCGGAAACAGATCGAGGGCATCTTCACCGTCCTCGTCGGCATCGCGTTCCTGTTGACCTTCCCCGAATCCACCTCCAACCCCGTCTCCCGGCTCAAGTACCGCTACTTCAACGAGCGGGAGACCCAGATCTTGACCCTGCGCATCCTCCGCGACGACCCTTCCAAGGCTCACGCGAGCAAGAACGTCAAGTGGGTCGAGCTGAAGGCTGCCGTGAGTTCCTCTTCCTCTCCCATTGTTCAACTGATCTGGGTCTGACCGTGCTGTTCAAGATCACCAACTGGAAGCTCATCCCCCACGTCTGCTTCACCTTCCTGGGTCTGGCCTCGGCCTCTGCGTTTGGGTCGTACGCCCCGAGCTTGGCCGTCACCTTCGGCTATGGACGGCTCGAGTCGAATGCTCTGGTGTCCATCGGCTACTGGATCCTCATTGCCGTCAACCTGCTCTGGGGCTGGGCTGCGTGAGTCGATCTCCGTGTGTATCCCTGGCTGGGCTTCATGATGCTAACCACTATCATCACAGCGACCGCTTGGGCGTCCGTGGTCCCCTGGTCAGCGTCGGCTTTGCCCTCGGCCTGGTCTTCAGCGTGAGTCTCGCAAAGATGCAGCCTGGATCGTACTCCATCTCTGACTCTTCTCGCAGATTGCCAACCGCGCGCTGGTGTTTTCCGATAACCCCCACCTGAAGTTCGGCATCCTGATCATGTCCATCGCCTTCGGCTGGCCCTGGCGTAAGTTCAAATCCGAGACGGCGAGCAACCGCGCTGAACCTAGCACTGACAACCCGACTCTTTAGATCCCGTCAACGGCTCCTGGCTGTCCCTGAACGCCAAGACCGCCGGAGAGCGCTCCATCACGATGGCCATCCACATCATGGCGGCCAACTGCTCGGGCCTCATCGGAAAGCAGCTCTTCCGCTCCGAGGACGCTCCTCTCTACCCCAGGGGCTTCACCATCCTCGTCGGCCTGTTCGGCGCGGCCTTTGTCCTGTCTCTGATCGCCAACGTCCAGTACTACTTCCTCAACGGCCGCAAGCTGGCTCGCGCTGGTCTGCCTTACATGTACTAGGGGATGTTTTGGCTGGGATGATGAAGGGGTACAGACCACATGCAGGAGAAGCTCTGGTCTGGGCATTGGCTTCGAGAAAAAGAAAGTTGCTTCGGAACTGCCAGTCTTGGCAACTGACGTGAGCAAGATACATACTTATAGATAATAGACCTACCCATTGCTTGCACCTCGCCCCCGTGTGACCATTTCTCCCCCATGGACGTAACTGGGTCAAGGCCCAGAAGTACAGAACGTCTAGAAAACGGATGTCTATCTTACTCAGAGGTGGATAAGCAAAGATTGGATACCGACTATGACCCAAAACGGGTTGTTTTGCGGTCCAAGACCTTGCTCCCCTGGGGCCAAGAAGGGCTATGGGTGTAAGTATTCGCACTCGTGGCCGACATCTGATGTGGGCGCAGCCGGCGTCCAGGATGACAGCGAGCTTCCGGGTCGAATGACCGCCAACCCAGCTAGTAGGTGATAATGTAGCGCCATCCCCGCCGAGTCTGCATGTGCTAGCAGCATGGACAGGGGCCAGCTACAGGGGTTAAGGGGCCACCACATGGGCTCAACGTGCTCCATCCATTGAGACCAAGAGTCGATCCGGGAGCTGCCAACGGATGTCGGCCACCTCCTCGAGAGAGTAAAAAGACAGGATCCCCGTGGTTTGCGTCTACTTGGACTGGAAGCTGGCAGGACACGCGAGTCTCTCCTTTACATCCTATCACGCGTCTCCCCGCTGGTGATCATTTCTCCTTTCATCATTCCATACTACTATACAAGTCATGGCCCCGAGACTCCTCACTACTACTAGTAGTCTGCTTGCGAGCATCTCGCTAGCAGCCGCGGCCATCATCCCTGGCTTGGGCGACCGCGTTATCGACTGCGATGTGGCCGTCCTTGGTGGTGGTGCTTCCGGCGCCCACGCTGCCGTGAGGCTTCGTGACGACTTTGGCAAGAGTGTCGTCCTCGTGGAGAAGGAGGACATTCTGGTACGTCGTTGAACCCGAGACCGAAGAACGTTTCCAGGCTCATATAGTGAACAATTCCAGGGCGGCCATGTCGCCACCTACATCGACCCGAACTCGGGCAAGGCGTACAACCACGGCGTCAACTCTTACACCGAGTATGGCGCGGCCGAGGAGTGGTTCGCCCGCTTCAACGTGTCTCTCATGGCCCCCGTGCGCGTTCCTCTCACGACGACCTACGCCGACTTTGTCTCCGGCGAGAAACTTGAGGGCGTCGTCCAGGCGCCGCCCGCCGACACCACCGCCGCCCTCCGCAAGTACCTCGGGATCCTCGAGAAGTACGAGCACATGGTCCTGCCCTCGTACGAGAACTTCCCGACCGAGGACGTCCCCGAGGACCTCACCATGCCCTTCCGGGACTTTGTCGCAAAGTACGAGCTCGAGGCCGCCGTGAGCCGCATCTTCCAGGTCACCGGCCTCGGCATGGGCGACATGCTCGACCAGCCGGCCATGTATGTCATGCAGACCTTCGGCGCTCCCATCGTCCGCAGCTTCGTCGGTCTCGCCGGCTCCTTCGTCCCGGCCTCGGGGCGGAACCAGGAGCTCTACGACAACATCGCGACCGTCCTGGGCGACGACGTCCTCTACACCAGCAAGGTCGTCGAGGCGAGCCGCGGCGACGAGGGCGTGAGCCTCCGCATCAAGACCGCCGGGAGCACCCAGCACACCGTCGTCAACGCCAAGCGCGTGCTCATCTCCTTCCAGCCGACCCTGGACAACCTGGACGGGTTCGACCTCGACGCCGCCGAGAACGACGTCTTCTCCAAGTGGCTCTGGTCCACCGTCTACGTCGGAATCGCAAAGAATCCGGCCCTCCCCTCCGGCGGCTCTCTCACCAACACCCCCGCTGCCGCTGTTCCCGACAACTGGCTCGAGGTCCCAGCCGGCAAGTTCGTCGGCCGCTTCGACTGGATGGGCGAGGACAACTTCCGCGTCCTGGTCACCGGCAACGAGACGACGGCGACCTGCGATGCCCAGCGCCTGGTCCAGCAGACGTTCCAGCGCCTCGCCTCCGCCGGCACCGTGTCCTCGACCGAGGAGAACCCGCGCGTGCAGCTCGCCGCCTGGACGAACCACGGCGCGATGCACCTCCATGTGCCGGGCGAGGAGGTGGCCAGCGGGTTCATCGGCAAGAAGTACGCGCTCCAGGGCCACCGGTCTACTTTTTACACCGGCGCCGCCTTCTCCGCCCAGTTCTCGACGGTCCTGTGGGAGTACAACAACCAGTTCATCCTCCCCAAGCTGGTCGCCAGCCTGGAGTAAAAGCCCCTTAGACGCAGAGTATACAGCATACTTGTTTTCCAATCACATGCCGGCCACCTGCTGCATGTATGTATTAAGGTCCAGGATCATCTTCGCTATGGTTCGGTGTAATTTCGAGATCGCAAAAGGCATCCTTTTTGAGTTGTGACTGTGCTCGCCCACTGTCTGTGCTCCGCCTCCCAGGGACCAGGTACCCAATCCCTCCCCCCTTTTACCCCTGAGATCCCTGGCCGGACCCCTGTCTCCCTGGATTGCCGGTCGACAGCCATGTCCACAACGGGGCATTCTGGTTGAAGATCACCCGCCGCTTCCGGTTGGCGCGGAACGGCGCGCATCGACCCCAGTCAAGTGCCGCAGAACGTCAACGTTCCAAACCAACGGTTGTCGAAGAAATCAGCACATTTCTTCTCTGATGGCTCAGCACTAAACTGGATGAGGGAGGTAACGGCATCACAAATCAGCGCGCCGAGGACTAATGTTGATAGTCTGCCAGGCTCGAGGACACCGTCATGTTCTGCTTTCTTCTTCCCCAGTCAAGTCTCGCTCGGATTCACGGAACCGAGATGTCCGAGCTGCTCGCCTCGCATCTGCGTCCCGCTGCTGCCGCTGGTCCATGCGGTAATGGCACGACGACGATCACCAAGATACTTCGATATCCGATCTGATCGTCGAGCCTACGGGCCGGAATGAAGATCAGCCCGTTGTGTAAGTGAAAATACTTGCTGTTCATGTCGATATGTATGCTTCTCTTGCTCGGCATTCGCCACACGGGACCATCATTGTGCAAGAGGATTGCATGGCCCCGACTATGTGCCGACGCTGCCGGCTAGATTCGCTCTACGCTGACACTAGGAACACGGCAATACCTGCAGGAGTTGCTTGGCTTCCAGTTTCGGACCTCCCAGGCTGGTCTGCCTCCTGCTTCCCCCGGGATATCCTCCTCGTCAGCCCACCGTCCAGGGCCCCGGGAGAGACGCAGGTGGTGCCAGACCGTTACTAGCTTGCAGAAGCACGAGACGGAACATGCAGGCCCCAGGGGCTGCGGCAATTCCCAAGGCCTCTGCCTCGAGGTGAGTGGCTGGCGAGAGCGACGATACTGGGGTCCCTGGAGCCTCCTGGAGCATGTGCGAAAAGAAACGTGAGCATATTCTTCAGGCAGGTGATGCTTGGCCGCCCAAGCCGCCGTGGGTTTCCAACGGTTCTGCGGTGGGAGACAGGTTCCGTGGAAATATGTATCTAGGGTAGACCGGCGTATACAAGTAATATACCGCGGCCAGATCCGGACTTGGTGCTTCCATGCCAATGTTCTGGAAGTTCCTTCAACCTCTGCGTCGTCTTCCTTCAGAGAGTTCAACAGGCCTACGACAGGCGGCCTCCTCCTAGCATCTGGGCTCTACGGAAAACACAACACCCTTCGAGAGACGGGCTCGCAGACTTCGCGATGAGCGCTCCAGGGCCTCCGGGGCCTCCGGGACCCCCCGCTGATATCGACCCGGAGTACGCAGCAGAGAGCAACACGGCCCGCATCATTGCTGTCGTGACGGTCTTCCATGTCCTCGCCCTCACCAGCGTCGGGGCGCGCCTGTGGGCGCGAATCGGGGTGGTTCGAAGCCCTGGCTGGGACGACTGGGTTATGATTCTTGCTGCGGTACGGGCAGATCCCGGTTCCTAGTCGAGATCGATGCAAGGTCTGTTGCTGACCGGTGCTAAAACAGCTGTGCGCCATGGGCGGATGGATCATCTTCATCATCCAGGCCCATTATGGCCTGGGCAGACATCAAGACACGATCCCCCTGCCCGACTTCAAGGTGTTCCAACACGCCGGATTCTGGCAGTCCATCATCTCGGCCGCCGGCGCCCTGATGTGGCTCAAGGTCTCCATCGCTCTCGGGCTCCTCAGGCTCAGCCAAAAGGCCTGGTACAAGTGGTCGCTCTGGGCCATCATCGGTAAGTCGATCCTCTGGTCTTTCGTTGTGGACATGGATGGATATCTAATGGTCTGGGGAAACAGTGCTCACCTTCATCTACTGCATCGGCGGCATGTTCCCCTTCTTCCTCCGCTGCCGCCCCATGTCCGGCTTCTGGGACAAGAGCATCAAACCGCAATGCTACGACATCAAGCTCTTCATCACCTTCGGCCTCATCAACACGAGCTTCAATATCTTCACGGATGTCGTGCTGGCGACCTTGCCCATCCCGATCGTCTGGAATCTCCAGATGAGGCGCCGGGTCCGGATCTCCGTGATCGGCATTCTGAGTTTGGGATACCTGTGAGCACTATTCTGTTGCATCTCGGCCTTTGCTGCTTCTCTAACCCTCGAACAGCGCCGTAGGAATGGGCATTGCGAAAGCCGTCTACCAGATTGCCTATGGAGCCCAGCCAGACAAGACTTTGTACGTCGAGAGCCCGGCAACCAACCACCATGCAAGACATTGGCTGACAGACACCCAACTATAGCGAGCAGAGTGTTCAGTTCTGGGGGTTGTAAGTGCTCAAGCATCCCAACTGCAGAAAAACAACAATTTACTGACCACGAGCACAACAGCCTCCAGCTCCAGCTCGGCATCATCGCTGGCTGCGCCCCTGCCCTGAAGCCCCTTTTCGGACGCCTTCTCGGAACCTCCAACGCCAGCAAGGGCAAATACTACGGCCAGTCGAGCCGGTCGAGGCACAACATGGACCCGGGCCTGAGGACCATCGGGGGCAGCGGCGCGCCTCGCAGCGCGAATCGCACCAAGAACGGCGGCGCCGACTACATGTACGAGTTGGACGAGCAGAGCCTCGACGGGAGCGCGAGCAGCCAGAGCGCGGGCAAGGCCGGGCACAACACGACGATCGAGGGCGGGGTGTTCTACAAGAACAGGGAGGGGAGCCAGGACAGGATTCTCGAGGACGGCCGTCCGCCGGCGCACCCGGCCAACGGTGTGATGATGACGACGGAGGTCATTGTGAAGTAGAGGCATACAGTCAGTTCTGTGTACTTTCTTTCGTTGCCCCTGATATGCGCCAGGGGCTAGACACATCCTGCAAAGGAGCAAGCAGAATATCAACACCATCCGCTGACCCAGCAGTTGCCGATGCAACCCTGCTATCTGCCACGCCTTCCTCTCTCGTCTTGCCATACGTTGTATATCCATCAGCGTCATGCCGGGGCGAACCGCCAAGGGTCCAAGTTCGATCTTCCATGCCAAAGTCCCGTCCGCTGTGGGGAGAGCGGGAGCTCACCGGCTGTGGCACGCCCATCTCGGGCCGCGATTATCAGGGCACCTTTCGGCCTGTGGGGAGATGGAGCGCCTCCAGGCCAATCCCGTGGCCCCGGGTCTCCAGTTTTGGCTCCGGACCGGATGTCGGAACTCACGATTCGGCATCTCGAACTGCGATACAGATCCGAGGCCCCTCGCCAACAGCAGCATCCCCAGGTTGCCAATGGCATAAATCGTCAGCTTCGGTCTTGGTCCTGCGGGGTAGTCGAATTAGTCTTATCTCTAATTCGAAACTGTCTGCATCGACTACCGTGGTAACTTGAGGTTGCCCCTGATGGAAGCCCCTATTCTGGTGTCTTGAGGTTTTCCACGCCGATCCTCATGGTAGGCATCTTGGGCAGACGGAAACTGAAAGGCCATCGGTCATTAACCCCCTCACTATTACGTCTCGATCCCCGCGGAACCTCAGATATCCCCACGATGAGATCAGACCCCCCGCTCGCTCTGCCGGAGTCTAACCCGAGAACAACAGCCGTCATCCACCCAGCCAAGACCCCGTCGCGTTGGTTATCGCGGTGGATCGAGGGAACATCGCCACGAAATCAAGAAACGAGAATGCGGGGTTGACGAGATGGCTTCGGCGTTTCTCAAGAACATGTGGCTATATAAGGTCTGACTTCGACGTGGGTGGCAGTAGAGGAGATCCCATTCAGCATCATCTCTTCTTTGCTTCAACTGCTTCAGCATGCGATCTTCCGCTCCCTGGATCCTCCTGGCCACCGCCGCCGGGCAGTCTGCCCTGGCCGCGTCCAGCTGCGTCTACAACCCCGTCACCCTCGAGGATTTCGGCGTCTTCGGTGGCATCGTTGTCGAGAAGACGCTCTCTGGCCAGCCCCTGGAACGTCCCGTTGATGCATGGCTCGGCATGGACTTCTCGAACCAGCCCGTGGGCGAGGACCGCTTCAAGCCCATCGGATGGCCCGAACCATTCGAAGGCATCAAGCTGGCCACGGACTACGGCAAGGTCTGCCCCCAGGCTGTGACGGCCGCACTGCCTATCGATGCCCAGGCAGAGGACTGCCTCAAATTCAATGTGTACAGAACGAAGGGTGTGCCTCTTGACCAGAAGCTCCCGGTCCTGCTGTGGATTCACGGCGGCGCCTTCAACCGCGGACACCAAAAGACCTTCGATGGCGCCGCCTTCACTGCGAACTCCCCTGAGCCGGTCGTCGTGCTGTCGTTCCACTACCGCGTCGGTGTCCTGGGCTCCCTGCCGTCGGCGCTGTTCGAGGAAGAAGGCCTCCTGAACCTGGGGATGCGTGACCAGCGGCACTTTATAGAGTTCGCCCACAAGCACCTGGCCTCTTTCGGGGGCGACGCCGAGGCGATCACTCTTGGAGGCGTCAGCGCCGGCGCACACTCCGTTGGTATGTGAATTGCGGCACTTCGTGAAGGTGTTGAGCTTACAAGTTCTAACCGTCGTAGGCATTCACCACTTTGGCAACTATGGCGACACAGCAGGGAAGCCCCTTTTTGCCAGGGTCATCTACCAGTCTGGATCGGTCACCTCGAGGGCGTTCCCCAACGCCAGCTACCCGATGCACACGGCCCAGTACAACGAGTTCATGTCGAATCTCGGATGCACCGAAGCTGCCGAGACTAGCAACGAGGCGGCCCTCGCGTGTCTCAGGGCGCCCCATGTCGACGAGATCCGGGATGCCGCCGACATCGTCTTCCGAAAATACAACCCTGCCGTCACCTGGCCCTTCCAGCCCGTCCACGGAGGGCCGCTTTTCGAGAAGGCCGGTTCGCATTCCGGCTACGACGAGACGTTCTTCCGCGTCCCTGCCATCTCGACCACCACGACGGACGAGGGCAAGAACTACATCCCCGGAACCCTGGAGACCGAGGAGGACTTCATCGGCTTCATGAGCAACACGTCCCCGGCCCTCACCGACGAAGACCTCGACCTCCTCTCCTCGCTGTATCCCGACCCGGCCACGAACCCCGACTCACCCTACACCAATGCCCCGAACAGCACGCAGTATGAGCGTCTCAACGCGGCATGGAGCGACTACGCCTACATCTGCCCCAGCCAAGAGACGTCCTACCGCACGAGCAAGGCGGGCATCCCCATGTGGAAGCTCCGCTGGAACACGGACAACCGCAACCCCGACTGGAAGGGCATCCCCCACGCGGCCGATCAGTTCTACTTCTGGGCCGACCCGACCGTCGAGTTCCCCGAGATGGGCAGGCTGTACCACTCCTACATGGCGAGCTTCGTCTTCACCGGCGACCCCAACACGCTCCGGATTCCCGGCAGCGCGGAGTGGCCGCTGTACGAGCAGACGGAGGCGTGTGGCGACGAGGAGGAGGTGCCGATGCAACTTGTCGTGAACCCCGACGGTGCGGTGGCTGAGAAGGACGACATCAGGCGCGAGCAGTGCCGGTTCTGGTGCGACCCGGAGAGGGCGGGCAGGCTGAACAAGTAGCGTAGGCGGTATCTTGCATGCATTGATCAGATTACTTGACAGCGGTTTGGATGAGTCCCGGTGAAAGCGCCCAGTATGAGAATCAAGTCATTACATTTGTGGCAACCCCGTCAGCCCCTGAACCCGAGTCCCTGGGCCCCTGAGCCCCTGAGCCAGCAGTCCCCGATATAATGAAATCCCATGAAAGAATAATGATTTACTCCATATCCCTATTGAATGACCTAATGAAAAAATCAGGCTACATTTGCTTGCCTTTCTCTCTGCTCCTCCTCCTTTGCCCTCTTTTCCTTCCTCCATCGCGGACCCCTTCTGACAATGACCAACATCATCGGTGACAGCACCGCAGGCAGCGCAGCCAGCAGTGTAAACGTCCACCCCCTACCCAGGCCAGTGAGGATGTAGTCGATCACTGCCGTTCCCACGCCGCCCACGAGACACCGCACGAGGTTATTAGCCGCTGTCGCGGTGGCGGGGGCCTTGGGATTCAGGTCGACGATGAGAGTGTTCATGATGCTGAAGGAGCCCGTGATGCACATGCCGATGACAAAGAGCAGGACCAGCGGCACGGCGACGCTCACCTCGAAATGCAGAGTCCATCCATATGCGACGAGGGACAACAGCCCCATGACCAGGGCCGGATAGACGGGCTGCAGGCGTGCCGTCTCGATCGGGAAGTGAAGCAGGTCGTCCCCGCGGCGACGATCGATGGCGAAGCCGATCTTGCGCGCGATGCGGCCGTAGTTCCAGTCGAGAAGGTAGCCCTGGCCGACGCTCGCGATGCAGCATCCCGCCCCGTACGGGAGGTAGCAGAGACCCAGCTCGAGGTCGGAGAAGTGGTATATCTCCTTGAAGAGCGTCGCCAGCGTGGCGGCGAGGAGGATGAAGGCGAGGTACAGCATCGAGTTGTAGAAGAGCACGAGGGACATTTCCTTCTCGAGCACGATCTGGACCGCACGCAGAGGGTTGGGGAAGCGCAGCTTGACCTTGGACGCCCCGGTCTCCTGGGCGTGATTGCGATTCTTGTGGAACAAGGCCATCAATGGCCTGTTCCACCGCTGTGCTGGTATGCTTCCGTTCCCAACGACGTTTCGGCAAGTCTCGGGGACGGTGAGGGTGAAAACGACGAGCCAGGCGGCGGCGATGATGGCGCTGAACCAGAAGATGGCTGCCCATCCTAGATATTGGCTGAGAATACCTCCAAGCACGGGACCTGAATCGAATGTCAGAGAGAGCGTTTCCATACATGCCATGTTTTGAAGACTGACCTATCGTTGGGCCAACGTTGATGCCGCAACCGACTATTCCCATATACTTCCCCCTCTCAGCGCTGGTCGTGATATCAGCGATGATGGCAAAACCTAGCGCGATGGTGCCGCTGCCCCCGGCGCTCTGTAGCATACGCAACACAAGCAGCGCGGCGTAGTTTCGTTGCAGGGCGAGCCCGATGTTGGCACAGAGATAGATACCAAAGGCCAGCACAAGAGCAGGTCGGCGGCCGGTCATATCTCCCAGATCACCGTAGAAGGTCGGGGCCAGGGCCTGGAAGATCATGTATGAAGTGATGGTCAGGTTGATCAGTCCCAGGCTCACGTTCAGATCTGACGATAAGGAGTCCAGCACCGGATAGTAGATGGTTGCCGTCATGGGCGAGACGAAGCTCGCTGCGGTGGCCATGGCGACGAGCCATCGTCTCGTTCCCCGGGAGAAGACGCTATATGCCGGGCCACTGGGGACTCGTGAGAGGTCATCGGCTTTGGGCCCCTCTGCTGGGTTGAGGTCGCCTCCGACTCCATGCGGTGGATGCGTGGGGGACGGATATTCCCCGTCACTGGGCACTTCCATCGGCTGCATCATCATGGGCCGCTGCCCGGCAGCAGCCATGCTGGCCTCGTTGTCTGTTCTACTGGCGTCATCTCGGTTCATAGTCCTGGAGCTGATTTGTGTATGGGAGCAGGCATAGATCTTTCGCAATACGGCTTGGCCTGTTGCGGAAGAAGAGCAGTGAAGGACAAGAAGAGCGTTGCCCCGTATCCATCATGGGGATTGATTATCTGGAACGGGGCCGGAAATCGGACATGGAGCTCCATCACCTCATCCACGGCCTAGTGACGCGGTCAGAGGATTCGGTTCTAGTCGGCTCCCAGCAAGAACTTGTGTTGGCCGGGGTCAAGTTGACGACGGCAACGGCGAAATGGAGCCGGAGCCGAGCGGTTTAGCGGGGACAACGTCGATCCCCTGGCGGTCTTCGGGGGTTATCCACGATGCTTGGTTGGTCGAACAGCGCTATCGACTCTCCTCCAGTCCAGTGAACGTGCCGGCCTACCAAGTCGAGTTAGCCTGGTCGCGGCATTCATGGAGGCCTTGATGCAAGGACACGAGATGGAGGCTTCGTCGGGATCATGGCGCCGGATTTCTCAACGCGGCAGAAGATATGTGCCACCAGGGCAGTCTCCATGATCCTGGGTGAGCATTTTCTTCGCCTTGTCCCCCTTAAAGGACGAGGTCGACAGGGTCTGGTCACTCTGGAGGAAACAGTCAGGGGTGGATATGCACCGCCACTCGAAGGGGCTAAAAGTGGCTGGTGGGCACTCGACGGTCGGCGGCGGGCAGCTCCCATCCAGCCACGTCATTGGAGAGTGTTCACAGTGACCCCAAAGCTTCAAGGCCAGCGAAGCTCACCAGCAGCAGCTTCGAGCTTGAATACAGACAACTCGTACCGTGACCGACACAATCACACAATCATTTTAGCTCCCGCCTCCGCGACTTCTTCCCCGGCCATACCCATGACACCATGGACCTGACGCAGGGGTTCAACGAGCTCCTCCGCAAGCATCATGCGTCCACGACAGAAAAGAAGTACAGCGTGGCAGACATAGACGGCTTCCTGAAGGAGGCCTACAGAATAGTACTGCTCCCAGAAGCTCCTCTCCCGGGACAGGCCTGACGAGTCGCAGAACTCCCACATTACGAGCCTCCACAACGAGCTGAAGGATGTACGGCAATCCTACCTCTCGACCGCGCAGCCGCGAAGATCGCACATCCGCACCGGCCAGCAGCAGCATCAACGCTTCCTGACGGACCGCGACCGCGAAGAGGTCGATGCAAACGCGAAACAGATGCTGCGCGAGCTCAATGCCAGCATACGAGCCCTCGAGGAGGCCGAGACCCTGCGACGGGAGACCGAATCTGCCCTCATCAGGAAGAAGTTTGTGCGCGGGCTTGGGGCGCTTGGATCCTGGGCCGCTGGCGGCGGCGCGCTCGGCAACGAGAGCAAGTCGGCCGAACATGCAGAGGCGGATGGAAAGGCGCGGGATATCGGGATCCACAGGGACGGCGTGCTCTGGTTCCTGCGACAGAAGCTCCAGCTCTGCGGGCGGACGCAGGCGGAGATGATGGAGTCGCGGCTCACGCGGGAGATGGAGAAGAACCGCAGCGTCCTGGCGAAGGCCGGCGGCGGGGGTGCCATGCCGGAGCTCTCTGGTTTCTACGAGACGATGCAGGCCGGAGACAAGGCTGCCGGCAAGTCGGCCACGTCAAAGGGCCTGCCGCCGCCCGGGGATGAGAAGCCATACAATCCGAGCGAGGAGTTGACGGAGGAGCAGATTCAGATGTTCGAGAAAGGCAACCAGGACATGCTTCAGCACTACAACAGCACGCTGGACAAAGTCAGGTACGCATACCATGTCGAGATGCCGGTTCCGAGTCATCGCGAGGCTAACCATTCCCCCAGGACGGCTGAGAAATCACTGATTGAAATTTCCGAGCTGCAGACGCTGCTGGTCGGCAATCTGGCCACGCAATCGGCGCACATAGAACAGCTGGTGACAGAGTCGGAGAACACTACGGAGAACGTGGGCAGCGGCAACAAGCAGCTCAAGGACGCGACGAAACGGCCGAGTGCCGCGAGGTATACGTTCTTCGCGTCGGCAGGCTTGTGTGCGTTCCTGATCATTTGGGATCTCATCATATAAATGAGCAAGCAAGTTTTGTGACGATGCCCTGCTTTTCCGCTGCGTCGAGTCGTGACACGTGAAGTCTGGTACGAGTGCACCGGAGGATTATCACATGCGACGCCCGGGCTACCTAGTTTGGGTGGAATGACCTCACTGTCTCACCTCCGGCAAGGATGGATGGCCGCCCGCCCCTGCTGACGAGGGCCACCTCAGACAGAGCGCGTTGCTCCCGAGGTTGTCGAATTATTCATTAGAGTTGCAGGTGGTCAATAGCATCCTCTTCTCAAGCCTCCTCGTTCCTCTGCAGTTTCCGTACGGAGTTCAAATCCCGAAATTCCTTCAACCCTCGACAATCGGCGCCGGGCCGGAGTTGCAACGCCGTTTTCGACCTCAAAAGCCACCCCGTCGGAGTTGAACCTCCATCGGTCCACAGACGACCTCGGTTTCGGTAGCAGACGAAGTCGAACGGCGCCCGTGGAGCCGCGGCGACAGCTCGTTGCCGGAAGACATTAATAGCCTATTACCCAAGGGGCCTGCGCGAGATCTCAACTCGGCCCTGCTCAGTTTTACTCAATCCTGTCCTGATTGGATTTCCATTTGTCGTCCGTTTGTCAAGACCACGGTATCCCGGACTTTTCGCCGACATATCCCAGCAGCGCGCGACACGCCGAAACTTGTCCGCAGGAAGTCCGAAGCATCTTCTGCTGCAAATCCGTCCCGGTCGCGTCCTCATCGACGAGCTGCGACGCTGCGAAGACTTGCTTAATTTCGCGGCGCCTCTCATTCGCCCGCTTACACACCCGGCGACGCAGGAGGAAAAGCGCCCCCGGCGTCCAGTGACCCGACACGAGGGCGATAGCAGGCCACTCCCCTAACCACCCCGCAAAAGAATCAGCAGCTGCCCCGTCCCTAGTGGCGCCACCGCCCTGGGAACACTTTCCCGCAGCGAACTACTGCATCCCGCTTAGGCTGAGGTGAGGTGATAGCTAAGTGCAGGTGCCCCTCCTTGTACCTGCCTCACCAAGCTACCCCTCCAAAGGTACCTCGCGGCCGGACAGTCAGTCCCCGCCGGTGGGAGGAACGACTCACGTCACATTCCAAGCCGTGCCTGCCGCAAGGATTGGGCTTCTACCTCCTTCTCCCCTTCCCTTTTGCTCATCATGCCCTCCTCCAAAGCTTCACCTTCGCCATCCCTCGACACCTCTCTCTCCCGAATCCGCAACATCACCAACCACATGGCGCCCGCTGCTGTTACCAACTTCCCGGCCGAGGCCGTCCCCCAGGCCCCCGAGGATCCTCTCTTCGGTCTCATGCGGGCATACAAGGCCGACGCCAACCCCGACAAGGTCGATCTGGTAGGTGAATCCGAACGCTGCGAATCCTCCAGCTTAGCACTGACCGTTCCTAGGGAATTGGCGCCTACCGTGGCGACAACGCGAAACCATGGGTGCTGCCCGTCGTCAAGAAGGTAAGCATCATCGGCAAGTTTGCGATAAGCAAGCTGACGAACAACCCTGCCCGCCTGCCTCCCTTTGTTGACAAACGCTGACATGGCTTGATATCACCAGGCCGACGAGATCCTGCGCAACGACCCTGAGCTCAACCACGAATATGCCCCCATCGCCGGTATTCCCAACTTCACCGGCAAGGCCGCCGAGCTGATCCTGGGCGCGGATTCCGCCGCCATCCAGGAGAAGCGCGCCACCTCCGTCCAGACCATCTCCGGCACCGGTGCCGTCCATCTGGGTGCCCTCTTCCTCGCAAAATTCTACAAGGGCAACAGGACGGTCTACCTGTCCGATCCCACGTGGGCCAACCACAACCAGATCTTCACCAACGTTGGCCTCCCCATCGCCAAGTACCCCTACTTCTCCAAGGAGACCAAAGGCCTTGACTTCGAGGGCATGAAGCAGGCGCTGATCGCCGCCCCTGACCAGTCCATCGTTCTGCTTCACGTCTGTGCCCACAATCCCACCGGCGTCGACCCGACCCAGGAGCAGTGGGCCGAGATTGCCGACCTCGTCGGCCAGAAGCGTCACTTCCCCTTCTTCGACTGCGCCTACCAGGGATTCGCCTCGGGCAGCCTATCGCAGGACAATGCTGCCGTCCGCCTCTTCACCGAGCGTGGCTTTGAGTTCCTCGTCTGCCAGAGCTTCGCCAAGAACTTCGGCCTCTACGGCGAGCGCGCCGGCTGCTTCCACTTCGTCACCAGCCCCGGTGCCGATGCCAACCAGACCATCACTCGCATTGCCTCTCAGCTTGCCATCCTCCAGCGCTCCGAGATCTCCAACCCGCCGCTATACGGTGCCCGCATCGTTGCGACGGTTCTCAACGACGCGACTCTCTTCAAGGAGTGGGAGGAGAATCTGACGGAGATGTCTGGCCGAATCATTACCATGCGCAAGACTCTGCGGGCGAAGCTCGAGGAGCTCGGCACCCCGGGAACCTGGAACCACATCACGGATCAGATTGGCATGTTCAGCTTTACCGGCCTGAGCGAGGCTCAGGTGCTGAAGCTGCGGGAGGACGCTCACGTCTACATGACCAAGAACGGACGTATCAGCATGGCCGGCCTGAACACCCGAAATGTCGAGTACTTCGCCAAGGCGGTCGATAAGGTTGTGCGGGAGACGCAGTGAGTGGGTGTTAGACGGAGTGGTGTTTGGAAGCTTGAGGGGACGCAAAAAGATGGCCGGCAGTGCGCTGGCCGATGACACTACGAGTGATAGGAGCATGGATGGGCTTTAGATTCGCAACTCAACATGACTTACATACTGGGGAGGTTCCCCTTATGACGACGACGATCATCAACTCGCACAGCCGCTACCGCAACGAGGGTCTAGCTGCATCACCATGCCGGCCGTCATCCGGGAACCATGCGGGAAGCATCGGATGCTTGCCGAGATATTGCAGTGTCACCTTACGCAAATCGAAGGTCGACGGCCCAAAGTCCGGTAGCACCGGTCATGCGTCCGGCCACATCAGGGAGGTCTCAAGAGGTCAACCTGGTGGTCTTGGTATTGGCCCTCGTTCCACCGACAATCTGCCTGTCCCTGCCCTCGGTCCTTTTTTTTTTTTTTTTTTTTTTTTTTTTTTTTTTTTTCGGCTGACGCGGCGATATCCAGGTCCTCGTGCGGTCTTGGAAACTGCCAGCATCCTGGTGACTTCGAACCAGGTGCGTCGTCGACACCGAGTTGATCGTGAGTAAACCTCCCACACCAGCCATCCACGGACATCCGAACTGGGAAGGCATATCTCCATCCGGGCCGGCAGCAGTACGACGCCATCGGAAACACTGTGAGATTCTACGGGTAACATTTGTTCAAGGAGTATACGCACCAATGACGTGCCCTGGCACGGCACTTGGCTTCCCCCATCCCGGCAGTTCAGGGGGACCAGATATCTCCATGTTGCGGGGGAAGGGGGGAAGAGAGACAACCCCACGCCTGGCATATCCTTGGAAGAGGCTCAAGGATTCAAGCTTGCTGGCGTCCGCCAATCCTCTTACATGAGACGATGTGACCTCTCGGCAGGACTCCGAATGATCCATTTTGTTTGCGACGATGGAGCGTGAGACCGGTACTTTGGAGCATGTGGAGGCGGTATCCATTGTTGAATTTTGGCTATTTGTGCTAGCCTGGCTTGTCTCTCCTCCCCTCGGGAGATATCACGGACATGGGCGAGTTGGAGTTGTTTGGCAGTCGGTCTCGATATAAGCGGGAAAGGGGATTGTGAGAAGTATCACCCCGACTTGCCGTCGATTGGACCGAGTAGTCGCCTACGACATGGCCAAGCTTATTTCTGCGTGCTTGGAGGTTGCAGGCCTCCTGCGCGTCGGCGGACCACTGACACTTCGGCATACGCCGGTAAAACCACTTCCTGTCATGAGCTTCGCCCGAGATACCGTGCTCCTCTGCCGATCTCTCAAGCATCCGGGAGATATGGATGCAGGCTGCCCCCACTGCCGAGAAGTCAACAGCCTGTTCCCCGCGTTCTTTTCCGCCGAAAAAGGCCCCTTGCGGCCCTGATGAGCTGGGTATCCGTGGTGATCATTGGGAGCCGAGGGGCAAGGCGTCGTGATGAGGCCCCGTTTGGCCCCCCGGACGCGTTGGCACTGGGCCCTGGCGCTTTGAGAGACCGCCCATTCACGGATTTAACGATCGACGAGTGCGTACGAGCGGAGTTGACACTGTCGCCGAGCCGGCCAGCGGGAATACATGGCCGTCGTAGTGCGAGATCCGGCACAGTACGAGATAATCTTTCTCATGACCACCATTCCAAACAACCACATAAGTACGCTTGGCCATCTCTTCCCCCTCTCGGCGTGGCTTGCTGTGAGGTCTTGTTTACCACTTCAGCCGGTTCTAGTGCTGGGGCCAAGGGCTTGGATCAGCATGTCCCCCCCATCGCCATGTCAGCGACACTCGGCGCGGACAGTCGCCGAGGAACGATCGCCGAGTATTTATACGGCCTCACGACCGGCGCGTTGCAGTCGATGGAGCCGTGGATCAGTATCCTTCGTCTCATCTGGAGAGCTGGCGAGCTAGCACGGAATCACCTGGCGGGATCAGCACGACCCTGCATACAGACTTCTCCCTCGGGACTCAACTACATCTCAGAGAGACCTTGAGGCTCCTGCTCGGTACTGGTACCAGAGTAAACCAACACCATGGTCGGAATTCAGCACGCTCACAAGGCGGCCGTCGGCGCCGGCGATCCTATCATCACCCGAATCTCTGAGGAGGACAAGGTGCCATGGTACAAGAAGCCGAACCTGCGATACCTCTACCTCATGCTCTTCCCAACCTGCATGGGCATCGAGTTGACGTCCGGATTCGACTCGCAAATGATCAATGCCTTGCAGATGGTTGATCACTGGCGAATCTGTAAGATGCCCCTCGATCTTGGGACTTGTTGGCTTCTCAACTGTGCCGCGGCTGACTCGCAGCGATACAGACTTCGACGATCCCACGGGAGCCATGAGCGGCATTATTGCTGCCGCTTACGCGCTCGGTGCCTGTCTCTCGCTTCCCTTCATCCCCTACGTCAATGACCGTTGGGGTCGTCGATGGTCCATCTTCGGCGGTTCCACCATCATGATCATCGGAGCCATCATCCAAGGCTTCTCCGTCCACGTTGGCATGTACATCGTGGCTCGCATGATCTTGGGCTTTGGCATCCCTACCTGCATTGTCTCTGGCTCCTCGCTCATTGGTGAGCTGGGCTACCCCAAGGAGAGACCCGTCTTGACCTCGCTGTGAGTGCTCCCAGATCCGGTAACAAAGTATGCTCGCATATGCTGACTGTGAGACAGCTTCAACGTCGCCTACTTCGTCGGCCAGATCATGGCTGCTTGCATTGTCTTTGGCACCAACCGAATCCCAAACGATTACGCGTGGAGGATTCCGTCGTGGCTTCAGATCTGCCCGTCTCTCCTGCAGATCACCTTCATCTTGTGAGTCTGGACCCCCTACTTGCAGGGATGACTTGGATTCAAAAGCCTTGGGGACTAACCTAATACGCTATTTCGCAGCTTCCTGCCTGATAGTCCCAGATGGCTCATCACGAAGGATCGTACAGATGAGGCGGAGGCGATTCTGATCAAATACCACGCTGAGGGAGACGTCAACTCCGAGTTCGTCAAGGCAGAGCTCGCCCAGATCAAGACAACGCTCGAGATCGAGATGGAGGCCGCGAAGATGAGCTGGTCTGATATCATGGCGACTTCCGGCGCTCGTCGTCGCTGTCTGATCACCGCTTTCCTTGGACTGTGAGTATCCCTCAGCTTTCAGGCCACCCTCACCCATGCCTCTTGACTGACCATTCTCTTCCCAGCTTCACCCAGTGGTCGGGCAACACGCTCATCTCGTACTACCTCCATACGCTCCTGAGAATGATCGGCATGGCAGAGGAGGGCGATGAGACCCCCCAGTACATCAACATGGGTGTCGCTGTCTGGAGCTTGATCTGTGGCTTTACTGTTGCTATGTTGGTCCGCCGTTTCCGCCGCCGTGTCATGTACATGACCTGCACCATCTCGCTTCTCTGCGTGTACATCGCCTGGACCGTCTCAATGGAGCGCGCAATGCACGCCAATGAGAACGACTACGAAAACCGAGGCGCCGCCGTCGCCACCATTTTCTGGATCTACATGTACGCGCCTGCGTACAACATCGGCTACAACGCCCTGACCTACAGTAAGTTCTGCGTCGCCGAGGAGGGAGAAGAAAGACGGAATACTAACCCCCCGTCTCAGCCTACCTCGTCGAGATGTGGCCCTACGCACTCCGCTCCCGCGGTATCGCCTTCTTCCAGCTCTTCGGCCGACTTGCGGGCTTCTTCACCACATTCGTCAACCCCATCGGTCTCGAGAACGAGGGCTGGCGCTACCTCATCTTCTACTGCGTCTGGCTCGCCTTCGAGGTTTGCTTCGTCTGGTTCCTCTTCCCCGAGACGCACGGCCGCACGCTCGAGGAGTTGACGTTCCTCTTCGAGGACAAGGAGCTGACCGACCGCGCGAACCTGGCCGTCCAGAAGACCATGTTCGGCGAGGACGAGAAGCCCACGGGCCTCATCGTGGAGGATGCCGACAAGAAGGCTTAGGCTTGCTGGTCGGGGCAGAAGGGTGTCCCCCGGCGCGGAAGCCCGGGAGGAGACCGGTGAGTTGGTCGGAATCAGGGAGACTTTTACTTCGACTGAGGACAGTTTGGCTGCTCATCATTAAAGATTCATTTGGTATCTGGCGGTGAGTCTACTCCGCCGAGAGAAGATAGTTGCACAAAGCAGATCGCGTTAGCACGACTGGTCATCCTGCCTGAAGAGTACCCGGTACCGTGATGGAGGACGTCTGTGAGGCGAGGTCATGAATATGTGGCGGCAAATACTGCCAACGCCACCTCGGCGTCTGTTACAACTTTGAGCCCTCAACGACGGAATTTCTTGTCGAGAACGACACCGTGTTGTCTTCCGTAAGTCCTACTTTCGCGTTTGCATTGTGCGATCGTACATTCACCCACACATCCACGCAGCGACATATCAATGCTTCTGGCCACCACCCACAAGCTTGAATGGAGAGACAGTCTATTCAGTCAAAACCGAGGAAGCTCGTGGGGGTGATGAAGCCCCTCGATGACTCGATGAGCAGCAACGAGAGCTCTGATGACGGAACCGTCATCATGACACCCACGACGAGTCACTCAGATTCCGCATCAGTTGCCGCGGGCATCAATGTCGACCCTGTCTCGAAGCCTCGGAATGCCGACGAAGGCCCGTTCATGGCTCTGGACTGCCCGTCTCTTGATGTCTACGCCCTGTACGAGCTGTACTGGACCTCTCGCGACTCCGCCCTGAGGCGGAGGATCTTTTGGAGGCTCTGGGGCAGCGACCCGGCATTCCTCGACCTCGTACAAACGGCAGACAAGCTCCTCAGCAACGGCAACACGCTGAATGTCAATCATTGGGTGCGGTCAGTGTACCTGCGCCGCAGATGGCACCCCGATTCCTTTGGGGGATATTGGCAGGGTCTTACGTCGATGGAATTATCCAACATGACCATTCGCCAACTGAAATGGATTCTGAGGAGGAATTCAGTGAATTGGTTCTTCGGTTATTCGTCCAACACGGCAGACCTCCCCACAAGGGACGTTGCGGTGGCCTTGGCTGTAAGTGATACCATCCCCAAACCCCTCCATTTACCACTGCCACTCGCCGAGGATGCAGTATGAGGACCATTAATAGTCCATACTAACTCCGCATTGTGCAGATGGCTCGTGACAGGGAGCAGCAAAGGCTGCAAGCCGAGTCTGAGGACCCTGAAAGTCGTGGGATCACCTTCAAACCCCAGGTCAGGGATCCGACATTCCGGGGTCTTATCATACCGGAACCAGACCGGTGGAGCAGCGAAGTGTCCATCAGAACACAGAAAATGTGCCCAGGACTTGAGACACTGCTTATCCTGGTGGCGCTGCTCGACTTGCTGCAAATGCTTCAAATGCTGGGAGTAGCCCACTGAGGTGACATCAGGGTCCATTGCGAGCTGCCTCGTGGGGTCTCCGAGGAGGCAGAGTTCTCTGTTATGAGTTGTGAGGAGCCGGTGATGAGATGTGAGGGTGCATTCTCTGGCTCTCTCGCTGATGTTTTGAGGGCGCGATGGACTGGTCCACGGGTGTTGACAACGCTCGCGTGGTTCTGTATTGGGGACTAGGTACGTACCTGCCTATATAACCCAGAGTTCGGCGGATTCTGGTATCAAAACCGTAGCGGCACCCGTGGAGGGTGTTCAGGTCAAGCGGTATTGGTCGAGGATCGATTGGTTAACACAGCCTACGCCAAATTCAATACAATACGCCAACAACAGCAACTGACCTCAAGGTCATCAGTTCGAATCTCGCCAGGGACGTAGGAGCCAAAGAGGCTCCGAACCCTTTTGCATTTTTGGGCTGTGGTTTATTCATTTTGATCAGTACTCGTCCAGACTTGCCTCTCTAATGCTACCTACCTATAATATTGCTTTTGATGATCGGGAGCACGAGTATGACATCAACGACCACATGCAACACACAATAAGAGCATCGAGGGAAGCACCTTGCGGCAACCCCCTGAATCTATTACACACGGCACTCGTAGCCCCTGAGCAGCAAGCAGGAAGCGCGGCTGACGTCTTGTATTCCGTTTTCTCGTTTATTTGTACACAAGAACCCGCCCATCCCTCTCAAAGCGCCGCAACGGCGGACTCCAGGGGCGCCCTAATCGACTCCCAAGCCAGCCAGTCGGACCGTGTTGTCCTGGGACGGAATTAGTACACACTCCAAGGACCTTCTCGAGGTATACATACGGCAACAGCCCCATGGTGTTGATCTTGTAGATTCCCAGCGCCAGCGCAACCACCTGCATGGCCACGTACGCCAGCTTGACCTGCAGCATGGCCGCCTTGTTGGAGTCGGACTCGAAGCGCTCAAAGGCCGTGTTGGTGGCCATGAGGCCCATCAGCGGCGTCTTGAAGGCCATGACGACCATCATGATGCTGAAGATCTGGAGGGAGTTGCCGGTCATGTACATCATGATGGCGGTCATGGGGAGGTTCTTCGCGGGGGCGAGGGCCACTTCCCACGCCTTCTTGAGCTTGAGGGTGTCCATTTCCTCCGGGGTTGGCTGCTTCCTAGGCTGAGTGACCTTCTGCTGCTTCTGTCAAAGCTGTCTGTTAGGTGAGCTCTTCTTGGGGCGACGGCTGGTGGGGGGAGGCGCACCTTGGAGGTGGACGCGGACGTGAAGCCGGGAGGGTCGGCGATGCCTGACGGCTTGGATTTGGCGACAGGGGGCGAGTTGAGCTCGGCGACCCATCGCGGGGTCTCAGTCTTGACAAGGGACATCGTGGCGGTCAGTGTTGAGGGGCGCGAGGCAGTCGGGACAGCACTAGGATTGCGGTTTGGGTGGTGACGGAGCTGTCGTGAAGTTCAACTTGGCTTGTCGACAACGGTTGCGCTAAGTCAGCAGCTCAAGACCCACTCGCACCTTCTGTCATCCACCACAGTGTCTTGAGCTGCCACTCAGAGACCAGCTTATCGATAAGACGAATTATGGGATGTTCGGGGAGCTCGGACTGGAATTTGGTCGTCGCCTGCCCTTCCCTTCAACTTTCCCCCTATTTACGAAATCTCAGGGGCAAAACCCACGACGACACTCTCGCAAACTCCACGGACACGGACACCACGAGCGACGGAGACGCGCCCCTACGTCGTCAGATTAGACTTGCCGACGTCCACCAGCTCCACAAGCTGTTCTCTTGATCCGGACGCTCACCGACGATTGGCCTGTTACCCCTCTCCAGAGGAACCCTCCCGCCGGGTGTACAGCACACTACCTACAGTACAGTCCTTGTACATACAATCCATCCCCTAGGGGCGCGGCAAACACGCATGTGACATCCTGCCGCTTCCCCTCCCCCAGCACAGCACCCGACTCGGACGCAGAAACAAGGAAAGGCTGCCGCCTCCCGCACCCGTACCACCAACGCCAATTGGGCATCCTCGTCGCCCGCCGCGAAGCCCTCAACCTCCAAAGCCAGCCAGGGCTAGGCGTGAGGGGTTTGCCCGGGGTCTCCTGCTGGTGGTGGTGTGCTTATCGCCCACCGCGCAAGACCGAACACGCGACGGCTCTCAGCCCTGGGCCCTCGGCGACCTGTTGGCTGGTTGCATCGCTGCATCTGCTGCTGCCACCTTAGTCAAGGATATCGGGGGACGTCCGCCTGACCTGACACCTACCTGCCCGCCATGTCGAGCTCCAAAGATGGAGGAGACTCCAAGCTCTTCGCAAGGGTAAGATCCCCTCCGCTTTCTTTCTTCCTCTCTCTTGTGCACACCCGACGCCCACACCTGCTTCCCTCCGACTGCATCTGGCCCAGGATGCCTTTCTTGGGCCCCGACGCAGGTCGCGATATCGCCCGTATTTGACGTAGCGCACTCCCCTGGCTGTTGCGCAGTGCCAGCAGCGTCACCCGCCGATCCTACTCTGTCGCGAGCAGCACATGCTCGCAATCTCGCCCGCCATGTTCATGGCATATCTACCCCCGCCCGTGTATCCGCAACTGACAACCCCCAAGGGCAAGGTCGCGGAGCTGCGGCTCGAGCTGAACAGCGGAGGAAAGAAGGACAAGGGCAATGCCTCGAAGAAGATCGCCCTCAAGAAGATCGTGGCCAACATGACGATGAGCAACAACGACATGGTTGCCCTGTTTCCCGATATTATTGGCTGCATGCACATCCAGAGTTTGGAAATCAAGAAGATGTAAGCGGAGGTCCACCCTTCGCTCTCCCGACTGCGACTGACGGCTCTAGGTGCTTCCTGTTCCTCGTCAACTATGCTCGCATGAGGGCAGAAATCGCCGTCCAGGCGATACCGGTCTTGCAACGGGTACGAGGAACCCCGGACACAATATGAGCCAAGGTGGCCGGGCTAACCTCTTGCAGGATATGGACGACCCGAACCCTCTCGTGCGCGCCCTCGCTCTCCGAACAATGTCGTACATCCACGTTCGAGAATTCGTCGAGGCCACCGTCCCCATCGTCAAGCAAATGCTTCGCGACCCGGACCCATACGTGCGAAAGACGGCGGCATACTGCGTGGCCAAGCTGTACGATCACGACAGGCGGCTGGTGGAGGCATCGGACTTGATTGACAGGCTTAATACCCTGCTGCGAGACGATAACCCCACGGTAGTCGCCAGCGCCCTGGCCAGCTTGATGGACATATGGGAAAGAAGCGACTCCATCAAGCTCACCATTGACTACAGTAATGCGTCCAAGATGGTCGCCATTCTCGCGGACTGCTCAGAGTAGGTGCTATGATGAAACCCTGCTTATGGGATCATGGAGCTGACGAGAGTAGATGGGGCCAAACGTATATTCTGGAAGCACTCATGTCGTACGTGCCACAGGAATCCGGCGAGGCCTTGCTTCTGGCCGAGCGTATTGCGCCGCGGCTGTCGCACACCAACTCCGCCGTAGTCCTGACTTGCATCCGTGTCATCCTCTACCTGATGAACTACATTGGCGACCAGAAGCAGATCACGGCCTTGTGCAAGAAGCTGTCGCCACCCCTCGTGACGCTTCTGGCCAAGGGCCCCGAGGTGCAGTACCTTGCCTTGCGAAACGCGCTCCTTATCCTCCAGCGGAGGCCGGAAGTCTTGCGCAACGACATCCGCGTCTTCTTCTGCAAGTACAACGACCCGATCTACGTCAAGGTCACAAAGCTGGAACTCATCTTCATGCTGGCCAACGAGAAGAACATTGACGAGGTCCTCACCGAGCTGCGGGAGTACGCAACAGAGATTGACGTGCACTTCGTCCGCAAGGCCGTCCGAGCGATAGGGAAGCTCGCCATCAAGATCGAGCCCTCGGCACGACAGTGCATCACCCTTCTCCTCGAGCTTGTCGCCACGAAGATCACGTATATCGTACAGGAGGCTACCGTGGTGATCAAGAACATTTTCCGGAAATACCCCAACCAGTACGAGTCGATCATCGGCATTCTGTGCGAGCATCTCGACTCCCTGGACGAGCCCGAGGCCAAGGCCGCCATGGTCTGGGTCATCGGTCAGTACGCCGACAGGATAGAGAACAGCGATGCCCTGCTGGAGGACTTCCTGTACTCCTTCGCCGAGGAGCCGGTGGAGGTGCAGCTCGCCCTGCTCACCGCGACCGTCAAGCTGTTCATCCAGCGGCCTACGAAGGGCCAGGAGCTGGTGCCCAAGGTCCTCAAGTGGGCGACGGAGGAGACGGACAACCCGGACCTCCGCGACCGTGCGTACATGTACTGGCGGCTGCTCTCCACGGACATGAACGCGGCCAAGGCGATCGTGATGAGCGAGAAGCCGCCCATCACGGCCGAGTCGGAGCGGCTCGACCCGCAGACGCTGGAGGAGATGTGCCTGAACGTGGGAACGCTGGCAACGGTCTACCTCAAGCCGGTACAGACGGTGTTCCGCTCCGCGCGGCCACGGCGGCTGCAGGACTCGCCGGCGCTGCAGCGCGAGACGCTCCCGACGACGGAGACGCAGAAGAGCCTCAGCCAGCTCGGCATGGGCGGGCAGCCGGCGGACATTGACGCGCGGAACCGGGCGGCCAACGCCGCGACGGCGGCGGGGGTGGGCGCGGCCGGCAGCAACGGGAACCTGGCGCAGGCCGTGAGCGATGCGGACGCTTACTTCTCCAGCATCGGGCCGCAGCAGATGGCGGCCATGTCAGTGGATCAGGGAGACGTGTTTGGCGGGAACACGGGGTATGAGACGGGCTACGTGGTGAACCAGCACGCGCCGCAGCAAATGGTGCAGTCGGGGCGCGGTGAGGACCGTAATGGCGATCTACTGATGCTGTGAGGGATGTGGTCGAATGGATGTTTGAATAAGGAGCCCCGTGGTAGTAGAGCAATGATATCCCTGAGCTGTTTCTGTGCTCTGTTCCCATCTGCACGGCCATCATCACGAGGTTACGTATACTTCTATGTACGAGTCCAAGGAAGGATTCCCCTGCATGGAAGCGGCCATGATTGGCAGCGAGGTAAGCAGTGGAGCATCCCAAGACCCTGTCAAGGCCAAGAGCGGTTTGCGACAGTGAAGGGGGTAGGATTGAATGAGTGCGAGCACGCGACTGAGCCGAGTCGTGGAGTATCTCCATGGGCGCTTCTGCTGGAGTGAGGGGTCTCAGGATTGCCCAGGAATCCAAGCGGGCACAGGTGACCGAATGGGAGTCTTGGCTGTGGCTTGCAGCGATGAAGGTTCGTGGGGCATGGTCTCATCCGGCAGGCGAAGACGGTTGGAGCAATGTAATATCGAAGGAGGCTGTGTCTTGGCGAGATGGTGTCGAGCGGCGAGTCTCCTCTTCGGGCTGGGCTGAGGGGTTGGAGGGTTGCTGAGGACATGCAGGACCCGAAACTGCTCCCGAGTTGCAGCTGTTTGGTTGTGTGGCCTTGGAAACTGAAAAGTCCTTGAGAGCCCTGGAGTTCTAAGTTGAGAGAGTGACTTGAGTGCCAGGGAGTTGAAGTGGCAAAGGACCGGGAATCGGACTCGGAAGCAGGCATCCTCGGCCTTCGTCAGAACGATGGGCAAAAGTTGGTCTCGGTGGCGTGGATAGCCGAGAGTCTAGATGGACATGGTTTTACCGGACCTTGATTGGAGTCGTTAGCGGGCTGGCCCCTTGTCGTTTGTCGAAAATGTCGCGATAACAGGGCCCTGGACATTACGTCCGCGACCGTGGTGGTTGCGTGTGCGTGTTCTCAGTCAGTGTCAACAGCTGTTCCTCTCCCTGAGCAATGTCCCCTTTTGGCAGATAATGCCCGTGTTAGCCGTAGTAAGGAATCAGGAAGCTCGTTTGCTGGCACTGTTCGAGTGACGACTCAGGAAATCCCAGTTGGAGGGGAAGAAGGGACTTGAGTGATGGATGGACTGGGTTCCGTCTCCGCATTCCGACCTCCCGCAATTCGAACCCCACAGCCATGCAGCCACCCACAGCGCTCTGCATCCCGCATTCCAGCGAGGTAACTCCCCGGACTTTCAGGGCTGTAGGGCCTGGAGCGCGCTGAGTTTGCCCGCTGTTCTGCAGTGGACCTGCCTGTCCGGCCTCATCGCCGAACGGGGCATGACCGGCCGGGGTTGCGCTGCCTAGCCGGTCCATGGCTGTGGAGGTCGGCCAAGTTTCCCGGGTGCAAGGGCCAACCTAAGATGAGGTGGTCCAGTGTCCTTCCAAGAGTGCGCAGGCGTCGACAGGTTCCCCGTCCACCTAGACGCCTCATCCATCCATCATCCCCGGGCCAATCCGGCCAAACGAAACTTCGCCCATTACCAACTTGGAAACATCACGGCTCGACACGCCCCTGTCGTCGATTCCCTCCCACCACCTATCGACCTACTCCCTCTCTTACTGCCACACACCGCCTCCCCAATCGCGCACTCGGCTGGCACCTCGTCTTCGGAATACCTTCATTTTCCCCCATCCGGCATCTCCTTGCCATCCCATCACCTGTCGTCTCCTCTCGTCTCCATTCCTTGGACCCGAGTCATTTCCCGCATGGCCTGAACCCATTGGTTGGCTCTTGCACCTCCGAATCGCATCCACCTCTTCCGCCGTCCGCCTGGTCCGGCCCTTGATTCTGCGTCATTCTCATTCTCCAGCGCCGCCCCGTCGAGCCCGTCTCGTCGTTGACATCTTCCGCTCCGCTCCTTTTCGCACGCCCATTTAGCACGAACCCCTTCTTTCCAGCCATCACAGGGCACCGCCATGGCCGACTCCAGCAAGCCCGCCACCGACGCACAGCCCGCCACCGACGCACAGCCTGCCCAAGACGCTCAGCCTGCTGCTGCTGCTGCTGCTCCCGCTCTGGACCAGCACAAGGACGCCGTCCCGATGACAGAGATGCCCAAGACCGCAGAGGCTCAGGCCGAGCAGCCGGCCCCAGCCGCCGAGGCCACGACCTCCACGCCTGCAGAGACCACGGCTGCCACGGCAGATGCCGCGACTCCTGCTGCCGAAACCACAAAATCGCAAGACGACTCCATCCAGCCTTCGACCAAGGACTCGTCGGCCCCTGAGCCGCCCACGAAAATCGCCCGCGAGGATTCGCTCGCCATTGGCCCCTCCGTCGAGAACGTCCAGTCCATCGCCCCCGCCCAGCCCTCCGACGGCCTCGTCTGCAACATTACCCTGCTCCTCACCACCGGCGCACGACATCCCTACCGCATCGACGAGAAATACCTTGATAAGCGCAACGTGACCGTCCCCGGCAAGACGGAAGAGGGCAAGGTTGACCCCTTCACGATCAGCGTCTACACGCTCAAGGAGCTCATCCTGCGCGAGTGGAGAGAGGAATGGGACCCCAAGCCTGCGAGCCCGAGCAGCATCCGCCTGATACACTTTGGCAAGCTGCTCGAAGACAAGGATCAGCTGAAGCGTGAGTTTTATCCGTCCATCCGATTCATCCATCGAAACCCAGTACTAACATGATCGCAGAATACCACTTCAGCGCAGAAAACGCCAACGTCGTCCACATGACCGTCAGACCCGCCGATCTCATCGAGGAAGAAGAGCCCAAGGGTGGCAGCAAGTCGGGCGCCGGTGGGCGCGGCCGGTCCAGCGGCGGTGGCTGCTGCGTGATCCTGTAGGCGACGAGGTTTTTTGCCCGCGACGAGAGCAGATACTACACGGGACGGCGTTCAGGTCTGGTATATGCATGAACTTGTAGTCATCTTGCGTTGGATTTTGTCCTGTTTTGTTTTTTTCTCACAGCATACAGAGCCGAGCCAGGCTTGCGACGTTCTTTCCTTCGGGGATGGGATGCGGCCCATCTCATGCGAGCAGAGGTGGTACGACTGGCGAATTCTTGGAGAAGGTATTCATTCTGGGCCTTATGGCCTGGCGAGGATCCGGACGTGCCGGGATAGGGAGGCAACTCGGCCCTGTTCCAGTGCGGAGGACATGGTTCGTTGACAGGAGGGAGAGTACGCGGACTGAGGGGCGTGGGAGGCAGTCCTGCAGAGCGATCGAGAGCGGCTTTGCGTCATGTCCCCCTCTCGCGGACGAGGCGAGGGGGAGGTACATTTCTCCTGAGCGCGGAGACTATTTTCAGTGTAGTTTGCTATAAACGTCAGCCAGCTGCAACGGCTGGGCTTGGACATACGGGAAGGCAGACTGGCGTTTATCACCAGGGGGCGTCTCTGTGCTCTATCCTTCTTATATATTTTCTTCCTACCTTGGGTCGGACGGTATGTCAGGACGTGTCTTGCTTGCTTTGGATGATGATCTTCTTATCTGGACTACGAGACCCATATTGCTGGCTGCCCCAGGTAGATCCTAGACATGTTCCCTGGCCATGTACATCATTCACTCACTCACATCACCCTGCCCACGCTTCGAGTATCTGGTTCTTTTGCCCGTAGTCTAGTTGCGATGTGACCTCTCGCCGAGGTCAGATCATGCATAATGGTACAGAATATCGTACGGTCGGTCATCCCTTGGCCAACCGAGTCGCTTCTCCCCTGCCTCACTCCCTTCTACCCTCGGGGGTGAATTACATCTTCAGCTTCCTCTCCATCTCGTCGTGCATGCCCATCAGCGCCGCGTTTCCGCCCAGTCCCTCCTCGCCCGTGTACACGTCCTCCCAGGCGATGCTGGTGTCCTTGCCCCGGAGGATCTCCTCGTGCAGGCCCATGGAGCCGTTGCCGAGGACGGCCGGCCGCCAGTCGCCGGCGCGGGTGATCTTGAGCTCCATCTGACGACGAATGGGCTCCGCGGCGCCGAAGGTGCGGCGGAGGGTCTCCATGCGCATGGATTCTTGGGTGGCTTCCCAGTTCTTGAGGCGGGCCTCGAGGGGGTGGGCGGATGTGAGGTTGGCGGAGGGCTTGGATGAGGAAGAGGAAGGGGAAGGGGCGTAGCTGCTGGCGAGGGGGGAGGGGCCGACGCCGGCGCGGAGGGTGTCGTGAAGGCCGGGGACGGAGGGGGCGTTGTGCCCGGCCTGGAAGGTCTCGGGGTTTTGGGCCGCGGGGACGATTCGCATCTGGAGGTTGAGATGAGGTTAGCTGGGAGATGCAGTTCAAGGAACGCGGGAAGACGTACAGCCATCTTGATTATTTAGTTCTTGAACTTCTTCTGTGTGTTGGTTCTGTGGAAAGGGGTCTGAGGAGAAAGGGTCGAAGAGGTTGTGGAAGCTGTTATGGTTGGTGACTGGCGAGGCTGATGGATTGATAGCTTGGAGTTGCTGGGAGCTTGCGTCGCGATCAGAGGTGCCTGGCCACGCTGCTGCGAAAGGTGGCCCAAGCTTGCTCATTGGGCGAGCCCACGTGATCTTACTACTGTCTGAACGCTGCGACGTCCGTTGCCAAAGTGGGGCCGTAATCGGAGCGGAGCTATTAGTGCGGGAGAGTACCCCGGACTCTCTGGAGCTGGAGAACGTCACCGGGCCAAGCGAGTCACCGAGCCTTTTGGCCACGATGGGCCTGAATCATACCAGGCTAGTCAACACGGCATCAGCTCGCGACATGCTTTTCGCGAGCCAATGGCCAAGATGAGACCTTCCACAGCTCCTCCGATCCTCAGAATCGCCAATGGCACCTTCTACCGGCACCACCCCAGCTCAACACTCGGCCGCCCGAACCCGTCCTTGTTCAACAGCTTGAACTTCGAGCTTGACTCCTCCTCCGAGAAGCCAAAGCATTGGTGCATTGTCGGACCCTCGCTATCGGGGAAGACGACATTCCTGCAGCTCTTACGAGGACAGCACCTCGCCGAGCCGCCCACAGCCCGATCCTGGCCGTACCTCTCCACCGACGTGGTGCCCAATCGCCTAAAGATCCCCTCCAGGGCCATCCAATATGTTGGTTTTGACGGCGAGCAGACCGGCGGCCTCTCCGGTCCCGCCACGAGTGCCTACCTGGCCGTGAGATACGAGTCGAAGAGGGAGATCACGGATTTCTCCCTGCGAGACTTCCTCCTGGGCAATACGGAGCTGAACCCGCTCAAGCCGGAGCCGGGTACCGAGGAGCACGTAATCTCCCAGGAGCTGTTTGATCGCGTGGTCAGGGACTTGCGGCTGGGACCGCTGCTTGACCTCCCTGTTGCGTTTCTGAGCAACGGCCAGGGACGCCGTTCGCGCATTGCCAGGGCCCTGCTCAAGGCGCCCGAGGTCTTGCTTCTCGACGAGCCTTTCATGGGACTCGATCCGCCGACTGTGTCGTCCTTGAGCCCCTTATTGAGGTCACTAGCAGAGAAAGCTGCCCCTCGTCTTGTTCTCAGTGCCAGGCCGCAGGATGCGATTCCTGACTGGATTACACATTTGATTTATCTGAGGAGTGACTGTCAAGTTGGTTCCATGGGCGAAAAGGACGTTGTCCTCGAGGGCTTGAGAAAATACATCAGAGGCGTCTGGAGGGGCGGACTTCAGGAAGATGACAAGCTCCCGGTCCACACGCTGGTAGACATGGGCAAGACGCTCACGGAACAGGGAGTGGTCGGCGAGGGCTTAGTCGAAGGCAAGGAGAAGGCTGCGCATGCGGTCGAAGGGGCATCCACAGTGGATGCTGACACGGGGGTGGACGCGGACGCTGAGCCTCTGGTGCAGATGGATGGCTGCCAAGTCAAGTACGGCAGCAAGATCGCCCTCGGAAACTGGTCACAGGAGACTGAGTCTGGGCCACAGCAGGGCCTCATCTGGACGGTCAAAAGAGGCGAGAGATGGGGCGTGTTTGGACCCAATGGTTCGGGCAAGACAACTGTGGTGTCGTTGCTCTGCTCTGATCACCCTCAGACGTACTCCCTTCCCATCAAGCTCTTCGGCCGGAGCAGGATACCCGAGCCTGGAGCAGGTGTACGGCCCTTGACGTACTGGGATATTCAAGAGCGCATTGGTCACTCGAGCCCCGAGGTTCACCAGCATATGCCTACCAGCCTCTCTGTGCGACAAGTCCTGGAGAATGCATGGGCGACGACATTCAAGGGCATCCCGAAGCTGGATGATGCGGCGCGAGCCAAGATTGATGCAACGCTCACCTGGTTCGCGCCTGAGCTGAACCCAAACTACCTCGGCGCTGGTCATCGGGCAGAGGACGGCTTGTCGTGGGCGGATGAAAATCTGCTGGGCAGACTGTCCTTCAGCGCGCAGAGGATCGCGCTCTTCCTACGCGCCATCATCAAGCACCCGGACATCGTGGTCCTCGATGAGTCTTTTGGCGGCATGGACGAGGCGGTCCGCGACAAGTGTATGCTGTTCCTAGTGCGCGGCGAGGAGAAGACGTACACCGCGGACGGCAAGATCGTGGACAGCGAGGTTGCCAAGGCGGGAGAGGTCAAGGTCAAGGGACTGTACAAGGAGCAGGCACTCATCTGCATCAGTCACGTCAAGGAAGAGGTGCCCGACTGCGTGAGGGAGTGGCTGTGCCTCCCCGAGGCGAATGAGGGGAAGCCGGCGAGATTTGGACGATTCGATGGGCCGTTGAGGACGGATGAGAAGAGATGGAGGGAGCTTTGGGGGGTTTGACCGTAGAGGGAGGACGTGCCATCCCGATAGACCTAAACCCAGGATGCAAGTCCAAGAAGAGAGAGATGTTGCACGGCACGAGGCCGCAAGAAACATGGGTGGTTCGGTTGTATTACTATCGAAATGGGGACTCTCTCAAACTACTCCAAGTTGACCAGACAGTCCTTAGAATTACCTCCAGCTCAATAAGACGCTCTCTCGATTTTCTGAAGTTCCGCGAGAGGTCATCTCGATTTCCCAGAGTTCAGATGGAGGCCGTCTCAATTATCTTACGCTCAATCTGAAGCCTGCTGGTTGACGTGGCCGTTCCGACGGCGGCCATCTTTTCTGCAACCCCCTTGCGCGGCTACTTCAGTTTGAGAGGAGGGAGAATGATGATGGAGCTCGTCAGCATGGAGCCCACGAAGTCCCCGAATGACAGGGGAGCTAGGGAACACAGCAGGGGGCAACAGCGGCTGCAGGGGTGTTGGCGTCAAACGGCGCGGCGCCATGGGCCCACACCTGGCAGGCTGCAGCGTCCAGGGCTCCCGGTTGCCCGGCCGACAGGAGCTCCAATGTCACAAACAAATCGTTGCCCCTCGACCACGAAGCTCCTTCACCCGATTCATCTCCACAGCAAAGACGCCTTGATGCGCCAGACCAAACCTCCCCCATCATTAAAGCCCCATCCTCTGCCCAAGGCTTCTTGTGCTTGCTATTCGCTCGCCAAGCTTACACGTTCGTCCTTTCATCTGCAAATCCATCTTGCGGACTGGGAAAGACCAATTCATCCAGTTCTTCACTCGGCGCAAACCGTCGCACGAGATCAAGACGACGAATTCCAAGACACAACATTCCAGCGTGAGCTTCCACGGCGCAACGCCCATCGCTACCTACGTATAACACACAAGCAACGACTACCACTCCAGAGCCATGGAGCGCCCCAACTCTCCCGGCTCCAGTCGCCCGCCCGACTACAGCCTCCCCCATTACGAGGATCACGACGAATCTACTCCGAACGGCGGACACTCGACGAACCCTGCAGCAGTCAGACTGCTGACGTCTATGGAAGACGACGAGCCTCTGAACAGCAGATCGTATGTTCCTACTTCATTGAATTATCAGTCCTTTCCAGCAGCAGCAGCCGCAGCAACTCCAGCCCAGCCCAAAATGAAGAGAGAGCAAGCACTCTACCCACTTCCGTTGGACCTCAAGAGGGAGGCCAGCCCTCAAGCCACGACTCCCGAGTATCTCGAAGCCCTGAAGCGGGAAGAGGAAGCAATTCACCCACCTCGCATTCCGCCTCCCGCTGCAGGGCCAAAGGGTCCTCGGCCGAGTCGCGATGATCCGGGCGCCTCCCCTCTCAGTCCCACCGCACGAAGGCCCAAGAGAGCTTCTACTGTCAAGTTACAGCGGAAACAGGGGGCTGTTGTTTCTGCCTCCAGCGACAAACAGTACTCTCCTCTCGACAGCTTGCCTACCATCCCTGAAGGACCGTCTCCTAGGAAAAGTAGTGTTAGGAAGTCCTACAGCTACCGTCCTGAATCCAACAACAGCACCGCTCCTACAATTGACCCAAGCTCACCATTAAACATCAATAGTTCCCGACCGTCGCACCGCCAGTCGTACCAGCCGTCCATCATCTCCGACTATTCCCACTCGAGGCCGTCCTCCATCATGGACCCGCCCAGCATGCCTCCCCCAGACTCTACCTACGTTCCCTTCCAGGGCCGTGAGAGGAACCACGACACTTCTCCGACAAGATCCTGGAGTCGCATGTCGGACCGCATGTCAGACCGCATGTCAGAGCGCGAGTACGGCCGCCCGCCTCCCTCGACCTCGTATGAGCCATCAGACATCAACGGAAGCCCGAGACCGGGAACTCCCTCATCCCGATACGGTGGCAGCCCCAGGCGACCATTGCCCCCCGCGCCTCTGTTCTCTAACCCCAACCGTGCCTCGACTGCTAGCTTCGCCGACGATGTCACCGTGTCGATTCCGCTTGACAGGGACGCCGATGATGTCTTCGGCCCCGAGACAGACATCAGCGAGAGCCGTCCTATGAAGAACAACTACGCCAACCATTCTCAGGAGACCCTTAGCGAGGACCCTGATGAGGCTTACGAGAAGGTGCAGCATTACGGGCCTGCGCCTGACGGAAAGCAAGAGCGCCGCGGCGTTCGTGCTCCTCAGATGTCGAGGCGAGAGGTCCAGCTCATCAACGGCGAGCTCGTGCTGGAGTGCAAGATCCCCACGATCCTCTACAGCTTCCTCCCCCGTCGCGATGAGGTCGAGTTCACCCACATGCGCTACACAGCCGTGACCTGCGACCCCGACGACTTCGTCGAGCGCGGATACAAGCTGCGCCAGACCATCGGCCGCACTGCCCGCGAGACGGAGCTGTTCATCTGCGTCACAATGTACAACGAGAACGAGATCGACTTCACCCGCACCATGCACGCCGTCATGAAGAACGTGGCGCACTTCTGTTCCCGAACCAAGTCTCGTACTTGGGGCGAGAACGGATGGCAGAAGATCGTTGTGTGCATCGTCTCTGACGGCCGTGAGAAGATCCATCCCCGTACTCTCGACGCACTGGCCGCCATGGGCGTGTACCAGGACGGCATCGCCAAGAACTTCGTCAACCAGAAAGCCGTCCAGGCACACGTTTACGAATACACGACACAGGTCTCGCTTGACTCGGATCTCAAGTTTAAGGGCGCTGAGAAGGGCATCGTGCCTTGTCAGCTTCTTTTCTGCCTGAAGGAGAAGAACCAGCGCAAGCTGAACTCTCATCGTTGGTATTTCAACGCCTTCGGCAAGGCGCTCAACCCCAACGTCTGCATTCTTCTCGACGTCGGAACTCGCCCTGGTGGCACCTCGCTGTACCACCTGTGGAAGGCCTTCGATACCGACTCCAACGTAGCTGGAGCTTGCGGTGAGATTAAAGCAATGAAAGGAAAATGGGGATCGAACCTCCTCAACCCCCTCGTCGCCTCTCAGAACTTCGAGTACAAGATGTCCAACATTCTCGACAAGCCCCTCGAATCCGTCTTTGGATACATTACGGTACTTCCCGGTGCGCTCAGTGCCTACAGATACCACGCGCTGCAGAACGACGAGACGGGCCACGGGCCGCTGAGTCAGTACTTCAAAGGAGAGACGCTCCACGGTCAGCATGCCGATGTGTTCACTGCCAACATGTACCTCGCCGAGGATCGTATCCTCTGCTGGGAGCTTGTTGCGAAGAAGGGCGAGAGATGGGTGTTGAAGTATGTCAAGAACTGTCATGGCGAAACAGATGTGCCAGGTAAGACGCCCGCCAGACCGCTATCGCTGCTCATCTTTACCAGAGAACTAATCGTGTCTAGATCGTGTCCCCGAGTTTGTGTCGCAACGACGCCGTTGGCTCAACGGGGCCTTCTTCGCCGCCGTCTACTCACTCGTCCACTTCAAGCAGATTTGGTACACAGATCACACCATCGCCCGCAAGGTCCTCCTCAACGTTGAATTCATCTACCAGTTCCTCCAGCTGGTGTTCACCTACTTCTCCCTGGCCAACTTCTACCTCACCTTCTACTTCGTGGCAGGCGGTCTCGCCGATCCTCGAGTCGATCCCTTTGGACATGGAATCGGAAACGGCATTTACATCGTCCTCCGGTACATATGCGCCTTGCTCATCGCCACGCAGTTCATCCTCTCCCTTGGTAACCGTCCCCAAGGTGCCAATCGCCTGTACATGACCTCGATGATTACCTTTGTCATCATCATGATCTACACGGGCTTTGCAACTATCTGGATCGTGGTATTCCAATTCACGAACGAGGAGGCAGAGGCGAAGATCGGTAACAACGTCTTCACCAACCTCATCGTGTCCACCCTGTCCACCGTCGGCCTCTACATCGTCATGTCTCTCTTGTACCTCGAGCCGTGGCATCTCATCACCTCCGCCGCGCAGTACTTCCTGCTCCTCCCCTTCTCCATCTGCACACTCCAGGTCTACGCCTTCTGCAACACCCACGACGTCACCTGGGGCACCAAGGGCGACAACGTCATGAAGACCGACCTGGGAGGCGCCGTCGGCAAGAAGGGATCGCAGACCGTCGAGCTCGAGATCCCCTCGGAACAGCTCGACATTGACTCCGGCTACGACGAGGCCCTCCGCAACCTCCGCGATCGCATCGAGGTGGCCACCCCGTCCCCCAGCGAGGCCCAGATGCAGGAAGACTACTACCGCTCCGTCCGTACCTACATGGTCCTCTCGTGGATGATCGCCAACGGCATCCTCGCCATGGCCGTCTCCGAGGCCTATGGAAACACCAACATGGGCGAGAACCACTACCTCCGCTTCATCCTCTGGTCCGTCGCCAGTCTCGCCCTCTTCCGCGCCCTCGGCAGCACCACCTACCTCATGCTCCACGCCGTCAACACCGTTGTCGAGGGACGCGTGCGCCTCTCTCTCAAGGCGCCCAAGTGGATGCCCAGCAAGCTCGGCGGCTGGGGCGAGAAGGTCGGCAGCAAGGTGAGCGAGAAGATGAGCAGTATCGGGAGCAGCGTCGGAAGCAGCCTGGGGAGGTAGTCTGGCACCAGTCGGGATTCTGTTGTGGCTTGCTCTCGGGTGCAGTGCAGTGGCGCCACGCGCGCGCCATTTGGCAAAGGTTTGCTTGGTTTTGGCATGGGACTCATGACGCTGGGATAATGGGCATGTTTGCATGGCTTTTGATGTACGATGGGATGGATACGAAGGTCCAGACATGGCTTGCTCTTGTTTCTGAATCGACGAGACATGTGACGAGAGGAGCGGTCTGCCCTGCTCAGGTCATATCGATGCCCTCTGGGTTTGAAGGGATTACTTGTCGATATTGGAACGTTTGGGAAAGAGGCGTTAAGGGATTTTGCAGAATTGATGATCGTATACCCCTTGACTATTGCTTCAGATATGATTGCTGTGATAATGAAGTCAAGTTCGTGAAAATGTGGCGAGTTTAGTAGCGATGCGATCTCGCATTTATTGGACAAGCGTCTGACAACTGTTCATGGCACGGAACAAAACAACCCCTCTTCAAACGATTCACCAGGTCACCGAAACCATCTGCAGAGTGTGGCTTTGAAGGGTATACTTTTCCATTCCAAGCTATGAACATGAACCACCAGCATCCAGGCCCTTCAACCCAGAGAAAACGCCAGCCTTCGATGCGAGATATCTCAAAATACCAGACTATAAAAGAAAATGATTAAACAAAAAACGTCGAGGTATGTGTACAGTACATCTGCAATCTAGATGGTCACTACATTTTCCCCAGCTCGTCCTGGTCGCTCTCCACGTCTCGCTGATTTCATCAAATTTACTCGTCGTCGGACTCGTCTTCCTCGGCAACCTGGAAAGCAGTGTCAGTGAAAGTCTCCCGTGTAAAGGTCTAGGTTGTACTCACGTCGTTGTGGAAGTCACGGCCCTCGGTGGTGGCCACAATGACGCCGGCCCTGATGCAGAAGTCGCCGAAGTGCTCGCCCTCCTCACGCTCGGTTGCCCACCGCTTCAGCAGAGGCTTCATGATGGCAAGGATCTCGTCTTCCTTGATGCTGGAGCGGTACAGCTTGCCCAGACGCTGGCCGTGGTAGCCGCCGCCGAGGTACATGTTGTAGGCTCCGAACGCCTTTCCGACGAAGGCAACCTCGGCGAGCCAGGGGCGAGCGCAACCGTTGGGGCAACCAGTCATACGCATGACGATAGAGTCCTGGCGAAGACCGTTCTCCTCAAGGGTCTGCTCAAGCTTGTCAATAAGCTTGGGCAGGTAGCGCTCCGACTCGGCCATGGCAAGACCGCAAGTGGGGAAGGCAACACAAGCAGAGGAGCTGAGGCGGAGACCAGAGAACTTGATCTTGTCCAGCTTGTACTTCGCCATCAGCGCCTTCAGTCCCTCCAAATCCTCATCGGCAACGTTGCTGAGAATGAGATGCTGGTTACCAGTGAGGCGGAACTCGCCCTTGTGGACCTTGGCAATCTCGCGGAGACCAGTCTTCATCTGGAAGTCAGGGGTGTCCTCGATACGGCCGTTCTCGATGAAGAAGGTGAAGTGGTTCAGGCCCAACTCGTCACGCTGCCAGCCGAAGGTGTCAACGTTGCTCTTGAAGACAAACGGCCTCTGCTTCTCAAACTTCTTGCCCCACATGGCCTCGACCTTGGAGCGGTAGACATCGACGCCAAGGTCATCGACAGTGTACTTGAGACGAGCGTGCTTGCGGTTCTTGCGGTCACCATGGTCGCGCTGCACCAGCATGATCTTCTCGCAGGCAATGTGGACGTCCTCGGCCTTGCAGAAACCAAGGTGGCGACCAATCTGGGGATAGGTCTTCTTGTTGTTGTGGGTAGCACCCATGCCACCACCGACGAGAACGTTGAAGCCCTCGAGGTTGCCGTCCTTGCCCTTGATGGCGATCAGACCAATGTCGTGGGCGTAGACGTCGGTGTCGTTGTGGGGAGGAATGGCGATGGTGATCTTGAACTTCCTAGGCAGGTATGTGGGACCGTACAGAGGCTCGAAGTCCTGGACAGCCTCACCGGCAACCTGGGTCTTCTTGTCATTCTCGTCGGTCAACCAGATCTCGTGGTAAGCCGTGGTGGAGGGAAGAAGGTGGTCGCTGATGAGCTGGGAGCAAGCGAAAACCTGCCTGTGGTACTTGGACTGGGTAGGGAGGGAGCTGCACATGACGTTTCTGTTCACATCACCGCAGGCGGCAATGGTTGTCATGAGAGACTTGTTGATGGCCTGCATGGCAGGCTTGAGCTTGCTCTTGACGACACCGTGGAACTGGAAGGTCTGGCGTGTGGTGAGCTTCATCGTCTCGTTGCCGAGAGAGTTGGCAATGTCGTCCATCTGCACCCACTGCTTGGGGGTAGAAATACCACCGGGCAGACGGCAGCGGATCATGAAGGAGTAAGCAGGCTCCAGGCCCTGGGCCTTCCTCTCGTCCCTGACATCACGGTCATCCTGCATGTAGGTACCGTGGAACTTGGTGAGCTGCTGGTCGGAGGCCGAGATGGCGCCAGTGCTGGTGTCGGCCAGGCCCTCGAGAATGGTTCCACGGAGGAAGTTGGAGGCGATCTTGATGTCCTCGTTGGTGATAGGAGCAGGCTCCTCGGGAAGGCCCTCGACGTTGGCAACACCCAGCGCCTGCCAGATCTTGGGCTCCCACTCGGAGTAGCCGGTCTGGTAACCATCGGGATCCTGGTCATCACCGAGGCCGATATCAGCCAGCTTCTTGCCGCCCAGGTTAGTCAGAACCCTGTCGAGGTCCTTGGCGGGCTTGTTGTAGTAGATCTTATCCTCCTTCCTGGGCCAGTAGTGCTTGTCACCCAGACCGAACACGGAGTAGTTGACATTGGCAAGGTCCAGGTCGGTGTTGTCCTTGATGGACTCCCAGAAGGCATGGCCGTCCTGAGGGAACTCACCCTGGCCAGCCGTGGAGGTGACGAAGATGATGTTCTCCTCCGAAGGAAGATCCTCAAGAGGGTAGTCCTCCATCGACATGACCGAGGTCTTGAGGCCCCTGGCCTTACCGCGGGTAGCAAGACGCTTGGCGACGGAAGTGGCATTGCCGTTATCAGAAGCGAACAGGACCGTGAGGGGAGCGCCGAGGAGACCCTCAAGCAGCTCGTTGTAGGCATCCCTGGCCTTCCTCTTCTGCTGAGCCCTGACCTCGGTACCGAAATCCTGGGACAGGCTGGCAGCGAAGGCAGGAGACTTCTTCATGAGCTGAGTGAGCTGGTTGTCCCTGGCCAGGAAAGTCTTGAGCTCCTTCTTGATGTGCTCAGAGTCAAGGGCAAAGTTGGGCTCGCCCTTGTGCTCGTTCTGGGGGTTCCAGCGGTACAGGGGCCAGTAGCCGACATCAACAGCCTTCTTGGTCTCCTGGAGAACAGTCAGGGGGGAGTCGTGCTCGCCGAAGTAGGGCAGGTAGGCCAGGACGATAGAAGGACCCTCGAACTGGTCAGCCTCAAGCATGGCCTGCAGGACCTGAGTGTAGGAGCTGTAGACGGCAGTGGAGGCGACGTAAGCGTTTCCAAAGTTCATGGCATAGAGACCAATGTCCTTCTTCCTCCTGTTCGCATCGGCGGCGGCCCTCTCAGAGTAAGGGGTCGAGTCAATGATGAGCATGTTGACGTTCTCGCCGGAAGCCAGGACGTGGTGGACACCCGAGTTGCCCAGGTCATAAGACCAAGCATCAGAGCCAACAAGCCAAAGCGACTCCTTGCGGAAAAGGCGCTTGTTCTCAAGTAGGCTGCGGGCCAGAGAAGAACCGTCGGTCTCGAGACGGGAGATGACATCGTCGGCGATCTCGGCAGCCTTCTTCGCGTCATGGGCGTTGGCAGCCCAGCGGGAGAGCCAGCTCTTGGGGTTCTCGGTGATAAACTGCTTGCTGTTGGAAGCCTCCTTGATCTCATCGATGAAGCGGGCACGGTGCTCCTTGCGAGCAAGAAGCGAACCGAAGCCGAACTCGGGGCTAGACATGATGGTGGAGTTGATTCCGGCGTTGCTGGACTTGATAGCGTTGGCGACATAGGCGCGATGGCCGAAGAGTTGGTCCAGGATCTTGGTGTAGGCCGTCTCGACCTGGGGCTTCTCCAGACCGTAGACAAGCTCGGTGCGAGGGGCCTCCTTCCTGCCAACCTCGAGGTTCTGCACAGGGCTGTCGGAGGTCAGGTTCTGCAGAACACCACGCAGGGCCTGGGTAACAGTCTTGGGGTCAATGTGGCCAAGCTGGTAGCCAACGACAGTCTGGACGCCACCGGGGCCGCTCTTGACGCTGGTGAGAACATCGATGAGGACGGGACCCCACTTGGTCGTCTTGCGGTGAATCTGCTCCAGAACGGCGATCCTCTTGACGGTGCTGGGAATGGCGTCGATGAAGGATGCACTCAGCCAGGGGCGGTACAGCCTGGGAGCAATGATGCCGACCTTGGAGAAGTCACCACCGTGGCGGGACTTGTCGATGATCTCGCCGAAGTAGTATGCGCCGGAGCCGAAGACGAAGAGGCAGTTCTCGGCATTGGAGGGGCCGGCATAGTAGAAGGCGGAGTACTCGCGACCGACAAGCGACTTGAGCTGCGACCAGATGCTGTTGGCGTAGCGCAGGATGTCCTCAGAGGTGACAACAGGGGCAGCGGCTTCAATGGTGGTGGCGGCAGAGGTCACGGAGGCGGGGCTCTCAGTCGCACTCTGCTGGCTGGAAAGCTCAGAAGCGCGCGAGGACTCCAGCTTGGAGTTGACCGAAGCAGTCAGGTCGGTCGATCCCAAGCCATTGACACCCCTGGAGGTGGCAGGGAGGTCGGAGCGGTCCGAAGCAACAGGCTGGCGCCCATCGTCGGCGTACACACCGCTGCCGGAGTCGGAGCTGGACTGGAACCTGCGAGCAGTGTCGAGGTCGAGGATCTCGCGAACAGCATCAATGTTCTCAGCCTCAATGGACTCATCGTCGCTGGAAGAGGTGGCGGCGAAGAAGTGGATGACACCCTTTCCTGATCGCAAAGCCAGAGCATGGGCAGTCAGGGCCATATCCTGTGCCTCCTGGAGAGACTCGGACTGGAGGAACGTCCATCCCGAGTTGCGGATAGCGGTAATGGGAGAGTAGTCGGGGAACTCCTCGGGTTGGAGGGAGACGTGAAGGACAACGGGGAAGTTGACCAGCTTGTAAAGGTGGGAGATGGCGGGGAGAAGGACGGTAGAGGTGGTGGTGACGGAGACTAGCTTTCCGGCCCGGATGGGAGCGAAGACGGAGAGCAGAGGATCGGCATTGTGCCTGACGGAGACGATCTAAGACCACAGGGTAAGCCACAATCGAACGTGGAAGGTAAGAAGAGGCGAATGGAGTAGGTCTCACCTCCGGGACAGCGCCAGAAGACTTCGCGACCAAGCTCTTTCCCTTGCGGCTCTCGAAACGCTTGAGGTGGGATGAGAACTCGGAGTCCTTAGCGTGGGAGGGCTGGACGGAGACGACGACGTCGCTGGCGAGGTACGCGATTCTAGCGACTGTGAAAAGGAGGAAGAGTAAGCCATTGTGACCTCAAGTCTTCTGCGCACCCATTGAGAAGCTCATGGGCGCATGCTGTCTTGCTGTTGTCCGAATTGTTGCTCGACAAATGCGGGCATCCTGATTGGCTCTGCGGGTGCGAAAACCGGCGAGCGCATTGCGCTGAAGAAGCAAAGCAGAAGAGGAATGAGGAACTTACTGGCCTCGCCGGGCGAGTGAACCTGGCCTCTTGACGACGCCATTTTCTGTGTCTGTCTGTACACTCTTCTCTCGTCCCAGGGGAATGGCAGGACGGGGGTTGAGGGTAGGAAGGGTTGGATGGAGAGTGAGTGAAGGGGAAGAGAAGGGACAAAAAGTTGAAGAATCCCCGGCCCCAGAAAGGTTGGTAAGGTAACTGGAACCTGGAGGCAGGTACCTTTGCTAACTAGCAGCTGAGGCAGGTGCTATGGAGACGGTAAGAATATCCACTGCGCTTTTGTTTAGTTCAGTTCATGCGGAAGGTACTCTCTCGAAGGAGCTCTCTCGCCTTTCGCCGTCTGCTTCCATGTCCGATGAGGTGCTCCAGCCCAAAAATTCGCCCCGCAGCGCAATGAATTCTGGCGGGGGCATGTCTGCTTCTACGGCGCTCTACATCCGCCTCATCGGCAGGACAACTCCCCTGGAAATGCACGTTTGCAGCGTTGAGGCGCCTGTTGGAATGCTGAATCCGCTGCTCATTGGCCGCTCTCGGTCCTCGGCAGCGCCATCTTCTGCGGCGTCTGGACCCTGAAATCCCGGCTGTCATTGGGCTCTAGTCGCTCGCCGTAGGATTGCGTGATCGTTAGCGCCATGCGCACCCCACGTTGCCGGGGAGCAACTCGAGTCACTCGGAGCACAGTAGTCCACGGCTGTCGCACTTCCTTCCGAGGTCGCTGTCCGATTTCTTGGACCACAGTTGCCCGAGTGCCTCGTGCCGCGCCGAAACTTTTGCTTTTTGCCCAGTAATTACAACTGTCGAGTGGGCTCACGGGCACCCGGGTATCCATTCCTGGCTGGGACATCTACAGGTAGGAGACAGCAAACCTCCCGTCCAACTGCGGGATGTTGATTACCAACTTCCATGCACATTACCACATTAATAATACCATGTATACATCAGTGACACATCTCGGGATTTGAGTCCCAGTCGTCATATGCGCCGGCCGTCTTCATACAATAGCCGGCCCGTTCCAAACGCCGTTCCGCGCCATCCCGCTCGTCACGCTGATGGGGCGATGGCTGCCATGTTGTCATACTCCAAACCCCGAATACCGATATGGTCCGGCTATGTGTCTGTAGTTCTCAGTCCTTGGCTCATGCCACACGTTCGAACACCTGTGGTTGGTCCCCGTCTCGGGGATGAAAATGTCTCTCATGCCACTTGTGATTGCTGAGCTCCCACGTGTGGCTGAGTCGAACATCCCGGGGTGGCTTGGGCCCGGGAGTTCCGGGTCTCGGGCCAGGATGTCGGTCACGGGTCGTGAAGATCCGAAAAAGACGTAAATGTTGGCGAGGGCCGCTCGCTCAGACCTGAGCAGCAGAGCTGTGCAACTTGGAGCTCGCGCCCTTCGCCCACTCATCTTGCGCCCTCTCGTCGAGCCAATAGCCCCGACCAACGTACAGCATCTTACGGCCGACGCGGCCCCTCCAGCCCTCGCCGTTCGCGACGCCGGCGGCAAACATGCCCTCCGCATCGCCCTTGCGGGACTCGGGCTCCCAGCCGTTCATCTCACGGTGACGAGCGAGAACATGCTGCGCAAAGGCCATGACCACGAGTGCCAAGTACACTCGGATCAGGGTGACGACGATGATGAGGGCCAGGCTCGTCCACGACTCCTCCGGTCCGATATGTTTTGTCGTCTTGGGCACGTCCGGCATCACCGGGGCTCCCAGAGCCAGGGTGGCTTCCGGGACGCCGATGTTCTCGGGAGGTGCATCGCCGGTAGGGCCGGGCTCGCGCTGGAGCGCTGTGCTGTGAGCGAACCAGTCAACTGCGAAAGCAGTCGTATATGCGGCATTGAGGACGGTGTCCAGGATGTACACCCAGGCGAGTCCGAGCACCTCGAATGGCGTTTGCTTGCGGATGTGCGGTAGCAACGCGCAAAGAACGAGCAGGACGGCGAGGGAGTAGATGTACATGGACAGCTGGAGGATCGAAAGGGAGTAGCCGGTCAGAATGGCAAGCAGGCCATAGAATCCGGTCAGCTTGTTGAAGATGAGCGTCAGAGTAATGATCTCTGTGCCATTTTGCAGGCTGATGAGACCGAGGAAAGTCTACGCCGGCAACGGCGGTTAGCTGGTTGCGACTCCAGGCAGTGAGCGTCACTCCTTACCTTTGGCCGTGGGATCCACGAGCAAACCGTACCAAAACCCATTTTGAAAGTAAGTAGGTAATGTTGATGTTATCAGCGTGCTTTTTGGGTCGCAAGGTCGAGTTTAAGAGTTGGTGATGTTTCTTGCACGGATCGCCCGGAGATTTCGCTGGAGATGTTCTTTGCCAACACCCGTGACGCAGCTACGCACGCAGGGTCCAATCCGATGACATCGTTCCTTCTCCGCACCCACCCCGGGGTGCCAACAACCCCGGGGGTTTCGAGAAGTCCGTCAACTGTCGAGCCTGACAGAACGTCTGATGTTGCATCGACAGATCGATTGTCACTAATGATGATGCCTGTCCCTGCAAGTCTATTATTTAGGTGCTTAGGCAAGGTGGGCAAATGAGAAAAGGGCGATCACTAGCGCAGGCAACCCTCACCATCACCATCGAGTATCGGAGTATTAAGTGGTTATTCCATATATGTACCTTAACGATCGTGAAGCATAGACTGCTGGTATTATACAAAGTCACTAGATGCAGAAGGCCGCGTTGTTCGCTATGCTCAAGTTAGATGTCTCTCCCCGTGGCCCAGTCGTCACGGCATTCTGTCATTTCATCGTCTGTCCGCCCGAGGCCATAACCCGGCACTCAAGCCGCCCCTAGGTAGGTCCGCTGCCGTCTAACACGAGCAGTTCTCCTGCTGGGGCTGGTTGTTGTTGGTCTTGACGTCGATCACTGTCTTCACGTTAGTGGATCGCTTGGGCACGAGGTGCAAGGACAGCCCCTTACTCTGGTTGGACGCCTGCGTGGCAGAATCCGACCCCTCCATACCGGGCAGCGCCTGCGCTATTCTCTTGAAAAGATGCTTGACGTTGTGTCCCAGCTTGGCGCTCGTCTCAACGAACATGAGGTTGTTCTTCTTCGCCTCGTCTTCGCCCTGCTGTGTCGTGACCTCTCGCTTCTCGTTCAGATCCGTCTTGTTTCCTACGAGGACGATGATGACGTCGTTTCCGCGCTCGGCCCGCACGTCGTCAATCCACTTCTTGGTGTTCTGGAACGACTTTGCATCTGCAGGCTTGTTAGTCCGGCCTTCAAACACAATCACGGGACACGTACTCGAGATGTCATAGACAACCACTGCAACGCTAGAATCGCGGATGTACGACGGGATCAGACTCCTGAAACGCTCCTGACCGGCTGTATCCCACAGCTGTAACCTGACGGTGCGGTCCTCGAGATACATCGTCTGCCCCAGGTGTTAGCGGTGGTCGCGAGGGGTCGTGCACCCTGATGGAAGACGTGCCTTGGAAAGGAAATCGATGCCAATGGTGGCCTGGTACATGTTGTCGAACGAATCGTACATGAATCGGGTGATGAGAGACGTCTTGCCGACTGCAGGTAGGCCACGTTAGCGGGAGGAGGGACAGCAGTGGGTGACATGTGACATACCGCTCTGTTCGCCCAAGAAGACAAGCCTGAGGGGAAGTGTCAGTAAATAGAATGGTGCCCGCCGCTAAATTCATGGGTTTCGTACTTGAACTTCTTGAGCGGATTGTTGTACGTAGAAGACGCCATCGTGGGCGACTGTTGACCGACCCTCTCGGGTTGGAGACTGTTGGGAGGAAGAGGGAAGCGGGCGGTCCGGAGGTAGAGCGTCGACCCGAGGGCGATGCGCGGCTGATAAAGGGCGGTCGGCTTTGTGCGGAGGATGCGAGCTGCAGGTCGGAGATAGCCCAGTAGGCAAAGAGGTATCGTCGGCGAGGGTCTTGAGTCGAGGTTCAATTGAAGTGAAAGGGGGAAGGAGGTCTAGCTTTCACTCATCACTCTTTGCGATGGCCTTGGCAGCCATCATTGGGTGGTCGAGTTGTCTTGCTGGGGCACTGGCCGATAAGCTAATCCGGCGTGGCACGTGGTGATAACGACCGACCTCCAGAAAATTTCTGGACGGTCCCCGCGGTCTCGAGCGCCAGTGGACGGTGCAAGAGGAACACCAAAAGTTCCACCACAATTGAAGATAAGTATCGACTTTTCGCCGCCACTTTCAATTTAGAGACAACGGCAAGGTCTCAATTCCGTCATGCCTGTTCTGAAGCCCCTCTCGGGCTCGGGCGATGCCCCCCAGCAACACAAGCAGCCCTCGAGGAAGGGCAAGAAGGCGTGGAGGAAGAATGTCGACGTCTCCGAGGTCACAGAAGGCTTGGACGCCCTGAACCAGGAAATCATCCGAGGGTAAGAGTCTCCCTGGCTTCCAGATTGCCTGCTTCACCTTGCTAACTCATCCCAAGTGGTGTCACAGCCGAAAAAGACTCCGCCGACCTCTTCGTCGTTGATACTGCTGGCGAGACCGCCGCGCCCATCAGGAAGCGCGGCTCCAAGTCCCTCAAGTCCGACGAGATCATTGCCCAACGCTCTGCCGTCCCTGCAGTCTCCCTCCGCAAGCGCCCCGCAAAGACATCAGACGGCCTGCTCCCCGTCAAGCGCCAGCGCCGCGACCCCTGGGTCACCAACGCCGAAGTCGCCCGCCTCCGCAAGATCGCCGACGGCCAACACGAGTCCACCATCGTGGTGCAAGACGCCTCCTACGATGTCTGGGCCGCACCGCCCCCGATCGAGAAGCCTGTCGTTGAGAATGCCGAGGACAACTTCATCCCGGCCAAGGTGCTGCCCAAGGCCCCCAAGTCACTCCGATTGAAGCCTGTGTCGCTCGCCGCCAGCGGCAAGTCGGTGCCGTCTGTTCCCAAGCCGAATGGCGGCCACAGCTACAACCCCCTATTCGAAGAATACGCACATCGTCTCAAGACAGAGTCTGACAAGGCTGTCGAGGCCGAGAAGAAGCGTCTGGAGAAGGAGGAGGCCGAGCGCCTCAGGGCCGAGGCTACTGCCCGCTCAGCTGCCGAGGCAGAGGCGGCCGAGGCGCGCGCCGAACTGTCAGGGTGGGACGAGGACTCGGCCTGGGAAGGATTCGACACCGACGCGGAGGATGGAGCCACAGCCAAGAAGCTGCCCAAGCGCAAGACGACGGTGCAGCGCAACCGCGTCAAGCGGAGAAAGGCCGAAGAAGGCCTGAAGAAGCACATGGCCGTCATGAAGGCGCGGGACAGGCAGGCGGAGCGGATCCGGCAGATCGCGTGCGAAGTCGCCGAGCGCGAGGCCCTGGAGAACGCACTCGTGCCGCTCTCCGACTCTGAGAGCGAGGAGGAGGTCGGCGCGGGCGACGTGCAGCTCCGCCGCAAGAAGCTGGGCAAGATGAAGCTGCCCGATGCGGATCTGGAGCTGGTGCTGCCGGACGAGCTGCAGGACTCGTTGCGGCGGCTGAAGCCCGAGGGCAACCTTCTCAAAGACCGGTACCGCAACATGCTGGTCCAGGGCAGGGTCGAGACCCGCAGGAGGATTCCGTTCAAGAAGAAGCCCAACGTCAAGTTCACGGAGAAGTGGTCGTACAAGGACTTCAGGATATGAGCCTCCCTTTCCTTTATTGCATAGCGTTTTAGACCTCGGCTGGACGGAGTTGGCTCTGTTCTGCGGGCAATACATCATGAATGCATTTATGAAGCTATACTGGCATCGCGTATCTAGTCGCTCAAGTGACACACCATCGTCCTGCAAGACGTGATTTCTGCATGCCAAAGTTCTCTGTCTCCTCTCAAAGGAGGTAATAATATGTTTATGTCTTCTGGGTCGTCTAGAAGCTCACAAGATCTGGGTCAAGTTAGTCATGTCCAACTGTCAGGAAGTGTTCCAACGTACCTCGGCCGAAAAGGCCACGCTTCGCCCAATCCATGGCGAGCAAGATTCTCGTCCTCAGGCTGACCGACTGGGCAAAGTACACAGAGCGCCAGGCATACACCGCCCAGAGACCTCCGGCGTAGTTCCAGCCCTGGCCCAGGTCAAAGACGGCAGAGTTTCCGATATACGCCAGGCTGCCGAGATGGTGGTACTCGAACGCCTTGTAGACGACAGAGTCGATGTCGCCGTCCCTCACCTCGTTTATTCTAAGAGCATCAGAGGTGCGGGCCATCTTGTTGAACTTGTGAGCCAGGTACTGCCCCTGTTGGTGGGCGCGCTGGGCCGTGGCGGGAAGCGAAGTGAGCTTGCTGTCGATCTCGTTGAGGAGCTCACGGAGCTCGCCAAAGTCCAGCGTGCCGGACTGGTTCTTGTCGAACTCGGCAAAGAGCTTGTCGAGACGCTTCAGGTGACCGACGGCCTGGGGGAAGCGCTTCCTGACATCGGCTGCGACGTCGCGCCAGTCGCTGAAGTGCAGCTCTAGGGTCTCGGGGTCCTTGCCATGTTTCCAGGCTAGGCCACGCAGGAAGGTAACGATGTGGTCGGCCACGTTGTTTTGAACGGTGGAGCAGTCGCCAATGGCATACACATCGCCCAGGGGTGCACCCCGTAGGCGAAGGTGGGTGTCTGTCTCGAGGGCATGCCGGTTCGTCTGATAATCGCCCAGCTTTTTGGACAGACGCTTGCAGAACTCCGTCTGTGCAACACCCGTCGACCAGAGGCAGAAGCCCATCGGCAGCTCCTTGGTAATGATTGAGCCGTCCTTCTGACGCTGCGTGAAGATAATCTTGTCTGGGCGGACCTCCTGGACGCGAGAGTTGGTCTGAACATCGATCTGGTCGCGAAGGAAGCGATCTTCGGCGTACTTGGACACCGCCTCGTCGTAAGTGTTCAGGATGTGACTTCGGCTCTGGATAATGTGTACGGAGATCTCATTTCTCAACAGCCGTGGGAAGTGCTCCGTCAAGTCCTCATTGAGAAGGTCGAACAGCTCTGCCGCAAACTCGACGCCTGTCGGACCGCCACCGCTGATAACGAAGGAAAGCAAACGCCTGCGCTCGTCGTCGGTGGTTGTTGGCAAGCATGCCCTCTCTAGGTTGCGAATGATCGAGTTTCGAATCAGCCGGGCATCGTTGATGTCCTTCAGGAAGTGGGCGTTCTCCAGGCCCTTGACTCCGTGAGGGTTCGTGACTGAGCCGGTCGCAACAACCAGCTTGTCGTACGGGACGTAGAATCTGAATTCGTGGCCTTCCTTGTCGACCTGCGAAACCTCGATGAGTTTGTGCGAGAAGTCGACATCCTCTGCATTTGCTCGAATGAAGTGACCGTTGACGCGGGACAGGATGCGCCGGATGGGCTCGACAAGAGATCTCAGCTCGAGAGTTCCGACAGTCGCAGAGGGCAACATGGGCGTAAACAGGAAGTAGTTCTTGGGCGAAATGACCGTGACGTGGTAGTCGTCCGGGTTCAGCTCCTTCAGGAGCGCCACACCACCCCAGCCGCCGCCGATGATCACCAGCTTGGGCTTGTCCTTCTGCCGCTTCTTCCCCTCGCAGTCCGAGTCGCCGATCAGCACCTCCGCGATGGGCAGGTTCTTGGGCCCTCCTTTTCTGGGATTGAGCGCGAGAGGAGAGACCTCAATCTCGTACCCGGTGGCATGTTCCTTGTACGTCGTGGCGTCGTAGATGAAGAAGGCGGCGACGCCGAGGCCGAGGAAGACCACCGAGCCACCGAACCAAGCTGCGGTGCGGTATAGCAGGTTGGCCAACCGCGAGGATGTTCTCGGGAGCGGCCTGGACAGGAAGCTGAGAGAGCGTGCCGGCGCAGCGTTGACGATGTGCGCGTTGAATGTCGGTCCAACGGAGGCTCGGCTTCGTGACCTTAGAGGTGCGGTAGAGAAGGCATGCGACCTTGCGCGAGTGCCATGTGGTCGGACGATCAGGGACGGCGTCGTAGACCTGCCGACCCCGCGAAGCTGTCGAGCGGCGCGAGGAAGGCCTGTCTGCACGGCCGAGGGCAGACGCATGCTGGAATCTTGTCGTCGAGCGTATGTCACGGACGAAGCGCCCAGATCAGCGCATGTCTAATAAGAAAACGGCGCAGCTTCTCCCTGGGAAAGACTCCTGGGATCAAGTTGGGCGGATTGGCGCTGTCCACGGATCGGAGGCTGAAAAGAAGACCAAATATGCGCGACTTTGCCAGGCCAGACGAAATCTAGTGGTCAAAAAAGGAAGGGCTGATGACTGATGATCATGTTTACTACAAAAACCTTCCCGCGTGTTGGAGCTGGACGGGGGACTTGCATCTTTCAGCTCCAGGAGCTCGGCAGCTTACCCTGAATACTACGTCATGCACCCGCCAAAACGGCCCTTTCGCGGCCGAGGACCCCGACCCGCGACGCCGGACTTCCGCCCCGACTTACTCATGCTCAGTACCTATGCTCGCAACAGCCAGCCCCTGGACAAATGTCATGTCCAGCGCAATGCTAACTGTGTGTTCAGGGGTGTCACAATTTGCATCAGTCTCTTGCTGCTGGGCCAAGAAGTACTGCAAAGCAAACTCCTGGCCTCCTAAACTGGCTCTGTTGGGCTCGCATTCACGTCCAGCATGAGCTGCCAGTTTCAATGATCCGTGGATGCCCGGATTGAGCGGCATCGGATGGAGACACTGGCAGTCACTAACGCAACGGGCGGCTTTCCCTCTCGCTTGATAATACCTCGTAGTAGCGGTTGATAATTCATGACCAGTAGATGTCAAAGCTCTCTCTGGATGGAGCCGCCATGCAAATGATCGGTCCTCTCCCTCCTCAGCATCGGAAATACCTGTTCTCCACCCATCGGCTCTCTACGTCGGGCAGCATGTTGCACAGAACAACCGTGATGCCGGGGAAAACCTTGGTCAACCGGTGCACGCCGAGCTTGCCGGCATGGTAGCAAGCAAGCACAATCTTCTCCTGGGCGACGCCGTGGTCGATCAGGACCTGAACCGCCATCAGCGCCGCGCCGCCGCTCGCCATCTGCGTGTCGATGAGGAGAACGCTCTCGCTGTGCTCCAGGCGCTGCGGGAGCTTCAGGTAGTGAAGCGCCGGCTCGCCGGTGCGATCGTCGGACTGGATGAGGATCCTCCCGGTCCGGCAGTCCGGAATGAGCCTGTGCAGCGCCGTTTCGAAGGCGGCGCCGCCACGTAGGACCAGCACCGCGGTAACCTCGCCATCGGGTTTCAAACCATTGTACTTGTATCCTGCCGGCGTCTCGACGGCATGGGACGAGAAGCAAACATTGTTCAGAGCCCTGCTCAAGTCAGTACAGCGCGGATGGGAGAGGAGGGCATGGACTGGAACGCACTGCTCGATCAGAAGGCTTGCCAAACGATCAAAATAGAAGATGAAGTCCTCTGACGAGGTGTCGATGTCTTGAAGGATCGTGTTCATGCCCTTGAGCTGTGGCGTCTCTTCGAGCAAGACAACCCTGTCGGAAAGGGGATGCGCAGCAGCTTCAACTTCAAGCTGGGTAAGTGCCGCACGATGGTGAGTTGACTTCTCCATCAGCTTGCGCTCGATGTACTGAACGACCATGGCTGCATCGTTTAGTCTCGGGTTCACTCGAGGATGTGGGAGGGGGGCATACTGATGGCGACCTGATTTTCGATACCACGGGGAACGATTACGTCTGTCTGGTGTCAACCTGAGTACCGCCGCCTGACCGAGACTAGACTCACCTGCGACCTTTCGTTGCGGTTCAACGAACTGCGGTGTGTTAGATAACGAACGCTACGCGAAGCTGTCAATGTCACTTGCCTTTTCAAAGTTGGGCTTCACGAAGCTGAACCACTGCTTGATAATACCCTCAACATCACGGCCGCGGTCCCTAACGTCACGCAGCACTTTCTCGTGTCAGCTTACCTACGGGTGCTGGAAAAAGTCCGAGCTTCTTACCTCGTCGAGACAAACAGGTGTCGCCGTCGGCTTCACAGAAGATCTATCACAGATTAGAACTACGCCTGCATGACGGTGTATCTGTGGCGCCGTACCCTCATATCAAGTAGATCCAGAATCCTCTGATCGTAAAGAGCAAAGATGCCTTCAAGAATGAGGACATGCGGAGAATAAATGGCGGTAGTATGATCCAGGCGCTGATGCTTGTTGAATGAGTATACAGGGATATCAGCCCTCTTGCTGTTGACGGTTAGAATGAAGACTGAACACATGTCCCAGAGCATCATGACTGAGTGTGACACGCGAACTCACCCAGCCTTGAGGTCGCGGAGGCACTCGACCAGGATATCAAAGTCGATGGCCTATCAGAAGCGTGAGCAACGAATGCATTGCCGGGACTCAAGACGAATCCCTTCTGCCCTCTCCCCCCCCACTTACACTGGGGGCGTCAAAGTCGAATTCGTTGGCAAAGGCCTTCTTCGACTGTTCAGGGGTCAGGGGGTTGTAGAACGAGTCCTTCATCGGCGTCAGTCATGTCACCCAGCATGCATGGGCTTGGGGCAAATTGGCCGCTTACCATGGACAGAATGACGACCCATGGCAGGTTGAGCTTTTGGCAGATAGCATGGGCGAGGGTCGACTTGCCCGAACCGGAGGAGCCTGCGATGCCGATGATGCTGACGTCGGCCCATGGCGGAGAGTACTGCAGCCTCTTTTGGACGGTGACGTGGGATTCGTCGCTCGCCATGTTTGCAGTCTGTCTGTCTCAGACCCGACGGGCGGCTGCTGGAGGGAGTTCGTTGGTGCCGGGTGCGTGCAGCTGAGAGGAGCTGTGTACCTGGGTAATGATAGGAGTCCGTCGGACGAGACGTCGATAGCGTATTCGGTCCAACGCCAACGGTCCCTGGATCCTCGACGAGTCGACTTTTGAACCGAAGTCTCTTCCCAAAATCCGAGGTGAAGAAGGCTGCCCTGCCCGCCTGCGCATGCCACTAAACGATAAGGTGACAGGAGAGGAAGCTGAAAAGGGCAGGCACCGGATGGGGCCGTCAGAGCGGTGGAGCTCCAGGTCTTGGTACCACTGTGACCAGTCGGCCAGCCCCGATGCTGAGAATTCGGCCGTTGGAGGGCAAAGAAGGCTCAAACAATGCCTCGGCTGGATCATATGCAGCTGGGGCACCTATGATGAGTGAATTGTCGTTCTAGGCACCAGTGAGGCTGCGGATTCCCCATCCGGCGCACCTCGAGTTGGTCGTGTGAGCTCGAAGTGCAAGCTCGCTGAAGCCGCTCGCACTGTATTTCTCACCTGAGCCCTGCGTCGGCCACTGTGCAATCGGTGCGCCCCGGGGCGTCTTCCTAGCCCCCCCGGGCAGGGCATTCGAGCTTGAAGCAACCTGCTCCCAGGCCGCGTGTGATTCGCTGCCTCGTCACCTGCTGTGGCCCCGTCCCACCCAGAATAAAGCTCCTCTTCCACTCGACCTCGCGCTTTTCCCACAACCTCGACCTTTCATTTCTCAATCACCGCAGACGCCTTGACGGCGGCTTCTCCCCCCGATGTTACCACAACAGCCCCCTTGATACAGCCTTTGACTTGCAAGGGACTTGTTCATCATTTCTGAAGCTTCTTCTGCCGACCACGGCTCCATGCATGCCGTTGCCTGACCCCAACGATCCCGTTTCGGTCGCGGTTTGGAACAGAGCTGCCGCCCGCTTGGTTCGGGAGACACTGGAGAGAGTCATGGTGTGTTCGCATTGAGTCGACTGCCAAAGCTTGCTCCGAGGCTAAGACGTTCTCCAGACTTCGTCTGCGTCCACGACCACTCCGATGAAGCACTCCTTCGAGGAACGCGTCGAGGACGTCAAGTCGCCCAAGAGGTACGACATCATCCTCCCCCCTCCTCCTCCTCCGCGACTCCATCCTCCGTGCCTCCGTGCAGCATATGATGATTACTATCATAATGGGAATCTCTCCTAGCAATTCCATGCGGAGAACCTTGATATCAAATATTTTCCTGAACATGCTGCACAATTCTCCCTCTTCAGCCCTTCTCTTCGGAATCTCGGCTGACTGGATCACAACAGCGACATCAACGCTCTCATCCTCGACTACCTGGTGATGGAAGGATACCCCAATGCTGCCGCCAAGTTCAGCAAGGAGGCCAACCTCCAGTCACACCCCGCTGATGACTCCATGAAGAGGCGTCAGCAGATTCAAAACTCCATCCACACGGGCAGCATCCAGTCGGCCATTGAGATGCTGAACGATTTTGACCCAGAGGTACGTTTTCGCATTTTGTCCCTATTCTTCTGCCCTGCTATGATTAGAACACGAGTTTCATGCACCACTCATATGATCTTCGGATCGTTGATGAGGAACAACCACTTTTGATATGAGCACACTTTTACATTCCATCTTTCTTGGCCGCATACGCATGTCCGAGCACTGTTGCTGACGCATCCAAGATCCTAGATAATGACCCGACACTGCACTTCTCGATCCTGAGATTGCAGTTGGTGGAGTTGATCCGTTCCTGCATGGCGGCCCCAGGTGGCGACATCGCTCCCGCTCTGGAGTTTGCCACAACCCATCTGGGGCCTAGAGCGCCCACTGATCCTCGGTTCCTCAAGGACCTTGAGGAGACGATGGCTTTGCTTGTTCTGCCGCATAATGACCTGGAGCCCTCATTGGCTGCGCTCCTGCACCCCGACCTGAGACGGGAGGTGGCGGACAGTGTCAACAAAGCTGTCCTCGAACATCAGTCGCAGCGCCGAGAGGCGGCCATACGCCAGCTGGTCAAGATGAGAGCCTGGGCCGAATCAACCGCGAGAGCGGAGAAGAAGACGCTCCCAGATCACATTGAGCTGACTCTGAATACCCCCGAACACGGCCATGATCCGATGCACATTACATAGTACCTGCAACGGCTTTTGACATGACACTTGGGGATGCCCTGGCATGGCGGGCGCGCCTGTCAAGCCGGATCTCGTCTCTTATTTGGGATTTGGCGTTCTGGACATTAGGGGAATAGCAGCGGGCAAACATGGAGTTAATGGTTTTATGAGCCTCATGAACAAGTGCGCCACAGAGACGCACAACGCAGACAAGCCCTGCCAATCAAGATTTTACATCCTGCATGCTTCATGATAACTACTGGTGATGGAACACGCATAAGATGGCCGATGGCAGCACTTTTGGCTTTAACGTCGTCTCGATTCGGCTGGCAATATGTACAATCCCCTGCCTCTAAAAGAAATATCTACCTTTACACAGGCACACGCCCTCCCCATCGCCGCTCTACTTCGTCCGGATATGCTTCAGCTTGCGGGCTGAGTAGAGGAAGTTGTTCGCATAGGCCTTGACCGCGAACTTGCGGCTCTGGGGCTCCTGCACGAAGTACTCATAACCCTGCTTCTCGGCGAAGCGGATGGCCTCCTCCTTGGAGTTGAAGTTGAGCTTGGTGCCCTGCATCATGTCGGCGGACGACTGCCAGCCCATGAGGGGGTTCTCCCATCGGTGGCCCTTGTTGAGGATATCCCAGTCCATACGCCAGTGGTGGCCCTGCCAGTTGCCGGACTGCGTCGCGGGCTTGGTCTCCTGGTAGATGCTGCCATATCGGTTAGCTCGTTGTTCGAATATGTGGTAGGATCGGCATGAGGGCGTCTCGTACCGGACGGTGCGAGCCTGGAGCTCTATGGGCGCACCGGAGAGGATGGCGGCCGGGATGTGGGCGACGTCTTCGCTGCCGTCCTGGACTCGCTTGGGGACGGGAGTGAAGGTGCTGGAGCCGCAATTAGCTTCCGAAGACTGAGTCCCAACTCATAAGTATCACTCACGAAGTCGCCTTGTCCAGGGAAACCTCGTAGTCGGGCTGGTTCTTCTCCTCGGGGGCGGGCACGACACCGGTCGCACCGGTCGAGGTCGACTGGAATCGGCGGGCGGCTAGGGGCATGGCGACCCTGCCTGCCGTCGCGCTGCGGAGCAGCTTCGCCGCATTGGTCGTCCTGAGGGAAGCCATTGTCGGATTTGTCCCTCTTTCGTTGTCGGGTGTCGAGGAATTGCTACTCAGAATCAATCATTGACGTTGGGGGAGGCAAAGGCGACGATGGACCTGGAATGGACGGTGGTCAGGAATTGGCGAGATCTGATTGGCCAACGCATCAACGTTTTCCCGGTGGAGCGAGCGCTTTTCGTCTCCCGCGGCAATCGAGCATCACCTTGGACTACCTACGGCATCACACGCTTCACTTCTCAACGTCCAATTGTATCGCCAATTGGTTGCCCAGCGCATCGTCTCCTCACCTCCCCCCTTGTCAGTCCCTTCGGCAATACAGGCATCATGAGCTACGTCGCGCGCCGTGGTCTTTCGACCCTCATCCCCCCCAAGGTAGGCAAACTCGGCGTTCCGGTTCAAATTCGTACCAGCTTTTTGGCTAACCTCAGCGAACAACAGATTGCCTCCCCCAAGGTATGCGCATGCTGCCCTCGATTCCTGCGAAGATAAACACGATGTGACTCTGCGAACGGCCGGGACCTGTAGACATTCGAGGTCGTGGACGTGCTGGAAGGATCTGCTCGGAGCGACGGAAGAACGAACCCGCTGACACTCCGGACTCTCGCAGGCTCTCGGTGCCAACCCCAACGCCGTCAAGATGGCCAACGTCGTCAAGTTCTACGAGAGGCTTCCCCAGGGCCCTGCCCCCGAGCCCGCCGCCAAGGGCATTCTGGGTCGCTATGCCGCCAAGCACTTCAACGGCAAGAACGCCTCCGCCAAGCGTACGTTTCCCGGACAGGTCGAGGATTTCGTGTTTGCTGGGAATTCTGTTTCTGACTCGCTGTAGCCATCATCCACGCCCTGGGCTTCCTGCTCGTCATCGGCTACGCTCAGAACTACTACTTCCACCTTCGTAAGTGCAACCCGATACCGCGACAGAGGGGAATATCAGCTAATGAGAACACGCAGGTCACCACAAGAACAACGCCCACTAAGGGGACAGCTGGACGTGTAATGGCAGCTTGATTCGTTCCGCATAAGGCGTCGGACGTGTATAAGAATTAGAGGTGATTCCAAGGAACTCCTAAACCAGCAATTCCCTTTGTGCCGTACGGAAGGCCTATGATTTGCCGAGTGATGTTCCGAGTGCCGTGCTGTGTCTTGCTACGTCGCGCCAGGTCCGTCAACGCTTTGAGATTGAACGAGAGCGTGTCTTGAGGTAGGTATAAGTACGCGCGATAGCTCCCTCAATGACGAGGTCCCTTGAGAGCTGCTACTCGGATTGGCGTTCTTTCCCCGCCGTTGCAATTACTTGAACTACAAAAGTCGATGCCGAGATTCAGGATGAAAACGTCACTGACTTGAGTCAATGTGTTGATTCGGGGGCTTCTTGTTGAGCTGATGGATGACCTGGCTGACTGAACCACAAGCTGGTAGGCGGCCACGTGTTCTCAATGGGGAAGCATGTATTGCTAGTGAATCAGAGAGTGAATACATGCTACGCTTGGTTTAGCCGGTAAACTGCTGTCCTAGTTGTGCATATGGACAGGTATCGAGGGGCAGCAGAGAGTGGCTAGACTTGCTTTCGAAACCGAGGCCGCTCTCCATCCCGCGATACAGTGCTCCGGAAGGCTGACACGGCCTTACATAAGCGGCGTTCCCCAAGTTTACTGCACCCGGCGCTCCCGACCCACCTTTTCCCGCCCCGTACCTTACAACTGGGCGACCAGGCAGCCTCACGATTGGTGCTTATCCCCTGCGTGGCCCAGTGCAGCTCTGAAAATCAACGTGCGGCCGGGGTCGTCCAGCACAGCAGCCGCAAAGCTTCCTCGCAACCTCTCTTCTTTCTCCTAACCTCGTCCCTCAAAACCCACCATCTACGACCGGGTCTCGCCCTGCGCCCCCAGAAGTCGCGACGATCCCCCCCTCTTGTGTATATCCGATTGAGGAGTCGGGCGTTGCAAGCTGCAGCGCAATACACTTGCGACCCTTCCTGCCGACACCCGCGCGACTCATTCGTCACCCGATTGATCGAGACCCGAGACTCGACCATCACGACACGCAGCCTTTCGTAACAGGCTGACGCATCACCACCTCCTCCAGCGACTCGGCCTTGCGACGACGATGGCAACTGATGCTGACGTCGTCACTGCCGCCGATATTTCTGTCCCGACCGATGCCACACTGGTAGGTTTCATGCTGCCCAACCCATGTGGCCCTGCGCCGCCTGGGCTTTGCCGAGGCCATGCGGCCCCCTTTGCTCCCCGCCGGACGCAAGCTGATCTCTCAAAGACCATCCCTGCTGAGACCGACTCGAGCCATGGCACCCTCGACCGCGCGATCCTGAACGGCAGCCCCGGCCTCGACGAAATCGAGAACAAACACATCACGAGCGTCGAGGATCAGATCAACTCAGCAGATGTCAGTGTAAGCGGAGGTTCGGACACGGAAGCATCGAAAGGCGACAAAAGCAGAGATGGCGACAAGAGCCACCTGCGCTCTTCATCCGCCGTTAAGAAGCCCGCCACCTTCAAGGCCGTCTCGGTGAACAAAACCTTCCTGGCCGCTAAGGGAGGTCCCGCCAGCAGCCCCGCGGTCAAGACAGCCGACAAGTCTAATGCCTCGAGTCTGAGTACGACTCCGACGGGGGCATCGGCGCTGTCTGCCTCCCGTCCCAGGCTGGTGGCCAAGACCGGCGCTGCGGGCTCTGCCCCAAAATTCACTTCCGGTGTCAACGGCGCCAAAGGCGCTGCTGGTCCTGATGCAAGTGCTGTTTGGAACAAGAATCGACGTGAGTCTTACGTCCCGCGAGGCTTTACCACTGCGAGCTTCAACTAACGTTATTCAGCTGTTCCTGTGCCTGAGCCTAAGAAACTCACCGACGAGGAACTGAAGAAGTTTGGCATCCACATGGCTAGTCGCCTCGGCCCTGAAAGCTCCCAAGGTCATAACAACTGGGCAGACATTGACGATGACGATGACGATTGGGCACCTGATACCATCACGTGGACCGACGGCACTAAAGTCACCGTACACGAGAACACGCCACCGCCTCTTGAGCCCGTACCGATCGCCGCCAGGGAGAAGCCTCGCTTGGTCGAGGACACCAGGTCTCCTGCGCCCCTTGCGTCCCTTCCGCCCCCAGGAACATCCTCTCCGTCTACGAAGCCTGCTACTCTGCCATCTGGCAAGGGTCTGATCCTGAAAGGTGGAAGCTCGGCCGACAAGCCGGCCCTCGTGGCCAAACCCCCGGCGCCGGCTAGCCCCGCCAAGTCACCGTGGGCTAAGCTGCCTCCGATCGACAAGGCATCGCCAGCAGGAGCAGAGCCTCTACCTTCCATACACGGCCATCTTCCGGTGCGAGACCCACGTCTCCAGAGCATTTCGCCACCCCCAGCCAGGGAAATTGCCGCCGACGACTTCAGCCGATCTACCTGGCGCGAAGGACCAGCTGCCGGTCCGAACCAGCTGTTCAACTCTCACTCTGGCCGTTACGAGCCGGTCGGTGACCGCCGCGGCTCGTTCCGCTCCGAAGCACACCTCCGCCAACCTGCAGTGCTCCAGCGTCCCTCTCAGTCGGATCATCCTGAACCATCGGCAGCTTTCCAAACACATAGGACTCAGCAGGAGGGCCCCTTTGGACGGCGCCGTGGCTCATCCAACCTTAGTGGGGGGAACTTCCCACTGCGCCCTTCCTTCGGCCCTCATGATGTTCCACCTGGTCATCGCAGAGGCTCCTTGACTGCATCCATCGAGAGCGCAAACTCACCACAACCCCGGCACATATCACCGGTCGAACCGCAAGGCGGGCACCGATACCAGTCTAACCAGTCCTGGCAACCGCGGGCCTCGCCCTCTTTGGCACATGCCTCTCTACACCAACCAACCGCAGCTGGACCTCCCCCAGCGGAAGTTGCCCCGGAACAACCACAGTCACCCGAGGACTTCGAATTTCAGAAGCGGATCATGCACGAAAAGCGCGAGCTGGCTATGCAACGGCGTCGCGAGCAAGAGGCCCGCGAAGAAGAGGAGAAGCAGAAGCGTATCCAGGCCAAGCTTGCTGCCATGGGCCCTGCCCCTGAACGAAAGAGCGCGAAGAAGGAATCATCGCATGATGAGCCTCATGCTGTTCCCGTTCAGATTCAACAGCGTCTGTCGTCCGAGCCGGACCATGCCACGGCCGCTGCGTCTGCCGACAACCAGACGTCGGTGGCTTCGGAGCAGGGTGATCAGCCCGGTAAACACGGCTCCGGTTCGGTGGAAGTGCCGAGTGAATCTCCCCCTTCTCAAACGAGAAATAGGCCAGAGTCCAAGTCCATCTCCGAGCAAGCTGATGGCCTGGGCACTTCCGTGCCTGCCAACTCGAGGGCGCGTCCAGAGGCTAAGGCTCAATGGGGACAACCCTCTGCGCCTCAGGCCGATCGATTCACTGCCTCTTGGGGCGCGTCAGGGCAACAACAACCCTCCAGCAGCGTTTGGGCGCCGAACAACTTGCGAGGCCTCGGAAACGGCACCTTCAACACTCACTTGGGTCGCGGACCTGTCTCCCCTACGTCCACAACGGCTCAGCCTGCAAGAGGACCTGCGCCCATCGCCCCGCCCAGCGCCCAGAGACTCTCGAACATTGCGGCTCAACAGGTCAGTGCTCCTGGCTCAGGACGCCCGGAACCTCTCAGGAGCAAGTGGGCCAATTCGGTCACCGAGGGCGACAAAGTCATCCTGGAACAGAACCGAGCCCGAATGGCTGAACAGGAACGAGAGCTTGCCGATCGCGGCATGACGCTGGCCGATTCAGTGCCTGAGATCAAGGATACCTGGCGCCCGCACGCAAACACCGCGACTCTGAGGAGCAATGCCCCCGATGCTTCGGCCCGATCTGGTCCTCCGGCCGGTCCTATGAGACCAGACTACCCATCGGGACCTGCTGCGGTCTTGCCTCCGGCCTCTTCCACTCCCCAGTCGCGTTCTCGTTTCTTCCCTACCCCTACCAGAGATGTGCGACAAGAGTCCGCACCTCCTGCCGAGCCACTGAGGCCCAACTCGCCTTCACCGCCGCCCCCAGACACTGTTGGACACCCCGCCTTTGATGGCGATGCTCATCATCCCCATGTATCGCTTCCCCGTCCTCAGCCTGTTGTCCGACTTCCACCCTCTGCTGCCGCCCCCTCCGCTCCTGCTGCCACACGTGGTGCGAATTTCTCCTGGTCTCACCCAGCCCCTTACAAAGATGCCACAGGCCCGGTACCTACCGGCCCTGCAGGTCATACTCGGGAGTGGCATACGCAGCCGGCTGGCCATGGCCCCATTACGGGGGCCTCGCAAGACAGCTCGCGCACCAAGGGATGGGGTGAGAAATTCCGCAACCTCTTCTCGGATCACAAGGTGCCCCCGGGCCACAAAGTGACCTCGCCCTCGCAAGCAACCTTCGTGGATGCCTCTAGCAGAAGCGTTTTCCATGACGAAGGGAGCCGGAACAATTTTGCCACCGTCTCTCTTCCCCGAACCCCGACCAAGGCTGCTGCGCCCCAACAGGTTATCATGGACTCTCAGCTCTTCTTGACGGCAGTCCACTCGGCACGCAAGGACTTCAACGACACTACTGGCGCTTTCATGGTGAAGCCTGTGTCTGAAGAGTGCTTCGAGGCCCAGGAGATGGGATCTCTGCCCGCCGTGAACATTCCCCGGGAAGCCCCTGAAGCTGCTTGGCATCCCGCCGCGGCCCCACCGAAGGACAGGACCGCCCCCCGTCGTCTGATGAATTCCGACATCAGCTCGTCCCCGTTGCACTGGGTTCCTCAGGACATGGGATCGAACGGCTCCCCCGAGTACCGCATCAAGTTCCCGGGCATGGAGGCGATGCGTACAGTCCCTGCTCCGGCCCTGCGAACGCGTAGCAATCCTCGCCGGGCTTCCGGCAGAGGTGCCCGTGCCTCCCAAGGAGCTCGCGGTGGCAAGAACGCTGATGCCAACTCTCAGTCCGGGGATGCTCCTCCACCCAGGCCCAGCCGTGGTGGTCGGGGCAGCTATCGCAGCCGCGGCGGCGGCAGCGGCAGCGGCAGAGACGGACCTGACTGGTCTCGCCGCACATCATCTGCCCAAGCCAATCAGTAAATACACAGCGTCAAGCAAGACCCTCAGGGGCACAAAGGCGACTTCGGGCAACATACATCGACTGCACCAATCAGTCGTAAACTTATCAAGAACATTGTGCGACAGAGTGCGCACCATGGCTGCCGTCTCCTTTACGGAGCGGCGTGTAACAATTTCTGAGCTTTTCTGCACACTATGCGGGATCTTTTACCGTTGACTCGAGTCGGATCGGATCGGTCGAATTGCAGCAGCCAGTCGTCCAAGACTGAGACACGCAAGGATAGCCGAGCTCAGCGACAGGCAGCAAACAATGATTTTTTCGTTTTCCATTCTGGCCTCGGACCTTTCTCAAGCAGAGCCTCCAGCGAGTCATTGGGCGCCGGCGGCGAGGGTTATTCCGAGCAGGACTCAGGCGCGATGCACGTCATGCCTCATTGAATCGGGGTTAGTTGTCTCCAGGCTGGATATGTTGAAGGGGGTGGATAGCAGGTCATGAAGCCGGGCATCCATAACGAACGAACAGTCGCAGGGTTTACTTACGGCGTAGAGAGGCCTACGGGAATGCGACCTTTGCGGTGGCTGGCTGGCTGAGCTGAGCTGAGCTGTCAAGGCGAGACAGCCTGGAGTACCTGGTCAATGGCGAGTGCATGTGCAGCGAGGCCCAAGGCTCTCTTTGAGGTTCCTGAAATACATATTACCTTAATCGAATGCGTGCAATCCAGGGATGATCTGCTGTGGTGTCTAGAGCAAGTGAGTGATGGCCATCCATCTTCATCGTTGTGAACATGTTTCTGTTAGAGAAGAGTCCTGGCTCACAGAGGGGCGATGGCGCCCACACCGGACGTCAGGGGCCCAGAACGGCCACGTCGGAGCAAGGGGCATTCATCGACCCAGGAGTTCATGAGAAGACAGCTGCGGTTGCTGACAATGTCGCATCATACATTCTATTTTCCTATATGCCAGACTGTGTCTCTGGTTATGGCCATCTATGCTACCCCCCTCCCGTTCCAAATCTGCATCTTGTAAGAGCCAGTTCGTTCGCCGCTGTCTGCACTCTTCTGTGCCAGATGGGTGGTCATGGCCAAGAGATGGTTTCACACAGGCACCTCAGTGATTTGTAAATTTGTAAATTGGGCAACAGCGAGTTCATTTTATCAGCGAGTCAGAAGCAAGTCCATTGGATATCCGTATCCAGTCAGTCAGTTCCTGAACTGGCCATGTGCCTATCCGAGCTGGGCACAGTCTGGTCAAAAACTGGCAGCTTGTGATTCACGGTACACGTATGTGTAGACAACTTAAGGAAGTCACGGCAGAGTTTTACTTGCACTAAAGGCACATGCCAACACTCACCAAGCCTTCTGTGATCTTATTCTTGGCATGGCAGAGCGACTTTCCTGCAGTTACGACCTCGGACTTTCTCTGTGTCAGAGAAGCTTCTGCATATGTTGCAGAAACAGTGGCAGGCGCAGCAGAGGAAACCGTCCCTACCTACCCGTACTTGCTCCTGATTTTAGGGAGCTCCTGCCCCCTGAACCGAAGAGATCCATGTGAATCATCGCCGTCCCTTCGCTTATGGAACAGACCCGTGGGACTATGTAAAACTTTAACCTTTCTGCTGAATTTTTATTGCTTCTCTTCTTTGCAAACCACCTCACGCAAAGCTCACATTGCACACACCTTTCTCCCCTCTCTCGTCTCACCACGAACAAACACACAAACCTTACCCTTCACCTCGCCGTTTTCACTCTTCTGATCGACAACATGAAGCTTTCTAGTCTTCTCAAGCTCACTGCCCTTGTGGCTTCTCTCAGTGCCGATGCCGCCGCCACTGTCAAGATCGACGTCGACAGTGTTGAGATCGACCAGGCTGTCAAGGCCGAGCACATCGCCGCTCTCAAGGAGCACAACATCAACCTCAAGGATGTCGAGGTCAAGCTCTTCAAGTACACGCCGGACAGTGGCCTCACCGAGCGCGAGTTCCTCAACAGAATTCCCATCTCCTGCCATGCCGCCTGTGGCTGGTCCACCATCTGCACGGCTGATGGCTGGTTCCTCGACCTCGGCGCCAGCGGCACCAAGCTCTGGCCTACCGGCTCTGCCTGCATGATCTGGCAGGACTTCCACGGCAACTTCCCCGCCTGGGAGGACGAACAACTCAGCAACGGCATGAGGGCCATCGTCGACCAGACCGCGAAGGATGGCTGGGGCAAGACCACCCGCCGTGGCAAATGGAGGGCTCGCTGGGCCGACACATGGACTACCGCCTTCGCCAACCGTACCGACGGCATCAAGTTCGCCCTCCTCTTCGAAGAGAGTCAGTTCCTCGCCGAGGATGAGAAGGATCCCAACTGGCACGAGCTCGCCGGTGCCCAGACCGTCCGCTGGGCCCGTAACCGCGACGCCGCTGTCATGTACCACCGCGGTTACTAAGTCCGTCACCCGCATCTCATTCCTCGCTTCTCGACAACACACACGCACACGCAACGTCAACAACGTTTCGATGGATGGCTGAGAGAGTACGACTTCATTTGCTGGAACATGGGAGGAAAACACCTGATCCGTCCCATTCTTCACCTGGGGTCTTGATTCTCTTCCCAAGGGGTTGAGCAATTTCTTTTCGCCATTCTCACATCCGTACGGTTGTTGTCATCAAGAGAGTGTCAGAGGGAGCGGGTGTTGTCACTCATGGATTTGGAGGAGATGGCCCTTGAGTTCTCTGCATCATGGAAACTCGTTGTTAGTCGGGCAGCTCGAATTGCTTCAAAGTCCACGGACAAATCTACAATCGGCCACAATCATGTTCCCTCTGCTTGTGATCTTGTGATGTTTCTGATGCCCTGTTTTATGTTGTCAAATCGAGGATGTGCAGGATCTTGTCGTTCCACTCTGCCTACTAGGTATCTTGCATGTTGGGTGGTGTTGCATCATACAGTTCGTTACTGGGTTCGCGGGATGTGCCTTTACAGGGAGATTAGTTTGTTACTCCTTCCAACAACCCAGCATCCCCTGTTGGCTTAGTTGGGAGGTTCTTACCTTGAGTTTGTTGATTGCTGAAGGCGGCCTCGTCCCCTTCCTCGAGTCCCGACCTGGGTTCGAACCCTGCTATCTGCCTTTTTTTTGCTCTTTTATTCGCCCTTTTTTCCCTCGCCTTCAGTCTGATTAGAGGCATAGAGAGCGAGAGCTTCTCTTCCTTTAAAGATGTAGGGTATTGGTACAAGCATCTGAGAAGGGCCATGACTGGTTAATTAAGCACCTCGCTGTCTGAATAGCTGTTCCTTTAAACTGCTGCGGCGTGGCCTCCCGCGGGTGATTGTGTTTTATTCGACTTTTATGGCAGTGGGAACCAAATTGTCCTCTTCCACGCTTCCATTCAAAGTGCACACCAAAGCATTCTCGAGGCAAGTATACTCCGATGCCAAGGTTTCCTAAGGGTTTGCAAGAGATTCAGAAGGCGTTGCCTATCGCGACGAATCATTCTGGAGGGTTCAAGCCTAAGAAACTCTTCGGTATCAACATTTCTTAGCACCACCAGCCTCTGGATCAAGAATCTTGCCCTGTGAGACCTGTTCTCGTGGTGGCCCCATGAAATGTGTTGTTGAAGTGGTCAATCTGCTGACTAAGCAACAGGAGAAAAGGGGCAGTCTCCAGCATCACCACGAGAACACATCAAGCACGGATTGGGAGACTTTGCAGCGGATGTACTCAATTCACCGATACATACAGACTCCTAACGCCTAGTCTTCCACCCTGATCCAACCCGCCCAAACCCATACATTCATCCCACTTGATTCGTGATTACTCTTTCATGCCTCATCCGCTAATATGCCCATCCAGACTATCCCGTCTAGTACTCCTCCACAGCACAGTTGGGGTGCAACACGTATGTAATCTTGTCACTCGCCACCGCCGTGGAGCTGCCCTCGGCCTCGTCGCCATCCTCGCCAGGCGCCAGGCCCGACCCGCGAACGGCCATGAGGATGTTCTCCTTGACCATCTTCTTGAGCACGAGGCTCGCCACCTTCTGCTCCCGGTGGTAGTCCTCCTCGCCCTCCAGCTCGTCCTCCTGCTGCTCGAGGTACCACTCCACGAGCACGTCGCCATCGACTCCCTCGCCCGTGCCGGCCTCATCGTCGTTGATCCGCTGCACGAACTGGTTCACCATGGCGATGTACTTGTCGTATGTGATAGCCTGCTTCTTCTTCTCCGCCGGCTGCGTCGCGTCGGCGTCGCCCATAGCCGCATCGTCCTCCTCGTCATCGTCAGGCTGGCCCGTAGCCTCGCGGGCCGCGCGGCGGAGCGTCTCGCCGTCTTCGAGGGGTTGCTGCGTCTCTTCCTCGTCCGCGAACTCGACATCGTCGTGCTCCACGGAGATGATACTCTGCCGCAGCAGGTTGTAAGCCTCGATGACGAAGGTGGGCGAGATGGTCTCGACGCAGTTGGCCTTTGCGATGGCCTCGGAGAGACGGATCATACTCTCGAGCTGACGGACAGTGATGCGGTAGCTGTTGCGTCCAACGCCGCCCTGGGCGTCGTCCGCGCGGAGCTCCTTGTACTTCTCGACGATGGTCTCGCGCGCCTCGGGAGTGAATTCGGGGCGGAAGGTGCGGGCGAAGCGGATGTAGCGCTGGAGCTGCTCGGTGCTGAACTCAGGTTCGACGGCGGCATCGCGCAGCTGGTGGATGCCGACGATGTGCTCGGCGAGGTGGCGGTCGACCGACTCGATGCACTCGTCGAGGACCACGAAGAAGAGATCAAAACGCGACATGATGGGCGCGCTCATGTTGATGTTGGACCGCAGAGTCGTCTTGCGGTTGTAGCGGCCGCCGACCGGGTTGGCGGCAGCGAGGATGGAGGTACGAGCGTTGAGAGTGGCCTGGATGCCGGCCTTTGCGATGGAGATGGTCTGCTGTTCCATGGCTTCATGGATGGCGACCTGGTCGGCAATGTCCATCTTGTCAAACTCGTCAATGGCGCAGATTCCATTGTCTGCCAGCATGAGGGCACCGGCCTCGATGGTGAACTCGCCAGTTTCCTCGTCCTTGATCACCGCGGCCGTTAGACCAGCTGCCGACGAGGCCTTGCCAGAGGTGTAAACTGCTCGGGGAGCGAAGGAGCAGACATATTTGAGGAACTGAGATTTGGAGGTTGAGGGGTCGCCAACAATGCAAATGTTGATGTCGCCACGGAGCTGCATGCCTTCCGCTGTGGTCTTGTGCACACCCGACATCAATTGAAGCAGGAGACCCTTCTTGACAACTTCGTGCCCATAGACCATCGGGGCCAGTGACTGCACAAGGCGAGAGTAGATGTGTTCGCTGTGGACCATGTCACGCAGCTCCTCAATCTCGGAGGGGTTCATGGAGGTGAGCACAGCGGTCTGAGCCTCCTCAACCGACTCGTTCTCGAAGCTGTTGCCTTGGGTCAGGGAGTTGATAATATCGCTGACCTGCCCCGACGCTGACTGGCCGGGATTGGAGGTATCGGGGTGGACCATGCAAGCGAGGAAAGCCAGACGGTATGTGAGATCGCGGACACCGAGAGACTTCAGGCCGCTGATGCCTGCGCCGCCGACGTCGTTACCTCTGGGCGCATTCTTGTCATCGCGAACAGCCGTCGGCCGAAGACCGGGGAGGCCAAGCTGACTGACATCAGGGACCACGATGAGCGCACCGGTGAAAATGCACTTCTCTCCAGCCTTTGCACGGTCGACAATCTCACCACGCAGGATGACATCCATGGTACGCGGCATGCTTCCCGTGGGGATTTCGGAGCTGTTCTCCTGGATGCGGACCTTTTGCCAATCGACAAAGGTGCTCTGTCGGATATCGAGCTGCCAGGCTAGGCGGTTCTGGCAGTTGATATTGGGACATTGTGTTGGCTCGGTGTATCTGAAGGTCTGCTCGACGTTGGGGACAACGCCCCTGCAGGCCTGGCACACAAAGGTGGCGAGTGACAGTTCGGGCCTGACTTCCGACGTTCTCGTCACCGTGCCGGAGATGGAGAGCAGCTGCCCAATGTTTTGCGCCCTCAGACTCCTGACCCTCGAGATGAGAGGCAGGTTGTAGAAGGCAATGGAGAAGAGCTTGTCCGTCTGCTGGTTGCTCGTCTTGGTGTTCATCTCGGACTGGCTTGCTGAGCCAGCATTGCTTGCTCCTGACGTCGTCATGTTGCTGGAGGTGGTGGCTTGGCGATGCTCGCGGAAGTACTGCGGCTCGTGCTTCGCGATCATGTTGTGGAGGGCGGAGGTGAGGAAGGGCAGGAAGCGGTAGTAGCCGCGCATGATGCCGTCGGCCAACTCGCCGTTCTGCCACGCGGAGAGGTGTCTGAAGTCGACGTAGAACGTGGACAGCTGGTATGTACGCATGCCGTGAATCTGGGCGACATAGTACTTGTCGGTGGTGATGGCACTGGAAACGGGCGCGCCCGAGGCGGAAGGGTCGTCCACAAATCTGCAACAAATCGAGTCAGAGCCAGTCTTTCGGGAATCCTCCTCAAATCCGACCAGACTTACCCCTCGATGAAGGCCTCGAAGTGCTCCTGGACCATAAGACCGATTCTGTCCTCGACCTTGGGGATGCTGGCTGCATCCTGTATCCTCGAGCTGCGAGGCACTTGGTCATCAGCGAAGCCTTCGGCCTCGTCATCGCTGGGAGCGCCCATGCTGTCTGAGGGCGGTGCTCGCGGTCTTGCGCCGGAGGAACTGGGCGCGGGGTTGAATCGCTTGGGCGTTGTGGCCCGATCGGACATGAAGTGCCCAGCGTCGCTCGAAGGAGCCATGGTTGCTGATTTATCGGCAATGATATTGGGGGTTGGTATTTGGGTGATGTTCCGCGACTTTTGATACCTCTGGTGGGTGGGATGAAATCGTGAGATCACGGACGGACGGTGGGCAACACTTTTCACAATGGAGCTCACTGGTCGAGTCGAGTTGCCAGGGGCTTAATGGTTTCCAGGGGTGAGACGCGAGAAGTCGCGTCCGGACGCGTCTCTAGCGCGTCTCGACTTTAATTGATTGCAGGACACCCCGCGCTAAGCCTCTTCTAGAGTGGTCCACGCTTCCTGTCCACTGAGGCAATCGCCACAGCGGTCAAAGCCCCTAAACCTTCAGGTCAAGTACCTATATAAGGGCTGGTACGTCGATTCCCAGCATCAAATCCGTGACGGCACCCGTGGAGGGTGTTCAGGTCAAGCGGTATTGGTTGGGGATCGATTGGTTAACGCAGACTACGCCAAATTGAACACAATCAACAACAGCAACTGACCTCAAGGTCATCAGTTCGACTCTCGCCAGGGACGTAGGAGCCAAAGAGGCTCCGAACCCTTTTTGCATTTTTGCAGTTTGAGTTACCATTCCCTGCCACGGTACCTATTGAGAGTAGCAGGACACGTGTGATAATGTCATTTTGAATAAGACGACTGAAAACACAGAGTAGAAAATACCTGACGCCGAATCCAAGCCTTGCCCTTTAGCCGTGAAGCCTCTCCATGTGGCCCCCCAACCGGCCCTTCTGTTGCAGCCCATCATGCAAGCAACCCTTAAGAACTTGTCTCACTTGCTTGTCTGCTGGTCCGGCGGTGTGTACGAATGAATCTGTGCAGAGACCTGAAGCCACTCCTCCATCCCCCTCACATGAGGATCCGAGCCGGCGTCCGCCAGAGCTTCATGTCCCCAGACAACCATCTCGTCAAACTCGCCCTTGACCTGCATGGCCCTCGGCTCAGGTTGGACTTCCCGGACCTCATCGTCGTCAATTTCTGTGACGACATGTTTCGGCGCATTAGGTTGCTCGTCGGCCTTCTCGACCACGACACCACGATATCCCTCGGGCAATTTTACGCTCTTTCCATGCAGCTGCCTGCCACGGAAAAAGCTGATGTGCTTTCCGTCTGAATCATGGTTAGCAAGAGCCCCGAAATCGCTGTCCCAAGGGTGCTCAACTTGCCGTCTGATTTTGTCGGTTTCCAGAATGGATCTGTCGTGTCGACCGGGCCGTCATGATGGATGCGGCATGGCAGGAGATTGGCAGTTGCCTTGGGCGTTTCCGCCTCGTCTGAGCGGATCTTAAACATGGGTTGCGACATGATGTGTTGAGTCGATGCTGGATCCAAGTGCAGCGGTGTCCTCCTTGACAGTGATGTTGAACCACTGAACGCGTCGAGCCCCGACGCGACGGCACGGGGGTGGGGCTGACTAATCAGTGGACAGTTGCCCCTGAATGGCCTCGACCGAGATCTCGAGACGTTCGCTCAGTGTCACTAAAAAAAAAAATCTTATTCAATGGCAGGCTTTTACTTAGATACGAGTCCGTATTTTAGTAGAGAAGCTTGTGTGTATTTGTCCTCGATGCGGAGTGTAGTTCTCGGTCCTCAATTGTCAGCAGCAACTGGCATCAGAGCACCACTGTAAGTATCGCTTGATTTACTGGCTACAAATATCGATATAAGCAAAAGGAGATGTGTGCATAGAAATGCTTCAAAGAGTCTTGATGAGAGACAGGAAATGCGTCCGGAAAGCCTGGGCGTCGACGCTGACAGCAACTCGACAATTGGGCTCAGGGGGCGAAGGCATCTCCAGCTGATCTGCGATCACGACACCTCGCGCTTCACCTTCGCCCGTGATGACCGACACGGCCATATCCTTATACTCGCACAGATCGGGCCTCGACACGACGGCCACGGCCAGGGGATCGTGGATTGGAATGTCGTCGGTTTTGGGCCTGCCCGGAAACCTGACGGTCTGGTAGTAATCTATGTATTTGCTGGCCGCGTCTCCGGCGTAAGCCGCGAAGTCGAGGGGAGCGCTCTTGAGCTCCCCGGCGTCGGCTTTGCCTAGTCGGACCTTGAGCGTGCAGTCGAGGCCTATCCAGCGTTGAGGAATGCCGGATCGCAGGACGGCACGGGCAGCCTCGGGGTCTGTGTAGACGTTGGTCTCGCCCGGCCTGTCCCGAGAATTCATGGATCCGAAGAACATCCCTCCCATGATGACAAGCTCCCTTATGGCCGACTTGATCCGGGGTTCGAGCAGTAGCGCGATGGCCACGTTGGTGAGAGGTCCAATGGCCACAAGTGTGATTTCGCCTGGGTTGGCCATGATGTGTTCGACAATGGCCACGGGCGCGTAGCCTGTGTTCACGGGCCGTGCAATGTCTCGCATGTTGAGAACATGATGCGAGGGCGTGCGCTTCTCATCAGTGTGGACGAGAGGTGTAGCCGAACCGCGCACCAGAGGTATGTTGTCAATGCCGAGGCGGGCGAGGAGAACGCCGGTCAAGATAGTAGAGCTTTCGACGTCGGTATTACCATTCACAGTGGTGATCAGGTCCACCTTGATGCTTGGGTCCGCATGCGCCAGAGCAAGAGCGAAGCCATCGTCGATGTTCGCCCCCGGTTCCCCCATGGACAGGTCCGTGTCGAGTATGATACGCATCGGTGCCATCACAGGGAGCAGAGACGGTGCTTGAACCTGTATCGTAGTGAGTCTGACCTGAGCTCGCCGTCGGAACCGTGACCTGCTCGGCGAGTGTGAATGAAGTTGGGCCTGAAGTGGTACGGATTTAAATCCACGGATGGCCCAAGGTCTCTCGATGGTTCATGCCCAAAGCCAGCAGCGTCTTTCCGCCCAGGATTCATCTCCCCTCCGAACTTTGAGTTGATAGGATAGAATCAGCCAATGCAAAGCCTCACTGGGAGCATCAGCTGTAGACTCTGAGTCCCAATTGGGGGATTTTCAGGACCACAAATTGGGCGCCCACGTTGCTTCGAGGTAACCGAGATCATATGATGCCTGGAATAAAAGACCCGACGTCCTGGGTCTGCCAACCGCCGTCTTGGGGGTTGAACATTGTTTAAGCCCGAGTCGTTGGCGCTGGAGTAGTGGGGCGAAACACTGCACTCTTACAACCACATTGCCACGCTCGCTTTGAAGGACGTTAGAAGTGAGAAATGAACTCCAGTCGAGGATAGTTTTGTGCAGTTCGAAAGTCCGGTGTCGGTATCCGATATCGAGACCCGACAAAAGCAAAAACGACAAGGGCACCGGCTGGCCGGCTTCAATTGCGCCTCGTCTCTAGTGTAGACGTCATCGATGTTGCGGAACCTCCCCCAAGTCGGCAAGTCGGTGCCCTGACGCTGCTCTCGGGCCTCTTGGTTCGTCATTGAAACGATTCGATCTTCTAGCTCCAGGGACCAATCTAGCCGGAAAAAGAGCCGAATGGTCAGCTCCCCGCCAGAATCGGATGCGGGAAGGGCTTGGCCCGCTGTTGCTGTTGGTGTTGATGACCAGCAGAGACATGGGCTCAACCAGAAACCCCTGTAGATGACCGCCGACGGTTCTGACACCGCTGCCCCTCCGATCTGATCCGGTGCTTTGAACAGGCCGATGTCCGAGATGCATCTAAGCTTGACCATCGAGCCGGTCTGTCGGTCTAAAAGCGGTCAACCGTCAAGGAAATGTCCGAGTCTAGGGCAGGACATGTCTGAGCAGCGGAAGCCTCTGGTGAAGTGATCCTTACTCCCCTCCTTCACCACCTCCAAGCCTTCCTTCTAGATCCAGATACCGCATTCCTAAAGGGTCTTGAAACACATCAAAAGTCAATTGATCCTTTTGGACACTCTTTGCCTACTGCAGACACCCGTACCCCAGTCTTGACCATGCCCAAGTTACCAGCCCTGGTCCCCGCAGCCATTGCTCAACCCCTCTCATACGGCACTGAGGTCCTCAGAGGAGCTATCGGGAGCTTGACATGGGGACCGGCGCTGTCCCTGGCCAGGCCGGCCATTCTGTCCGTATTCTCCAAGATCGAGAAGGGCACTCTCCTCCTCGTCGACGAGCCAGCTGAGGCCAGACACATCTTTGGCCAGAAGCTCGGCGCAAAGATCCCAGACAACCTTGATCACTACGGGCCAGTCCCCCGCCGTGCGGATGCGATCCCGAGAGTCGAGCTGGTCGTGAAGAGCGATGCGTTCTGGATGCGCCTCTTCCTGTTCGCCGACATGGGCTTCGCAGAGGCGTACATGCTCGGTGAGGTCGAGTGCAAAGACTTGACCGCATTCTTTCAGGTAACGATTCGGCGCGCCTCTGGTCTCGAAGACACGATACTGACTGAGTCCGCCAGCTGTTCATCGTGAACCGTGAGGAAATGGGCAACGGCACGACATGGATCTCGAGCTTCTCTTCGGCTATCTCGAGCCTCGCGCGAACCACCAACACCCTGTCGAATGCGCTCCTCAACATCTCTGCGCATTACGACATCTCCAACGATATGTTCGCCGCCTTCCTCTCACCAGACATGACGTACTCCTGTCCCATCTGGAAACCTGTTACCGAGGAAACACAGTCGGAAGAGAGCCTTGAAGCAGCTCAGATGACCAAACTCTACAGGTTCATCGATGGCGCGCGGATAGGGTCAACGGACCATGTGCTCGAAATCGGCACCGGGTGGGGGTCGTTCGCGATCGAGGCAGTCAAGACGACAGGTTGCAGAGTCACCAGTCTGACCCTGTCAAAGGAGCAGAAAGTGCTGGCGGAGGAGAGGATACGGGCAGCGGGCCTCGACGACCGGATTGAAGTTCTCCTGATGGACTACCGTGCGCTTCCGACACCTGAGCGGCCATATGACAAGATCGTATCGATCGAGATGCTGGAAGCTGTCGGCCAGGAGTACCTGAGCACCTACTTCGCCTGCATCGACCGGCTGCTGAAGAAGGACGGTGGCATTGCGGTGTTCCAATGCATTACCATGCCGGAGTGCCGACACGAGGCGTACTCGAAGAGCGAGGAGTAAGGACTTCACCGCTGCAGATATGCGTGGATCGCGCTGATGTTGAACAGTTTCATCAACCATTACATTTTCCCTGGGGGATACCTGCCGTCGATCACCCAGCTCCTGAACCATATCACCGCCGAGTCGAAGGGAACGCTCATTATCGAAAACGTCGAGAACATCGGCGGGCATTACTCCAAAACGCTCAGGCTGTGGAAGGAGGCCTTCCTGCACAACTTTGACGACCAGATTCGTCCAGCCCTGAAGCGAGAGCATCCGGACATGTCGGAAGAAGGCATCGAAGTCTTCAGGCGAAAGTGGGAGGTAAGTCGTGTGGTGCCGCCCCGGGATTCCGTACAATCTGACTTCGTTTGGCAGTACTACTTCACATACTGCGAGGCTGGCTTCCTGACAAAGACGCTGGGTGATGCCATCATAACCGTGGGCCGGGAGGGCGCTCTGGAGTTAATGGAGGGCATTCCTCTCTGACATGCTGAAAATTGGGTATTATTGCTCGACACAGCATCGCCTGCTGATGGTAGAACTCCGCTGCCAAAAATAACCTCACTTCTTCTTTTTCTTCGGCCTTTGCGAATTTGACTTGCTCTGCCCGCCCCTGCCACCGCCCAATGTTGAGAATCGATTCGAGTGATCCATGTCAAACGCCGACTTGTGTTTCCGGAACAGCGCCATGGTGACCTTGGCATCCTCTATACTGGAATGTGCGCCCCTCTGGATCTCGACGCCCAGTATCTCTTGCGAAAGCCGCGCCAGGGCGGGCTTCTTGCCGTTGCCGTACTGCCGGAAACCTGGGAACTTGGCGGTGTCGCGGATGTCCATGATGGGATGGGTCAGCATGAGGGCGTCGAGATCATGCTTCACGTCGTGGCCGACCAAGATGCGATCCTTGAGAATATCGGCTACCTCCGCTTGTACCTCCTCGAAATCTCTTGCAAATCGCATGTGCTTCTGGGTGATGCCGCTGACAGAGCTGCGCCAGTCCGTAACGCGCTCTTTGGGCTTGACGTAAGAATCGTAGACTTGGTGTCCGTGAAAGTCCACCAGGCTCACCCGGGCCAGCACCGAGTCGTATCCTCCCTCCCCAACGCCGACCATTTCGCAGTCAACCGCGATGTACTTGCCGACCTCGAGACCTTCAGTCAGGCCGGCGTTTTCCCTCTCCTTGTCCGATGTGAGAAGTGAGTTGTTCTTCAGCCCCAACCCGTAAGCTTCTGCGAGAGCCTCTCCCGAGATGTCGTTATCGGCTGCCCATGTTGCTAGTGACGGTGAAGGGCCCGTCCTGTCGTCGATTTTGGAACTCTGACCGGCTCCCATACGGCCGGCCAGATTGGGTACCCTGGCTTTGGACTTGGACGCTGTGCCGATGACTACCTTTGGCTTTGGCTTTGGCTTTGGCGTGGATTTGAGCTTCTTCTTCTTGGGTTGTGGTGCCTTTGCTGAGTCCTCTGCCTTCCGTTTCTGGGTACCGTTGCTGGTCGATGTTGAGTCTGCCTTGAGCTGGGCCTGAAGCTTCTTCCAGTTTGATGAGAGCTCAGGAGCCATGTTGTGAATTGTGCAAAAGCAGCGGCGGGCGTTGAAAGCCTCGGCCTAAAAGTCAAACGAGGAGATTTCAGTTCATTCAGGAGGAAACCTGTGACGTTTTCCTCGTGATAAATGGGTGGTCTTGAAGAACGATCCGAATGTACAGGACGGGAAATCTTTCTTTCCTCTGGACCATGGGCCGCCAGGCTCTTGCAGGAGAAATTCCTTATCGGCTCTTATCGAGAATCATGCCATGCACAAAGATGGGGCTTTCAACGGCGCTAGTGCCACCGCTTTTAGTGGGCGCCTTTTCTGCCGGCCCATTCTCCCCAAAGTTCGCCTCCATAGTCAGATAGATCCAACCCAGCGCCACACCTCGAGACGCAACACTTTCATCACACCCAGTCGCAAACCCATCGATTTCATCATGGCCCAGGGCCCCGCGAATGGCGAGGCCACCGTCGGCTCCGACGGACCCCGTCAAAAGGGCAAGGCGACGCCCGATACCATCAAGTAAGCCTTGCGCGCGAACCCGGCAGCCGCTCGCGACGACTCGCTAACCCTTCGATAGAGTAGGATGTATCGCCATGGTCAATAAAGACGGCATCCCGCGACGCGCCGAAATCCTTTCGATCAAGGAAACAAAGAGCGGCCGCCAATTCTACTGCAACTTCGACAACTTCAACAAGCGTCTGGACGAATGGGTTCCCCTGGCCAGGATCGACTTCACCCAGGATGTTGAGTGGCCGAACCCCGAGAAGGATAAACCCAAGGATTCCAAGACGAAGAAATCGTCGACAGTCAACTCCAAGAAGACACAGCCCAAGAAGGCGCAGAGGAGGCCTGGCAAGAGGGAGCAGTCGGTCACATCAGCTTCGGAAGTCACGACACCACATCCATGGACGGAATTTGTCGAGGGACAGAGTCAGAAGGCGACGCCCGCGGACGAAAGTCAGGCACAGACGCCCATAAATGGCGATTCGGCTTCCACGCCAGCCGCTGGCGCAGACGAGATGGACATCGACGGCGAAGATGGCACAGCAAGCGCACCCCCCGAAGTCAAGCCCGAGCCGCATGGCTTCAGCCGCGAAGCTGAGATTGAGAAGCTCAGGACTCACGGCAGTATGACGCAGAATCCGGCGGAGATCTCAAGGATCCGAAATATCTCGAAAGTGCAGTTTGGCAAATACGACCTCTTCCCGTGGTACTTCTCGCCGTACCCGGAGGTCTTCAGTCAAGAGGATGTCATGTACATCTGCGAGTTTTGTCTGGGATACTACGGAGACCTCAAGTCGTTTGCGCGCCACCGCATGAAGTGCTCACTGCAGCATCCTCCCGGAAACGAGCTCTATCGCGACAATTCGGTCTCCTTTTTCGAGATTGATGGCAGGAGACAACGAACATGGTGCCGAAACCTGTGTCTTCTGTCAAAGATGTTCCTCGACCACAAGACGCTCTACTACGACGTCGACCCCTTCTTGTTCTATGTCATGACGATTAGGGACGAAAAAGGGCAGCATCTTGTGGGATACTTCTCCAAGGAAAAGGAAAGCGCAGATGGTTACAACGTCGCCTGTATTCTCACGCTCCCTCAGTACCAGCGCAAAGGCTATGGCCGGTTGCTCATCCAGTTCTCCTATGAGCTCTCCCGTATCGAGGGAAAGCTCGGGTCGCCTGAGAAGCCGCTGTCCGATCTGGGTCTCCTGAGTTACCGCCAGTTCTGGGGCGAGAACATCCTGGACCTGCTGGTGCAGTTCCTCGAGCGTGACGAGAAGATCACCATCGAGGTCATATCCACACAGCTTGCCATGACGACTCAAGATGTAGAGCATACCCTGGGAGCCCTGAGGATGCAGATCTACCACCGAGGAGAGCACAAGATCATCATCCCGGAGAAGTTGATGCAGCAGCGAGAGAAGCAGATGCAGAAAAAGAGGCGGATGATCAACCCGACTCTCATTCAATGGAAGCCGCCGGTGTTCACCGCCTCTAGCAGAACCTGGGCTTGGTAAGAGATGCCTTGCATCTGGAATGGTACTGGAGTATAGATGTTATAGCGTGATACCCCAATTGCATCAAATGAACATATTTTGAAGAATGAACTTCATCTGAACCTCTTACTTGTCGTTGTACACGTCTCCGGTTCCTTTGAGGCTTGTTGTATCGACCTTGCCATCCTTGACATCCCTCACAGCATTGCCCAGCCTCTTGACGCCCTCGACAATATCATCAACGTCCTCCCATGAGAAGCAGATCCTCACTGCGTTCCTAAATCTCGCGGCGTCCTCATCTCCATGGACTTCAAACTTGGAACCGGCTCCAATCACAAGCCCTTCACACTCCCGGGCCCGCTCAGCCACAACAACGCCGTCCACGCCATCGGGGAGGGTCAACCACATGAAATACCCACCAGAGATGCCCGTGCCAGGGGCATCCCGCAAGCTCGACACCATCACCCCTACACCAAGCGGGACGAGATGCTCCTTGACGGCCGCGACAGCGCGGCGATGCCGCTCCCTCAGCGCCGGGACGGTGACATCGCGAATCTGTCGCTCTAGATCCCCGCTCCGGAGTAGCTCCCAGATCATAACCGCGGAGACCTGGCTCGGCGCGCCGCCACTGCACGTCGCTCCCGTCTGCGAGAGGCCGTAGACGAACTTCGGAGATGACTCGACCCATCCCGTCCTCACGCCAGGGGCCACGATCTTGGAGAACGAGCCGTTCGACACGGCATTCCCAAACCCGTCGGGGTCGTTCGGGTTCGGCCCGAGACTGAAGTCGATGTCCGACAGCCGGGGCAGGCGCATGTTCGGGTCCGTGGGCGGGAAGGGGAACGTCTCCGTGTCCTGCCGGGCCGCCGTTGAGGTGTCCCCAAGCGGCCACTGGAGGAAATCATACACGTCGTCGGCGATGACGAGGGCGTCGTACTTCCTCGCCAGGCGGACGAGGTCCTCACGGCGGGACAGGGGCATCGTCTTGCCCGAGGGATTGGCGCACGTCGGCACGAGGTAGATGATGTGTCGGTACAGCTTGCGGAACTTTGCCTTCTTGACGCCGTGCTCGCCCGCGCCCTTGCCCTTCCGTTCCCACTCGGCGTCCATGGCCCGGATGCCGGCCTCGAGGGCCTCGAGGTCGATGCCGTCCTGGTCCTCCTTTATGGCCCTGAGGCGGCCGCCGAGCCCCGCGTCTGCGAAGATGGGACAGGCTAGGAAGTAGCATGGCGCGACCATCCACACGCCCCTCGTGACCTTTTCGTCGGTGAAGCTGGCGAGGATGTTGGCGACGCTCTGGCTCGCGCCGCCCGTGATGCAGATGCGATCGGGGTTGGGAGGCGTGATGATGCCGTAGAACTTGGATAGCCAGGCGGCCAGCTCCTCACGGAGCGGCTGGAAGCCAGCGTCTGGACCATACTGGAGGGCCGGAACGGCGACTTCTGGATCGGCGAGGGCCCGGGTCAACGCGGCAGTCAGAGCCTGTGGTGGGAGGAGAGACGGGGCGGGCCAGCCGCGGAGGAGGTTAATGGTCTTTCCCGAGGCATGGACCGGGACGTAAGGCTGAGAGGCGAAGGACATGGTGCGCCTTCGTTCCGGAGAGAAGCCTGCGAGAGATGATGATGCCGAGGTCGTGGAACGAGAAGTGAACGCAGCGGCGGGGTCACGGGGTATGAGAGGTGAACGGAATAGGCGGTCTCCTGAGATGATCGTTCTTAATCTCATGTGCATTAGAAGACTGCTCCGATAGTGAGTGACGACAAGCCTCCCAAAGTCCCATCGATGATGTTGTTGTTTCTTGAAGGGGAGGGAGTAAGTCGAGGGGAAGTTCGATTCCCCCACTACCTGCGATTAGATAAACATCGAGGGGCCGGGCCGGGGCGGGACCGGAGGTGAGGATGTGGACGTCGCCACCCCCAAAGCCCCTGACGCCCCTTTTTGGACCCGTTAAGGCCGGACACGCAGTCATAAGGGAGTTTCTAGGATTGAGTCGCTGTTTTTAACCAAATTTAAAGCTGTTCATAAAACAAGGGTTTATCATGTGTGGGCGGGACAGCATCTCCACCGGGTATCACTTCATCATCCGAGACCTCCAGAATCATATCTCGTAGGGCTTCTCGTCTGTAAAGATAATGTGCGGCTTCCGCTTGGCGATGTCGAGGATCGTCTTAGCGAAGACCCCGTTGGCCCAGGCGAACCAACTCCCTGTTGTGGTTGTTAGCTGTGCTGTCCGGAATGGTTAGGGGGTTGCCCACAGACTGGTGTAAGCCGTAATGTGGTTCACGTCGATACTCTCGTGAACAAGACCCAGTTTAGCAGAGGTCAGGACCGTGGCCAGGCACGTCTTGATTTCATCGTCGTCATCGGAGGTCTGCGCTTGGATCAAGAGACTCATCGGCCATGCGTTGCTGAGGCCAATGTGCGGACCTCCAATGCCATGGAAATCCTTGCCAGTAAGATAGTAGGGGTTGCCGGCCTTCTCCAACAGCATCTTCCTGGTGTTTCGATACACTTCGTTATCGGCAGTGACGAAGCCCATCAAAGGCAGTGCCAGAAGCGAAGGGTAGTTCGCATCATCCATCAGGATCTGCGAGCCATATCCGTCCACCTCGTACGCAAAGACATCGCCGTACTTGCGATGTTTGACCACGGCATGCTCCCAGATGCCATCTGAGATGGTCTTGCCTCGCTTCTCGAGCTGGTCTGCCAGCTTAGACTTGCCAACCTTCTTCAATATGGCAGCCGTCTTCTGAAGCTCTACCGAGATCATCGCGTTGGCCGGGATGAAGAAGCCCAGGATGGTAGCATCATCGCTGGGTCGGAAAGCGGACCTCACGAGGCCAGTGTCCCAGTTCAAGGGGTTGCCCACGCCGTCGAGGTTAAGGGTTTCTGTCCCAATGCTCGTAGGGCGCTTGAAGGTGTACTCGTTCCTTCTGAACTGTCCCGTTTCCTTGTCGAACGTGGATTTCGACTGCTGGTCCAGCACCTGAATGAGAGTCCCGATGGCAGCATACCACCTCGCATTCAGGAAGTCGGTGGATCCGGTGTGCTCGTGAAACTCGTTGGCGAGCGCCAGGAAGTGCGCCAGGGAGTCGAGCTCGTACTTGCACTCGAACACGAAGGAGGGCTCGTAAGCTGGGTGCACCGTGTCATCCTGTCCATTCTGGCTCATCCGCAGGTTCGCAATCGGCGGGGGCTGGAAGGCATTGCAGTACGGCGACTCGATGACGTACTCGGACTGCGTGTTGATGGCGCCCAGTATGAGGTTATATATGGCGGGATCCTTGCTTGCCAGCGGCTGGTACGGCGACAGCTGGTTTGTTGAATCGCGCAGCCATTCCGCTATGATGTCTCCCGTGATGATGAATGACTGCGGCCCTTCCCACTTGCCGTCGGCCACAATTCCCCTATCTCTGAGCTCAACAACTCTTTTGTCTTTGCCGTCGGTGTGGAACTTGACCGTTGTGTCAGTGGTCGAAGGGAAAGCATTCTCGAACAACCGGGCCAGGTCGGGGCTCCTCATGCGCGATGTCACTTCGGTAATGACGCGCTCGATCTCGTCCGAGTGAAAGGTTCGACATAGCGGATCTGGTCGTTGGTATGGGAGCTCGAGAGGTCCTTCGCTGAAAGGGCGGCTGGAAGGAGGACGGTCAGTTGCCTAGTACTGAACGTCATCGATCGTGCTCGAACTCACTGCGAGTGCTGTGAATAGTCCCGGTAATTGGGGCAAGCATCCGGGTTGAACTTTGCCAGAGGCCGCTGACCTTCTTGCGCATGGACAGCAGAGAGGCCAGCTACGGCGAGAACCAGTTCCAGAGAGCTCCGAAGGCCCATGGTGATGGCGGGTCGCGGACGGACAATGGAAGGATATCGTGGCTCAGACCATGCGACTTGTGACGGCAATCCGAATCAGGCCAGGTGGTCAGTGTATGCCGAATATGTACTGCGAAGAGAGGTTACGCGCCGCGTCTCCGAGGAAGAACGGCGAGCCTTAACCATGCGTGATGGAGAATGGGAAGTCGTCTGGCAAAACAGTGGGAAGAGCTCACATGGCCGCTGTCTGGGGGCGGCCAAGCATCTCGAATCTCACTGGACAATCAGACAATCCTTGTGCCTGCGGCAGCCGTGACAGGGGCTCGTAGTGGAGACAGGACTGGAAGCTCTGGCCGATTGCGGGGTCTTGACGGAGTGTGTGTCAATGGAGGGGCAGAGCGACCGCGGACCATGCCGCACTGCGGGTGTCTCAGCGTTCCGAGCATGTTCCAGTGGAGTTCTGGCCCACCCCGCCGAGACAACCTACCCCAGAGCAACAACTGAGACTCCAAGCGAGTGGCTCAGTGCATCATGGATGGATGTCCAAGTTAGACACAGCCGCGCTATTTGCGTTCTAACGAAGGAGAGACACCAGGTGGCTACAGACAAGACTTCACATAGATTGTCTACCCACCAACGAACGCATGGGATAAGCCAGCACTGCGATGGCTCCCTACTTAGCTAAGTGTGAGAATATGCCCGCCAAGTTCTTTGATCGGGACTCGGCATGTTTCGTGGCCGGGTGATGCTCGTGTGAAACGCCCTCGGTGCCTACTTCTTCGAAAAGAAGGACATGATGTTCCCTTGGCCTTTCGGTGCAGCCCTCTTCTTTGCCCCCTGACTTCCTGCGCTAGAGGTTGGTGTGGACTTGGGCTTCGAAGAGACAGGGGCTGGCTCGTCTTCCGAGAACGACTCCCAGCCTTTCTCCTGGATCGTAACTGCAACTTGTCAGTATATCTCATGTCATTCATTGTGGGAGAGCGGTTGGCGTTTGCAGCATACCCAAATATCCCTGGTCATCCATCACCTGCTTCTTCTTCATCACCTGTCGTCTGCCGCGTCTGCGTCCCGAACCAGGAGCGCTCGACACCACCTCGGCAGGTTCCTGGCTGACTTCAGGCTCGGTCTTCGTCTCTGGCTCGGGCTCGGGCGCCTCTTCCATGGGCTCGTCTTCTTGCTCCTTCTCTGATGGCTCTTCCTCCTCCTCGCTTTCCTCCTCCATCATGCGCCGCAGTTCAGCCTCTCGGTCCTGGCGAGAGCGCCTAGCAGTGCCATCTGCGGCTTGCTTGGGGGCCGGCATGGGGTCTTCGTCGTCCTCCCCATCATCCGACAATGCCGGGGACTGGTTCTCTGTCTTGGGTGTTGACACGTTGGACCCCGGCTTAGCCTTGGGCTTGGAAGCCGCCTTGGAGAATGCTGACATGATGCCACCCTTCTTGGGTGCTGCTGCCGTCTTCTTTGATGAAAATGCAGAGGAAGCGGGGGTCTCCGTGGCTGCCACACCCTCCTTTTTGACTGCTGGCTTCGGCTCCTCCTTGACCTTGGCAGGCTCTGCACTGGATGGAGCTGTGCTTGCCGTCTTGGCCAACGCTGGCTTCTTCTCGACTGGTGCTGGGACAGGGGCAGGGGCAGATCGCTTGCCGTGGCGAGTTCGCTTCTTCATGTTGTGGTTTGAAATGGTTCCAAAGACCTTGCTCTGCTCTGTGTGATCGACATCGACTTGCTGGTATGCTTCACGAGACACGTCAGAGAGCAGCTGAAGATCCTAAGAGCGCATCAGCCTGACTGCAGAGTACTGACAGTGGTGAATGGTTTACCTTGACTGGGTGGGCGGCCAAGCTGTACACCTGGAACGAAGTAACAGACAAGTATTCATCTAGGACATCTTTGAGAAAAAATTAGCAACGTGGCTCATCCGTTGGTCATGGTGAACCAACCCACCCTTCAGACGTTCCTCAGTCACCAAAGTGACTGTCTGTGTTGGAACCTCTTCTCCCCAGCGTTCGGGGTCAGGTGCTGAGCTGGCCATCTCAACGTCACCATCAGGTTGCGTAGCTGGCTTTTTGGTACCATTGACGATGTAGGTCGCGTAGACCTTGCCATCTGACATGGAATTCTGCGACTGATGGAATTCGTAAAGCATTCTGGATTAACATCAGTAAGAGAAAAAGAACACCAGATCAATGACAGTAAACGTACGCTTTGGCAGTGTTGACATGCACCTTCAGCGCACGACTGAGAGTTCGATACGTGACCATCTGCCCCTCGGTGAAGAGGCGCCCAGCCAGATACTTGTTGTGGCCCTCCATTTTGGAGGTTCCAAGGGGTGAATTAGTCTGAGAGAATGACCCTCAGAAATCGAGTCAGTAAGCGCAGCTTCAAGACTGGAGTTGAAGTCCTTTGCGGGAACTCTGACGAAGACGGTCATAAAAGATCAACCGTGGGCCGTTCGGACGCGTCGGTCGAGAAGTTGGGGCCCCAAGGAACGCGCGGTCACGTGCTCAGGCTTAAGAGGTGCAGGAAAGCGCCACCGGGTGGTCAAGTTGAGTGGGCCAGGCCCCTGCTCAAGGGCCGTCATCAAGCGGCAGTCTGTCGCAGGCAGAGAAAGCGCGACTCCCACTGGGCAGACGCGACTGGGTCACCAGTCATCTTTCAGCACAAGAACGAAAATCGCCGGCATCATCTCTTTCGCTCTACCCAGCGGATTTTACCATGCGGGCTCTCAGCTACCAGCGCACAAATCTCACATGAAGCCGAAGAAATCTTGGGACCAGCAACACTGCTTCCACTCGACCCCGGGCCACAGAACGACCTCGCCATGGCCGACAACCTTGAAGTCCCCGACTCGACGGATTGGCTTCGGACGCCACTCGAGGGCTTGACGGGTGTTGAGGCCGCTCTCCGATGCCAAATGTGCAAGGACTTCTACAAGACGCCAATGCTGACGCCCTGTTCCCACACGTTCTGCTCCCTCTGCATCCGACATGCGCTCGCCAACGATGGCCGCTGCCCTCTGTGCCGAAAGACCGGACAAGAAAACCAGTTGCGCAATAACTGGTCCCTGGAAGAAGCAGTCGATTCCTTCTCCAAGGCACGCAAGGCCATCCTCGACTTTGCCAAAAGCGATCGGCCGCCGCCACGGGTGCCCCGGTCACCAAAGAGAAAACAAATTGCCACTGGCGAAGTCTCGCCGGGGCCGGAGAAGAAGCGCCTGCGGAGTTCTGCCAGGTTAAGCGGCGCAAAGGCCCACGAGGCTGCTACCTCGAAAACTCCAGAGGATATCGTTGTGCTGGACTCCGAAGACGAGGGTGACATCAGGGATGAAGGTGACGACAACGACGAAACTTTTAGTGGGTGCTTTGCAGACTGGTTTCTTGGTGACGTGCTCTCTAACAAGACATGTAGTCCCCGACGACGGCCTCGTGCCCTGCCCGGTCTGCCAGACACGCATGAAGCAATGGCAAGTCTTCAAGCACCTGGACACATGCACCGGCCCATCTGCCAACCATAATCCCTTCGGGGAAGGCAGCACGAGCACTAAGCCACCGAGCTTGCCCAGCAATCAACTGCGATATTCCCCTCCTTCGAAACCACCTGAAAGACTCGCGGGACTGAGCTACGGGCTTTTGAAGGACAACCAGTTGCGAAAGAAGCTGTCAGACCTTGGCTTGTCGTCCGCCGGCTCCCGACAGCTGTTGGAGAACAGGCATCGGGAATGGATCACGATATGGAATGCCAACTGCGACTCTGCCAAACCAAAGAAGCGGGCAGCATTACTCCAGGACTTGGCTTCTTGGGAGAAGACGATTGGCTTGGGAGCCAGCAACGCGATGGGGGGCTTCGCCAAAAGCAGACTGGCAGAGCCAGAGATCAAGGACAAGAACTTCAATGGCGCGGCTTGGGCGCTGAAACATGAGACTAGCTTCAGGGACCTGATCGCGGACGCAAGAAAAAGCAGGGCGAAGGCGCAAGAGAAAAGGGATGGAGCAGACGACCCTCCGGCCGCCGCGGCTGCAGCTGGTCCGTCCCAAATCTCGTTGCTCCCGACCATATCAGGCCACGCAGACAAGGAGCAGCTGGATCCTCGATCTCAAGTCGAGCCTCAGACTGAGGCTGCACAGTTAGGGCACCCTTCCTCTGTGCCGACGATCCAGGACCAGCATTCCAGAGGCGAAGCCGAGCGTCCGCTACAATGGACGAGGGAGTCAGAGTCGGTTAGTGACGTCTCTGGTTTCTCAGCACCTCGACCTCTTCTGGCTGGGGGCCAGGAGGCTCAAGAAGCTCAGCCTCCAAGCAGCTGGGAGGTCCCACCTCTGCAAGGGGCTCCGACGGGATAGCCATGTGCTCAGAGGAAGAGCATACGATATAATGTACATGGAGCATTTTGGCACGGGGGGATATCTGAGCATTTTGGGATTGTGCTAATCCCTGTATTACAACGCCGTGATGTTACCGGCTGTCACATGAATATACCCCCGTTCCCTGACCGTCTAGATCCCATAACGCCTTGACCCCATGTATGCGTGTTCAAGATGCAAGCTCTGCTTGTGGCCGCTCGTCTAATGACATGCGCCTCAGCTGCTCCGCGGCCTCTGATGTAGGCGTTGCCGTGGCTTCTCTCAGCTTCTCGGCTTCGGCAACTGGCACTGCACCAGCTTGCTCGAGCATCTGCCTCGTCGCCTCCGCTTCCTTCTTCTCCTTCTCCTCTCTTTCCTTCTGTGCCGCCGCCTCGATCCTCTCCTGCTCGGCCCTCTCCATCTCCCTGAGCTCGGCGTCGACTTCCTCCTCGTCAATGGCGTCCTCGCCAACACCGGCCAAGATGCGCCCAAGTTCGTCTGTCTCGGTCATCTGCTCCCTCAGGGCGTCCATGGCGCCCTCGACCCGCTCGACACCGCCAACTTCCTTGTTCAGCTGCTTCAACACACCGGCACTGCCTTCCAGCACCCGCACAAATTGCACCTGGTCTCGTGCCTGCTGGATCTTGGCCGCCAAGTCCTCCATCTGGTTCAGCGCCGTTGTCCGGCGCGACAGCATGGTCTCGGCCGTCTTCTTCTGCCGCAGCAGACCCATCGCCACAACATTCTTGCGTTTCGCGACGGCCGCCTTGGCCTCGGTCTCGAGCTCTTCGACCTTCTTCGCGAGCAACCGGTTCTGATGCGTCAAGTCCTCAACGAGCATCCGCAGCTGCGCCACGGTCGTGTCCTCCTGCGTTATGCTCGCCTCCTCATTCTCGTCACCGGGCCTCTTCAGTCGTACAACCTTCCCATCTGAAACCACCAGACCCTTATCCCGTTCCAGGAACTTCAGGAAGACGTCCATGTCCTTCCCGGCCAGCATGGGCCCTGTCAGCTCGGACGCGAAGAGCCGCTCGAAGTGCGCCCTGGTGAAGGTCCGGTCGAAGCGGCTGTCGCTGCACTTAGAAGCGATCTTATCCGCGACAGCGGCAGCGGCGCGCTCGACGTTCGCGACGATGACATAGGTCCCCTTGGGCACGCGATCTTCCCCTGAGCTAGCGCCTGTGGAACCGAAACCTAGCTGCTTTGCCGCCCAGGAGGCCACGCTCCAGGGGACGCCGCCTATGCTCCATCCTTCTTTGTGATAGATGCTCTGTTGGCGGCTAAGGAAGTCTGCAGCAGGGAGTAGTTCCCCATGCGCTGCTGCTTCGCGGACCACGGTACCGAGGGCGAGTGGTCGGCCGAACTGGCGGGACTGGAGCTTTGCGGGGAGGGTGTCATCGGTATCGAGGACGAGGCGCTTCGGCGTCGGCGAGGTGGAAGATAGCTGGCCGTCCCATGCGAGGAGGGAGAGGGCTGATCGCCAGGCGGCGACGTTGGCTACGTAGCCATCGGGGTTGAGGGTTCGTTGGCCGCGGAAGTCGGAGTAGAGCGCTGGGAGGCGGGCGCGGCGGAAGGACGGGTCCTTCTGGGAGAGATAGTCGGAGAGGTCTGTCATTCTGGTGAAGGAGGGCGAAGTCGTGGGATTGGTATCGCGATTCGACCTTAGGACTCGAGCTGCAGGGAGCTGAGGGTGAAAGTCGAAGCCAGCAATGACGTCGGTGTTGGTCGCTTGGACGGCGCAAGCACCCCAGCCCGATGGTAGGGTTTCACCTAGGTCTATCTTATGGGACCCTGAAAAAGGCCTTAACGTTTGTGACGTGGGTGAGAGGTCCCTGATGCGAAGGGGGTGAAGGTTGAGGCGATGGCGGGGCAGTCCGTGGTGTGGGAGAGGTGTTGTCACTTATCAGCAAGGCGCTGCTGATAAGGTTGTGGAAGTAAAAAAGTTGGTTGCCAGAGGCTACGGCTCGGAGTCTTTACTCCCCAGGCTGATGCCCCACCAGGCTCCCATCCCGCCATCGCTATGTGAAAGTCATAAAACTCTCATGCTCTCATTCACGAGGACTTCAGGTCCTTGAAATGAAAACGGTACATCGACGGAATCGAACAGGGGGGTCCTATCATATCCCCTTAGAGCACAATTGTTTCGAGTCCGGTCCATATCACTGTGGTAGTTCAAGGATCACGATGAACTTCGCTCTCTGATCGCTTTCATTTGGGTATCTCAGTAAATCAGTGCCGTTCCGCTTCTATGCACCCTTCCCCAGGTACTTTTGAAGATCGTCGCTGCCATAAAACAGTTCTCTCAGCTTCTCGCCTTTCTTCCTGTCCGCCTCTGCCTTTTCTTTGCTCTTCTTCGCATCGAGCGGTTTTGCTTTCTTCTCGACCACCTTCCCCTTGAGATTCTTGGGCACTTCGAGTCCCAGTCCGTACTTGTCCTCCTTGGCCTTGGCTTTGAGAGGGTACTGCATACCTTGGCCCGAGGATCCGAGGCCTTGCCGCGAGTCGGGATCCCAGCCGTGTGAGGAGAGATATGTCAAGCCCATCCTCGACCTGTCCAGGGCAGAAGGCGGATGCGAGTGCGCCAGACACACCTGGTGGGCAATGGAGGCTTCGTGCCGCTGTCTGGCGGTGACGGGCTTGCCACCCGCTGAAGAGCCCCCGGTGCCGTTCTCGACTTGTTGCGACGGCTCATCATCTGTGACTGGCAGGCTGCACAACAGGCATATCTGCGGTGCTGATGGGGGTGGTTCTGTTTTGGCTCTTTTGTCGTCTGGCAGCACGAGGTTCAGATAAAAATCTGAAATCGAGGAGCCGGATTCTTTTGATCCCGTTGACAGCGTTGAACCGAGATCGGGGTCTGATGCCTTGACAAACTCGATCCTCTTGCGCTTTATGCCTGCGCCGAACGCTCTCTGCTGCTCGAGAGGGATTTCATAGTCGTCGCCGTCTTCGTTTTCCATGTATGACGGAGCGGCCGTCCTGATCAGTCACAAGGAAGTGTTACTTCGGGATTCGAGGGTGGTGTTGGGGGGATGTGAAAGAGTTGAGGTTCAAGTTGAGCCAACTTTGATGGTCTCCAGTTGAAGAGAAGCCTAACGCCACCCTCCAGTGTGCCTGCTTCCACACCACACGCCCCCAGTGCCGTGCCAGACGGGACGGGAATTTAGACAGCTCCACTGAACTCCGGCCCCTGGCACCTTCCACAGCCCCTGGCGGCTGACGCAGTCAAAATCGCCAGCATCTCGAAAAGCTCCAGCTTCCCTCCTCGTCACGAACTCCACGACCCTCCTTCCACAAGCTATTTCTCCCTGAAACGGTTGCACGGATTGTGCATCTCCGACACTCGAGGATCACACCCTCCTCCAGCATGTCGCATAGAGTGTAATACGGTTCCTCCTCCAACAACCGCCACCATGCTGGAAGCACTCTTCTTCATGGTCTCGCAAGGCCCTCCCCGACTGGTAAAAGATAATGCTTCGATCATCATCAAGGCCCTCGCGACACTTCTGGTCATCACACTCTTCAAGATATGGAGCTCTGGCGCTTCGACAGGGGCGGAGAGGAAGATGCACGGAAGAGTTGTCATGGTCACCGGCGGAACCAGCGGGATCGGGGCGCAGGTCGTGTTCGATCTGGCAAAGCGCGGAGCTCAGATCGTGATGTTGACCCAGGCCCCTGTCGCGGACCCTTTCATGGCAGACTATGTCAACGACCTTCGGGAACGCACCAAGAACCACATGATCTACGCCGAGCAGGTCGATCTGTCCTCGCTGCACAGCATCCGACAGTTTGCGACCAAGTGGATCGACAACTCTCCCCCGAGGCGGCTTGACGCGATTATCCTCAATGCGGCCACTATCACGCCGCCGGGATACGGGAGAAGGAAGACGGAAGAGGGCATCGAGGAGACGTGGATGGTCAACTATCTGGCCAATTTCCACCTGCTCGGCATACTGAGCCCGGCGCTGCGAGCGCAGCCGTTCGACAGAGACGTCCGGGTGGTCATCACGACGTGCGCCTCGTATATTGGGTCTCCGGCTCTGTCCGAGGCACAGGGAGGCCAGAGCTGGTCTCCCAGCAAGGCGTACAGCAGGAGCAAGCTGGCGCTCATGACCTTTGGCCAGGCATTCCAGAAGCACCTTGACGCCTATAAGAGGCCCGATGAGCTTCCCATGAATGCCCGCGTCATCTTTGCCGACCCTGGATACACACGCACACCGGGCATGCGCCGTTGGCTCTCCCGCGGCGCTCTCTGGGGCCTCTTCGTCTACACCTTGACCTACCCACTGCCCTGGCTTATCCTGAAGAGCCCCAAAAGTGGCGCACAGTCTGTCCTGCACGCTGTCATGGAGTCGAGTCTCGGCCGGGGTCCGGGTGGTAAGCTGATCAAGGAATGCATGGAGGTTGATTATGCTCGCGTGGACGTCTGCGACGACGAGGTCGCGAAGAAGCTCTGGGAAGAGAGCGACAAGCTCATCGAAAAGGTCGAGAAGGAGCAGGCTCTCCTCCGGTCCAAGAAGAAGAAGAGCGACGAAGAAAAGGCCAAGCAGGCCGAGGAGGCCGAGAAGGCGAAAGAGGTCGAGGAGCTCGTCGCGTCAATCAAGAAGGGCAAACAGGCGCAAAAGGAAAAGGACAAGAGCAAGGGGGGTAAAAAGAAGGCCAAGAAGGCCGAGTAATGAACATAGACATAGATGTCGAGCACATGGCCCAAGATCACCTGCAAAACGTCAACTTCTCATTGGCATCCATACCCAAGGCAGTGTGCAGCACACCCAAGTCCGGTGCCTCGGCTACAAAGCCGTGTTGGCGTCCAGTATCAGCCCCACCTCTGAATGTGATTGAACATGACGACACAAGGACGACGCTCCCACTTCGAGAACAAGACCTCTCCTCCTCCAGGACACCACGGGAGTCTTGATTTTCCTGGAGCCAACGTTTCTCGGTTATATTTGTTTCCTTCCCTGACGTGAAAGCTCATAGACGGACCATGTCAAACCCGAAGCCAGCGGCATCCACGGCTGCAACGCCGACAGTCCGCCAGACTCAACTGCGGCACGACTCTGCAACCCGCCATCCTGTTTTCTTCACGGACAATCTACGAAGGCCGCCGATGGTGCTGAGTCCGTCGACTGGCTGCAATCCGGTCGCGTACGGGTATGTGTATCGCGACGGCGTTAGGCCCGAGGGAGCGAACATACCAAAGTTGTGAGATCAATCGGAGAACACACATAGAACTCAGCAAGCGGTATGTTAGAGTTAACAATGGGATAAACCCGGTGTACTAAAGAGCGATCAGGGTAACGACATGGTCATTTCATGGCTGCAAGGCAAGGCTGGCATCTATCGGCTGAGGTAGCGGCGACTTGGTGCCAATTGTACTGGGCCACAGGCTTCACATCAACGACACAATATGCCCGCCGCCTTGGCCGAGAAGCCAAAAGTCATTCAGTCGGAAACCCGATCCCCGGCCTCTGCGCCCGAACAACATCCCTAGGGGGCGTTGGGGTCACACCCTGGGACCGCACGGCCGGCCCAACTCCTCCCTCGATTCATTCACCAGGGCGGCATTGTCATGAGAAGATACCGGCATCTGAATGTTGCTGGTTGCAGCGCCTGTATTGAAGAGTCCATGCGCATACGCTAGATAAGCATAGGTGATTTCAAAGAGGTCACCAGTCCCTGACCCTCGCAGATATAGGAGATTAGAATAGCCGACAGGGCGTGTTTTCATCCCCCCTCCCCCCCAACCGCACAGCACGATGGCCGCGTGAAAGTACTCGTACACCAGACCTTACCCAAAGTCTCCGCCTGCCCGCCTCAGCCGCTCTTCACGGCAATGACGATCACCGCGATGATGAGGATGCACACGAGCGCCAGCAGCGCCATGAGCTTGACGTTCTTCCACCACATCTTGCGCTTGAGGCCCCTGCTCCGGATGCGGAAGTCGCGCGCGCTGCCGCCCAGCCGGTCCGTCTTGTCGACGAGCAGGTCGATGCGCTCGCCGCGGTCGAGGAGGCCCTCGATGTTCTTGGTCATGATGCCCCTGACATCGTCGATCTCGCGCTGGGCGTTCGCGATGGCGTCATCCTGGCCGCCGCTCGTGGTGCCGTAGTCGATCATGAGGCGCTTGAGCTCGCCATTGAAGCTGGCGGCGCCGTAGTTGGGCAGGTCCGCGTAATCGGTGGTGTCCGGCGGCAGGCGCTCGAGGAAGAGACGGCGGATCTCGAAGAGGAAGCCGAAAGGGATGCGTCGGCCGAGCGAAGAGGATGCGATGACGAGGAAGGTGAGGCCGCCGGCGCCGGAGGCCGGGTGATCGGGGTGGTCCGATGGGGACTCGGCGATGTAGTGAATGTGGTTGGCGCCGTGGGTGTAGGTGAGCTTCTGGGAGGTCGAGTGCTCAATCTTGGGGAGGATGAGAGAGGCGAGGGACGAGGTCTGGGAGGATGCGGAGGTTGTGCACTCGGTGAGGATGGTGTTGTTGTGTGCGATGCACGAACTGCGATCTTTCAGTTAGAAGACTAGGGGCAAGAGGGTGGCGGTTCGAGAAGGGAAGCCATACTAGAGCAGCGGAGTGCCCTGTGCCGAGGAGGACGCCATATTGACGACACGATCTGAGGCCGACCAGGGCAGGGGAAATAGATTGGACGCAGTCGAAGAGTTATCAGATGATTTCGGAGTGGAAGATGAACAATAGAAACGCCCGAAAAACGGCGGTCGACGTGTAAGCGCTGGAGATCAAGGGTGGTAATGTAGGAGTTTGAGGCAGCGCTGAGAGTCGACGATCGATTACTGTTCATGCGTGATGACGGTAGGGTGGTTTGCCCAACCAGGGATCCACCAGAGTCTCAACGCGCTAACCCCGAAAAGGTCTTACACCTGCTCCCACCTCTTATCGATAAGCTGGTCTGGCCAAAAAATCCGCCAAAGTGGTCCAGGACGGTTTCGCGCATCACCAAGTCACGGGCAGTCGCGACTAGATATCTGCAATTCCAGCTTGGTTCTTGCGCTCGGCCTCCTCAACACTCCCACGATGAAGGCCGATCCTCCAATCAAGCCACCATGAGTTCAATATTTCGCAATGCCGCTCTTCGCACGGCTTGCGCAAGGCCCACGCTGTGGCGGCCCTTCACCACGACGAGCCGGGCCTCGTTCCAGGTAAGGCTCGGTCCCCGACGTCCTCGTTGCGAAGGGAAGAACGGTAGCTGACAGTCTTGACAGGGCACCGAATCCCTCCAGGGAAAGTCATCCAAGACCGAATCGAAGAAGAAATACGACGTGTTCAAGTCGATGGTCAACGCCCAGTTCAAGAAGGTCGTGACCTCAATGGGAGACTGGCAACAAGCCAGCCAGGAAGTACGCAATTATGGCGTACGCAGCGAGCGAGGACTGGCAGATGAGGTGGCGCTGTTCCGGAAAGCAATCTCTCAGGCCATCATCATGGCAGGCAATGGCAACGTTTCGAGGAGCAGCAATCCCTTATTCTGGTCCTTCCGCAACGCCTTCATCCGCGGCGACGTCAAGGGCCTGACGAACGAGATCCGATACTCTTTTCAGAGCTTCATGATGCGGTCGCGCATGTCTCCCGCTCTGTCGAAGAAGCAGAAGGAGCTGGCCGACTTCCGCTATCCGATGGAGTGGTATCCGGCGACCAGATCCCTCCAGCGCACGATACACCTCCACGTGGGGCCGACAAACTCCGGCAAGACATACCACGCCCTGAAGGCCCTGGAGGGAGCCAAGTCTGGCATATACAGCGGCCCGCTGCGATTGCTGGCGCAGGAGATCTACGCCCGGTTCCAGAGCAAGAACTTGCCATGCGCCATGCTCACCGGTGAGGAGCAGCGAATACCCGAGGATGCCGACAACTACTTCATCAGCTGCACTGTTGAGATGACGCCTCTCAACCGCGTGGTCGACGTTGCCGTCATCGACGAGATTCAGATGATTGGCGACCCGCACCGTGGCTGGGCCTGGAGCCAGGCCCTTCTCGGCGTGATGGCGAAGGAGGTCCACGTCTGTGGCGAGGAGCGTGCCGTGGACCTCATCAAGTCGATCTGTTCAGCGCTCGGGGACAAGTGTGTCGTGCACCGGTACAAGAGACTGAGCCCGCTACAGACGATGAAGAAGAGTTTGAAGGGTGATTTTGGCCAGCTTCAGAAGGGAGATGCCGTTGTCGCCTTCAGTCGCGTCAACTTGCATGGCCTGAAGAAGGAGATCGAGAAGTCGACAAACAAACGATGCGCCATCGTCTATGGCTCGCTGCCTCCGGAGACGCGAGCTCAGCAGGCCGCTCTATTCAACGACCCTGACAACGACTATGACTTCCTCGTGGCCAGCGATGCCATCGGCATGGGCCTCAACCTCGAGATCAAGCGGATTATTTTCGAGACGGCTTACAAATTCGACGGCTCAAGCTTCCGCAATCTCTCTACTTCGGAAATCAAACAGATTGGCGGGAGAGCAGGGCGCTTCCGAACAGCACGGCAAGCGAATCAGGAGGAGGCGAGTTTGACAACACCGACGGAGCAGAAGATGGGCTATGTCACGACACTGGACCCGTCAGATCTACTCCATATCCAGGAAGCCTTCGAGTCACATGCCGAGCCTCTCGAGGCGGCGTATATCCACCCACCGGCCTTCATCATGGAGCGCTTCGGTGAGTACCTGCCTCCAGGCACGCCGCTGGCGTTCCTGCTGCTCCGGATCCGAGAACTGGCGCAAATCTCGCCCATGTTCCTGATGGACATATCGGAGGATGCGTTGAAGATCGCCAACCTTATTCAGGAGTTTCCCCTGACGATCCATGAGCGGCTCGCCTTGCTGCACGCCCCTGTGGGCCTGCACGAGCAGGGCTCCGAGGAACTCATCAAAAGCATGGGCGAGCGCCTCGCAAACAGGCGGGGAGGCGGCCTCTGCGACATCGAGCAGATCAACCTCGAAGTGCTCGATGCGGATGTGGCGGACTTTGCGAACGGCAGGGACTACCTAAAGGCCGTGGAAAGCCTGCACCACTCCATCACAGTGTACCTGTGGCTGAGCTACCGATACCCGAACGTCTTCACCAGCCAGGCTCTGGCCTTCCATGTGAAGGAGCTTGTGCAGCAACAGATCGAGCAATACCTCGACGAGAACGTGTCCTTCCGGCCCGAGAAGCACGAAGCCATGCGGGAGATGCGGCGAAAGGCGGTCGACAAGCGCATGCGCGAGCAGCAGCGCGTGCTTGACGAGACGGAGCCGAGCGGACATGAATCGCCGAACCAGGAGGGCCCCGGCCGGTGGAACGAACCGGGACACGAAGAACCTCTTGTGGAGGAGTCTCAGGAGTACGATCAGCTCGAGGAGCCACGGCAAGGCACGACAGAGGCCCGCGCCTAATGAAAGATGGGGCACATTTGGCAAAAAGGAGAGCCAGAGCCTTGCCAGAGCCTTGCGCCTGGCTAGTAGCTTGCATTGTCGCCATTATGGACAATACCATGTACAATATTGTGTTGAGGATATACTCAGGGGCGAGGGCGACACTCCAGCATATAGCGACTTGGATGATTTTGGGACATGTACAACATCTGGTTGCAAAGGGGGTACATAGACACCTAGAAGACTCCATTCCAACCCATATTTTCGGACAACGCGTTGTTGTTGAGGTTCATGGTGAAATAGTATGGTGGAAGAACAGCTCGAGTCCGAAGTGGTAAGGCGTCCCAAGGGGAAAAGGGGTCTATGATTTGGGGGATGCCCAGGGCCAGGTGATGTCACTGGGACGTGGGGGCCAAGACCCCGCGACCAGGGCAGGGAAGCTCCAAATCCCCACCGCGGGGTCCCGAGAGCTCAACTTCGCCTTGACATTCGCACTCTCTTTAGCACATATCTTACCTAGGAGACAGCTCGCGGTGCGACTCTTGCTGTACAGGCAGACAACCTCACTTTCAAGCTGCCAACCCCCAGAGCAGCCGCTCCTCCGCCGCCATGTCAGCACCAAACCCCGACCCCTCGGCCGCCGCCCCGGCCTTCATCCCCCTCGAGGCCAACCCAGAGCTCATGACCACCCTCCTCCGCAAGCTCGGCCTCTCCGACGCCCTCCAGATCCACGATGTCTACTCCCTGACAGAACCCGAGCTTCTCGCCTTCCTGCCCCGTCCCGCCCTCGCCCTCCTCCTCGTCTTCCCCGTCAGCGCAGCCTACGAGAGCCACCGCCTAGCCGAGGACGCCCTCCTCCCCGACTACAACCGCCACGGCGACGCCGAGCCCGTCGTCTGGTTCCGCCAGACCATCCGCAACGCCTGCGGCCTCATGGGCCTCCTGCACGCCGTCGCCAACGGCCCCGCGCGGGACCACATCCGTATGCCTCCCTTTCCGGGCCCCTTCCCCTACTCATCCTAGCCTTGGAACATGCTGACGCCCCTTCCCCCGAACCAGAAACAGACTCCGACCTCGACCGGCTCATCGCCCAAGCCGTGCCCCTCGCGCCCCCCCAGCGCTCCGCCCTGCTGGAGAAGAGCAGCGCCCTCGCCAGCGCGCACCGCGATGCCGCGTCGCAGGGTGCCACCTCCGCCCCCGAGGCCACGGACGACGTGGACCTGCACTACGTCTGTTTCGTCAAGACGGCCGACGGCACGCTGTGGGAACTCGACGGGCGCAGGAAGGGCCCGCTCCAGAGGGGGCAGCTGGAGGAGGACGAGGACGTGTTGAGCCAGAAGGCGCTGACGGTTGGGCCGCTCAAGTTCCTGGAGAGGGAGGGAGCCGACCTGCGCTTCAGTGCTGTCGCGCTGGCGGGTGCCATGGACTAAGCCTTGATACAACGAGTTCTCAGAACAGGATGAGGAATTCGAAGTCATGCAAAAAAAAGAATAATACATTTCTAGGACATGGGGTTTGAAAACAAGCTGCACCGTACACCCAAGCAAGTAGCCTCGGCAGTCTCTTCCCAACTCAACAGTCTCCTCATGACCCAGAGGCCAGCCAGTTTGCATACAGAGCCTTGGCCACTTCATCTTCGTCGTCCACTTTGACCGACACCGGAGACGAAACAGGCTCTCGCGGCTCCACAGGTTCTGGACTGGCTGGTAGTTGCGGCTCAACTACTACGGCTGCTTCTTGTCAGCCTCGACTAGGCCATCTGATGGTAATAGAGCTTCTGACCTCTCGGAGAACTCTTTTCTGTCTCTGTTTCGGTCTCTTCTTCCTTGAGAAATAGCAAAGCCGCCAGCTTCGTGGATGTCAACCAGTGGCTATCATCACCCGCTGTTGTACCGACTCCATCAGGCGCTTCCAGCGGCTTTCGTTCGGTCGACAAATGGTCGTTTTCATCAGCCACTTCCCTTTCCTTGCTTGTTGGAGCGGATTCCCCGGAGGCTTCGACTGCCTTGACGGTGCCGGTGGTCACGTTTCCGCCGTGATCTTGGACTAATGGAGAGAATGGAGCCCAGCCTCTTGATTTCTCGTCTATCACGCTTTCTTGGGGCTGACCAGAGCCATGAGCCGAGGCTAGAGAAGCTCGAGTCGCGTTTGTGCTTAGTCTTTGATCTCCTGACTGCCACGGGTTGTCGTTGCCTCCTCCGTTGGCGTTGGCGGACTGTCTGGCCTTGATCCCAGCTGGACCGCTTGCGTGGTGTCTGACCGGTGGCGTCTCCGGACTCTCCGCCCGACTCGACTGGAGCACTGGCAGACTGCAGTCTTCCACGTTGGTACGCTCTGGGTTGGAAACCGACCTTCCTGACACTGGAGGATTGTGATCCTGGTCTTCGGGTACTGCTTGCCTCACTGCCCGCTGCAGAGGATGTTCTTCGGCTGGAGCTGGCCACCGAGAAGGAGAAGGATGGGTTGAAGATCGGCTGCTGCTGCCCCCCCCCCCCCCCCCCCCCCAGCTATTCCCTCTCCCGCCAGGCTTGACGCCTGATCTGGCATCTTGAGCACTGCGCGAGACCGCTGCGCGGGTTTCGTCCCGCGCGGCTTCCTCTCTCGAAGTTGCGGGATGAGCGGCGGTTGTGAAGGAACGTCTTCCGGGCCTCCCCTGCTTTACTATCAACGTCTTCCTTATTGCCTGTTCGGCTGGCCGATGGCCGGGGTACTTCTGGTTTCTTGAGCGGACTGAGTTGGTTCGGATGGACTTTTGATACTCTGTTTTCCTGGAGGATGACTGGGCCTTGCTTTGCGATCTGGCGGCTCTCTTGCGGTTTCGATTCAACAGGGCCTTGACGGCGTGCACCAAAGATGCGAAGAAGCCTGGCATGAGGCATCGAGGGCGGGTCGGAGGGAGAGATTGTCAGAAGGGCGAGGAATGATCAATACCAGGGGTGCGTAAAGATGCGAACTATGGATGATTTGGATCGTTGGGCATGGAGAACGGTGGTTATACCTAGGTATTGGAGGAAGAGGAGGGGTTGAGACGAATGGAAGAGGCCATGACGAGCATCGATCTCATCGACGATTCCAGGAGGACAGAGCCGCCTGGCCTGGACCGGCAGTTTCAACCCTTGTTCAGGCCTGTATCTGGCTTGCGCTTGCTCCGAGTTGTCAGCAGCCATAGATGCGTGCGGTGCGGTGCTCATGCCCAGGGGCAAGGTAGTCAGAGGCCGGAAACCACAACCAGCAGCGAAGCATGTGCCAGCTGTCGTCTATTGTCGCAGAATGCCGATTCATCTCAAGTCATAACGAGACTGCTACTCTCTACATAGGAACAAGATGTACCGTGTCCGTCCTGTCCAAAATTGCCCAGGGTATCCTCAAACTCCATGTTCCAGCCCCCCAATACCATCCCGAAACCCCAGGCCAACCAGCCGTACCGATCCAAAAGCGCTCAAAGGCCGAATCTCTATGTGACCCGGCACCGGCAAACATATCAAAAGCAAAGTGCGTCCTCCGCAGCCTTGGTCACTACCCCGCTTGGCTGATAGAAGTTCTATCCACTTGGGTCTTCTCCGTCTCTGGGATGATGTGCTTCCGCTTCTCGGCGAGCTTCTCGCGAGCGATGCCCTCTCCCTCCGCCCTCTTTCTGGCCTTCGCTTCTTTTCGCAGGCGAATTGCCGTACGGATGTCCACCTTGTCCTCCTTTTCCTCGATGATCGGCGTCGGTAATCCCTGAGGTCCCGTGCCGAGGGCAGAAATCCTTGTCATTCCTTTGCGCCCCGTCGCCAGATCCTCGCGCTGAACAGCCGAAGGCTCCTCATCCGGTGCATTCGAAGTCTCCTGGGGTTGTATGTCTTGCTCTGACACCTGCTGCTCTGGTCCACCGTAGTAATCGTGGAAATCCGGGCTGCATCCTAGCGCATAAGATTCCTTGCTGGCTCTGGCGTCGTCGTGCATCGCAACCAAAACACCGGCAGACGTCTGCTTTAGGGTGACGTCTGACCTTGTCTCCAGCTTTCTATCCGTTCCTGGAAGGCTGTCGTAGAGACCAGGAAGCTGGAGCCCGCCATACCCCGAATCCTGAAATAGTAAGTCGCCCTCTGTTTCACCTCGTACTCGTCGTGGGTCGTTCTGGCCGTCTTCGGCATGCTCGTCCTCCGATGACAGGTAATCATCGATGTTGAAAGTCGACTGGAACGACGCGGTGGCGACCTCATAGGTAGGCGACACAGTAGCTCGCCGGGTGCTGGGACTGTGATCCTCCATGGCAGTCCAGTACGAACTTGCATCATCTCCCGCAGCGCTGGCTGGTGACTTGGATACTTGTGAAGAGATCGTTGCAAGGTCGATGGAAGTATTCGGGGTATGTCGAGAGTGCGGACGGGGGTACTGGCTAGAAGTCGTGCTGGAGACCGTCGGCGTCGTAGATGCCACTGACGTCGGAATCAAGCTGCTGGTGCGCATAGGAATGTGCTCGTATATTTCATCGAGTCTTAGCCTCCCCTGCGTCGAAGTCATGCTCTTCGTCCTGGGGTAAGCTGCTTCCCACCCATCAGTGTAGTGATGGGCACTGTTGTGTGCGCCTGGAAGCTGTTAGTTTGGGAAAAGAAGCAGCACGGAAGCAATTCCACTAACGCGAATGAGAGGCAGAGGAACTCCCTGAAGTTCCAGGGCGACGGATATCAGCCACGGTATCAATCCGGGGCGCAGCTCCAGCCGTTTTCTGACGCCGTCTTGTTTGGCCTTGAGAACTAGCTCCGGGGTTGACATCATGCCGGGGGGAAGTCTCCGGGGTCGTTAGAAACCCGTCGTCTTCTGGGAGATCCTCGTAGTCTGAACCCTGCATACCCATAGAAGCCTTTTCGCGGTACGGCCTATCCGGTGTCCTGGAATGAGTTGGCAGGGAGTAATTTGATCTGGCGAGGAGAACGGAATCCCGGGCAAACGACGGTGATGGAGGCGGTTCCGGCTCGCTTTTCGGCAGGAGGTGCGAGTATTTGCCCCAGCCTCGAATCCCAACAGGTAGGTCCGGGAGTGGTGCTGGCACAGAACGATGCTCCGCGGTAGCAAAATGACTGCTATTTGTAGGCCGGTGCATGCTCTGCGGTCTCGGGGATGGTGATATGTATGTGGTTGGGGCTGTCGGGATGTACGAGCTTAAGGACTGGCGCCTTCCTGATCGGCCTGTCTGAGAAAGGTGCCTATGCAGATGAGCCTGGCGTTCATCTTGAGGACCAGAGGGTGCAATGGGAAACGATGGGTTCTGGGCGAGCCCATTGATGAAGGGAGGACGAGGCTTTCGACGGATCGGATCCGAATTGTCTCCCTCATGAGCCCCAACAACGCGAGTGCTGTGTCCCAATCTAGACCTTCTCACATCTGGTGCCGGAGCACTATCAGGACGGTCGTATGTCGCCTTGCCAGCCTCGGGGTAGAAGGCTTGACTTTGGCGGGGTGTTGAGTCCGGCCCGTTGGCTCCGATATTGCGATCGGCCACGTCTTCTCCGAAGTCCTTTGCCCCGGCTGCTTTGACTCTTGTCTGGAAGCCCTGCGGTCTCAGCTCCGACTGTGCATCCAGCAGGTCAACGAAGCCCCTTCCTGAGCCCACGCTATGAATGGAGTCGCTGCGCTGGTATCGGAAAGGGGTCCCCGGCGGCTGAAGCGGAGTGAGTGGTGCCGAGTAGGACTGTGGTAGGGGAGGCTCCGGAGTTGATCTTGCGATGGACGATATCGAGTCTGATTTGGGCTTTCTGAAAGCGATTGGCGGCCTCTTGAAGGACTCCCGTCTTAGACGGCGTGGGCCGCCGGCACCATTAGGAGCAGTTTTAGGCCGATCTATGCTCGCGGTGAGCTCACGGAACCGTGGAACAATCGGCGCAGGCGCTGAGTTATCCGAGGCTCCATCGTTGATCAGTTGGTCTTCGTTCCGCAGATGAAGCGATCGTTGCGCCGTTTCGAAAGTACCGACAGGTCCGTTTCCTGCGACTGGATATGTGCCTTGAACACCTCTGCATTAGCATCCAGATCAGTTTTTTTTCTCCCCAGGGCGATTCCTCACCTCTGACGGGAGGCAGAGACGGCGTCGTGGCCTCGTAGGCTTGGCTCTTTACGAGAGTAGGGGACAGTGGTGGACGATCCGACGGCTTGCGCGAGGAGAGGAAGCTGAGGAGGCCCATGGTGACGGTTTGAGCCGGGCCATAAGGCCCTTAAAAGTAAGAGGACTGACTGTCTGCCACGAGATCACGCCTCGAGCCTGGTGTGGTCGGTGAAGTCGACGGCGCGAACCAATGTCATCTCACCAAAAGTCTCCTGGGTAGTGAGGAGGCACAGGAGAAAGATCGACCCAAAATCTTCAACAGGAAAGACAAAGGGTGCAACAAGATGTGGGTATCGTCCGTCGACGGCGCGTTCCCCTCAATACCCTTAAGTACCTTACCTCGCGCGGTCTTCATGCGACGGCGAGCCGGTGTTTCTGGAGAGGGGTGGGTTCCTGGGTTGCATCCGCCGGGGACCAGCCCGGCTTTTGGCTTTTGGAGAGGCGGACGGATCCTTGTCCATGCACGCACTTGGACGCTGTGCAGCTGGTGCAATGACGAACTCCACTTGGGGTGGAAAGAAGGGGAAACCTAGTCACGGCTAAGAAGACGGCGGAGGGCACGTCGTCAGGGGTGTCTGGATGATATGTAGGACGAGAAGGGCCGAGGCCAATGAGGTCAGACAGATAGATTTCGAGTGATGCAGGCAAGACAAGAGAGGAAGGATGAGCACGCCCCAACACGGAATGGCTTTTGTGCAGTGTGTTGTATCCAGAGCCGGCAGGGCCTTCGTTTGCATGACGAACGGCGAGGGAAGATTTGGCAGAGGACGAAGGAGCAGACTAGCAAGATGGGCTGGATCAGGGGTGTGCACGCAGCGCAGACGTAATCGGACGGCAGGCTGTGGTGAGCGTCCTCCTGTGTATGCAATCAGTTGGCCGGCCCATCGCCACCGACATCGCGCTCAGACGGCTCAGGCCTCTCCACTGCCACGTTTCGAAGACAGGCACAAGTCCAGCTGATGGAAGGGCGGGAGAGCTGTGGCGAGGGGTGTGACAGGCACACTGACCTAGCGGTGGGCGACGGAGCCTTGGCGACGGTGGGCAGAGAACAAAGAGACGCCCCTTGCGCCAGTTTCAACGTCTGAGATGTTGTTGTTGTTGATGTTCCTGTCATGAATGGAGTCCAAGCTGGGTGTTGCCGATCGACTCAAAACTGGAGCTGCGGCTTCAGCGAGAAAAGCAAATGCCGTCGCGGCACCCTTCTGCATGGATGCAGGCGCGGACGTATCAGCATGAAGAATGGCTGAAGCGAAAGTCGATGCATCACGGGCTGAACCGAGGACCAGCGAGACATGCTGAGAGAAGGGGGCCTGTCGCCTGGGGGGTAGCGTCATGCATAGCGTGAGCTGAGGAATCAAGCCCATTTGCCGGCGGGCATTTCTTTTGTCTGTGTCAACATGATAGCGGCTTGGGCCTAGAGATGTAGCGCGATCCTTGGAAGAAGCAATGCCCCAATCAGAAGCCGGTGCCTCGCTGGCCAGGGATGCGTTTGCTTGTCTGGTGCCCGGAGACCACAGGCTATCGCGCTTCCGGATGGCCGGGATCACACCGAGGAGCCAACTGACCTTTATCGAAGAGTCGAGCCGATGAACCAAAGGTCTGGATCACCGAAGAAGCGACAGGGATGGAGGCGAGCGAGCGATCAGGTGGTGTTCGTCAGGGTCGTCCGTTGGGGTTGGTGCGTGCCGACGAGAGAGGTCGTTTGCTGTCGATGGGCTTCCCGCAGTTTCCCCAGCCCCGGGCGGATCTGCATAAATTCCGAGCTGAATGCCCCTGTCCATTATGTCGATTCGGAGGCACACAGGGTTCCTGAAGCCCAGGATTGGCGATGCGTACTGGGCCGTGACGGGCGTGGCATGCGGCAGATCGGCCCCCAAGCCAGGCCCCCTTGTCGACCTGAATGCCCATCTGGGTTTGATTGGAGAAGCGGCGTTGAAATTGCGTTTCGTAGCGAGGCTTTTTTAGCAGGCGACTGTTTTCTGTCGATGAGAGACATGTCGATCGTGCTAATAACGACGGCCGCTCTCGGGCGTCGAAGGCGTCGATCATCTTGGAAATTGCCTGTCTACCTACTGTGGTGGGAATTTCCGGGTGACAAGGGCGGTGATGAGACCCGTGCCATGGCATTGGAGGCTGTGCGATGTCGTGCGAAGGCGAGACGGGTTCATCTTTGGTGCAACCAGCAACAAGCAGCCGATGTAGGACTGTGCGACGCTTCAGGCGAGGGGCGACGAGTTGAAGGCTGAGGTGCTTAGGGAACTGAAGTTTTCCGGGCAGGATCCATGGACATGTCCACTTGACGGCCCCACGACAAACACGGAAGGAAGGAACCTGGAAGTGACCGCGCCTTCCTGGGCGGGCCGCATTTCGCTTGGTAGGTAGGAACCCTGCGGGTTGCAACTGCTTCGGACATGGAACTCGTCATCTCGATACGCCGGGCCAGATGTGCCAATTCTTTGGTTCCTTCTGTCCACCCATGGACGACTCAATCTATTTCACCAACAACCGAGATGTTCGCTCGCCTGGAGACACGCTTTCATGAACTGTCCTGTGCTGTCACTTGCCGCAGTCTATGCTAACCTCAGAATCCGGCCGTCTCCAGCAGCTGCTTCCCGTTCGCCAGGTTGGCGTACTGATACGCCTTACTATCCGTCGGAAAGGTCCCCATGGCCGCCCACAAGTCCACCAGGCCCTGCAGCGGCTCCAGATCCTCCGGCTTCAGCAGCCCAAGCTCCGCGGCCGTCATGGCAAAGTGGCTAAAGCAGCTGTTGAGCTGCTTCTCGAGGTTGAGGTGGTAGAAGGGCTCGACGAAGTGGCTGTGGTAGAGGTGCGCGTAGACGCGGAACATCTGCACGAAGATGGTCCGGCAGATCTGGTGAAAGTCCTTCGGGAAGCCGCTGCGCCGGCCGATCCAGTCCTGGTCCGGCGCATTCGGCTCCTCGGTGGTCGGCGACGCGGCCTGCTGGAGCAACGCCGAGCTGCTGGTGCTCGCCGGGAAGCTGGCGTTCTGGGCGTACGAGACGCTGTTGGGATCCGTGGGGAAGAGGCGGGTGTCGTTGACCTTGCCGCCGATCCAGCGCTGCATGAGCGTCATGTACTCGTAGGCGGGCAGCTCGACGGGCTGGTACTTGTTGTTGAGCCAGGTGTACGAGTGGTTGCTGCACAACGGCGTCAGGGACGAGGGGGCCTGGTTTGGCTGGCTGGAGGTGCTTGTTACTCACGGGCCGGCGGACATCTTGGGGCAACGGGAGGGGTTGCAGATGCTCTCGCCACTCTCCTCCTTCTCATGCACCACCCGGACGAAATTCCAGAGATTGCGATAATGCTCGACGACTTGGATTCTGTCGTCAGTCGATTGTCTACTGGGTACTGGGGGTGGTCCGGGTGCTCACCGTGATGGGCGATCCACTCGCCCTGCTCGACCGTCTTCGGTTTGGCGCTCAGTGTCATGAGATTTCCCTTCACAATCTGCCTCGAGTAGGCCGGGTTGAGCCACAACGGCGTGGGCTCGGTTTCTGTCGCAGCCATGATGGTTGGAAATGACGACGATGGCGTCGAAAGCAGAGAAGATCAGTGGGTATCTTAAATGACAAGGCAGGCGGCGCAAGGAAGAGTCCCGTTGCTTCTCACTGCCAGTCAGTGGCGCGCTCCAGGCACTCGAAGACGCGCTCGCGGACTGAACCCGACAGACGAGGCGAGTTGGCTGAATTGGGCACCGCGGCTATTCTTGCCGTCTTCGCAGGATGCTGCAGGTCGCACTTGTATGCAGGCAGATGTCGGTTTCGTTGCCAGAGACGACCAGCAGTGTACGGGCGGGAGGTGTTTCGTGGTTTGATATTCCAGTCGTGGTGGCACTTCATTGGGACTTTGCACCGGCCAGGGTCCGAGCGGGGAAGCGGTGAACTTCTCCAGTGCCGCCGCCGCCAGCGGCCCGCCGCCAAGGGCGCGCACTTGGTTGGTGCACCCGGCACTCTGCCCCTCGTTGCTCGGCCGAGCATGGAATCTCCCGTCCCGCGGGTGCCAGTGGTGTTGCCAGTGGTGTTCTGCCACGACATAAGGCCTTCGATTATGTACAAGAGTGTTGAGCTGAGACGCATGTCCGAACAGAACTTTCTCGGATTCGGCCAGGATCATCCAGGGTAGAGATGATTTCGCTTCCTCCTTGGCTACTCCGCAGGTTGACGATCCCCCTCAACCGAGAAAAGGGGCAACCGTTTCCATCAAGAGGGTCGCGCAGAACATGTCCGCCCTGGAACGACGGCAGCGACTAGACTTTTGAGATCAGGTATTGGATGATTGAGATGGTCTTTAATTCCGACGGTCGCTAAATCGACTTCAAGCAGTTCTCAAGCAGTTCTCTAGTGAATACATGTGGAGGGCCATGTATTATTCCCCGGCCCCCATGGTTGAGACTATTATTCTATGGATACAAGTTGAGCCCTCTCTCCGGACACAGTCGTCTCTAGCACGAACCTCTATGACCACGGGACTCAAACGCCCAAGCTCTGCGCCTCGCACATCTTCGCATACATTCCGCCTCTCCTGAGCAGCTCCTCATGTGTACCAACCTCCACGACATTGCCCCCAAAGAAAACGAAGATCCTGTCTGCATCTCTGATCGTGGACAACCTGTGAGCAACAGCCACGGTGATCCGATCATCGGCAGCCGCCTCCATCAATGCCTTCTGGACCACCCTCTCAGACTCTGTGTCCAACGCGCTGGTTGCCTCGTCCAGCAGGATGACCTTGGGCTTGCGTATCAACGCTCTCGCAATCGCGACTCTCTGGCGCTGGCCGCCGGAAAGTTGGCTTCCTCCCGTGCCGCAGGGAGTCTCTAGTCCTTCAGGGAGAGACATAACAAACTCCCAAGCGTTGGCTGCCTTGCATGCCTCCTCGACCTCCGTGACCGAGGCCACCTCCCCGTCGTCTTTGCCGTGGGATATGTTCTCCAAGATGGAGCCGTGGAATAACGTCGGTTCCTGCTGTACAAGGGCCACTTTCCTGCGGTAGAGCCTCGGGTTCATCGAAGACAGGGGCTCGACCGAATCGATCGTGATCTGCCCGCTGGTTGGGTCGTAGAATCGCTCGAGGAGCGAGATTATGGTGCTCTTACCGCACCCTGATGCGCCAACAAAGGCCACGAACTCTCCCGGCTTGATCTGCGCCATTGTGAGCCGCAAGAATACAGGACTGTCGATATGCCACTTACATCGAGAGAAACTCCTCTCAGGACCCTGATGTCAGGGGCCATCGGATACGAGAACTTGACGTCCTTGAACTGGATGGAGATACAGCCGTGCGGTGCACTTCTGTCCCTATTCTCGTCCGTTTCTTGAATGACGGGTTCCAGATCTCGGATCCAGAAGTAGTAGTTGGCTGCCTGAACAGCCTTGGTGAAGCCTTCGCGTCGTCAGCAACAGCGCAATGGTTGGCCTGGATGGGTGGAATACTCACTGCTGGAAAAGCTGAACATCTGAGCTGTTCCTTGGCCACAGAAGTATACCGACATGAAAGACGCTATGAACTGGAAGAAGGTGATCTTCTCTTCGCTAATGAGTTTGGATCCCCACCTGTTCGGTCAAGTTAGATATCAGGTACGAACACAGAGACCATCCCGTCCCCAAGAGAGCCTCGAAACGCCATCAGAGCCGTTTCACTCACCAGAATCCCAAAGCAAGTACGAAATACTCGATCGACTGCGTCAGCGCGAACCAGATCATCATGTTGAAAAGACCCGGCCTCGCCTCGTGGATGGCCCGGTCCAGCTCCCGGGCGTACGTGTCCAGCACACTCCTCTCGATAGCGAGTGACGAAACCGTTCGGATGGCCATGACGGACTCCGAGGCCACCGATGAACTCGCAGCATATCTCTTGGACATGTGCATATCAACCTTGGATTCCAGGCGTATCCTGGCATAGCCAGCCACCAGCATCGGTGGCAGGCCAGCGAGCACACCAACGACGGCGACTCTCCAAGAGATGGCAAAAGCCAGGACTGCACTGATGAGAACGTTGATTGCCGAGAGAACGACGACGCCGACGTTGAACCCCATCAGCTCCAAAATAGACTGAGGGTACGAGTCGATTCGGCTCATCAGCGAGCCCACGGTGTTCTCAGGGCGGTCGAAGAAGCGCAGATCCTGCTTCAAGATCGAATCGAAGATCTCATGGCGAGCTTTCCTGTTCAAGGCCTGCACCATGCCTTCTGGTTAGCATTCAGACTGGTTAGCAGATATGTTGGCAAGGGGCACTATACCTGAGCTACAATGTTGGTGGCCCATCCCATGACGAAGTAGGCTACGAAGCTCCCGATGGCCATGACGAAGAACATGAGAGAGAAGAAGCTCCCTCGAGACACCATGCTATCCGACTGCTGCGCATCAAGGACGAATGCGAGTAGAATTGCTTGTCCCGGGAAAATGGCAGCTATGGTGATGGATTGATTAGCGATCCGTAAGAAACACCATGACTGGATTACAAGATGAGACTCACCTCCCGCGACACATGTCAGGAGAATAAGGAAGTACCAGATCCTTAGCTCTGGTGTCAGGTACGCCATCTTGAGAACAGCCCGGATGAGGCCCAAGGGCTTCGCCAGGTCATGGTCCTCGCGATCTTTCAGATCCCTGGCCACCCTGGACTCCCTCGTCGGGATTTTGCTCATCTCTTTGATGGGCACGGAGTCAGAATCCTCATCTTCTTGGTCAGAAGACGTGGCCGAGGGTGTTTCGTCCTTGCCTGGCCCAAGACTCTGAGCTCTGACCAGCTTCTCGTAGATCCCGCCCTGACGTGAGAGCTGTTCATGGGTTCCCTGCTCTGCGATGCGCCCATGAGACATGACAACGATGTTGTCTGCGCCTTGGATGGTTGCGAGCTTATGCGCGATGGTGATGGTCGTCCTGTTCTTCGATGCGTTATCCAGGGCTCGCTGAACGACACCCTCAGCATGCGGATCCAGAGCACTTGTTGCTTCGTCCAGGAGCAGAATCTTGGGTTTCGATATGATGCTCCGTGCGATGGCAATTCTCTGCTTCTGGCCTCCCGAGAGAAGGCCGCCCCGTTGGCCGATAGATGTGTCGTAGCCCTGAGACAACTCGACGATAAAGTCATGTGCGAACGAGAGCTTAGCGGCATCTTCCACACGCCTTCTCTTCTCATCGATTGGAGAGTCCTCCCAGGGCGTGCCGATGAGACCGTTGGCAATGTTCTCGTACACTGTTCCGTTAAACAGTACAGGCTCCTGTGATGGCTCAAGTCAGCTAACTGCTTAAGCTCACATTTGGCCAGAAGCCCACGTCCCTTGGGACCATGGTCAGTTCACTCCTCACCTGCTGCACGAGACGAATATTGGTCCTCAGCCACTGCAGGCTGAGGTCCTGGATGTTCATTCCGTCGAGAGTGATCGTCCCCGAGCCGGGGTCATACCAACGCTCGAGGAGTCCGACAATTGTACTTTTGCCAGATCCGCTGGGGCCCTGCTTGGGTCAGTCATGATTTCAGACAAAGCGGCGTCTGTTTCTCGAAGTCTGAACTTACGACCAAGGCGGTAACTTTTCCCGCTGGGACATTCAAGGAGAAGTCCTCGAGGACAGTAACATCGGGTCGACTGGGGTAGCTGAAGTTCACAGCTTCGATGCTAATGGTTCCAGATACACTGCTGGGCCTCTCGCCTCCGTCGTTGAAGGGGTTGATGGCGGATTTCCGGTCGATCAAGGAGAACAGCTCGGCCGCCGCCGAAGCGGCACGGCCGAAGACAACCATGTGCGGAGCAATCGACGTGATTGTCATCGAGGCAATTATAATAGAAAAAACGACGCTGCCTTTGTGTTAACTCGCCATTCATCCCTCTCTCGGTAGGGGAACTTACGTGAAAATGATGCCCATATCAGAAACCTCGCCCCGGTCAACCATCATGATTCCCTGCCAGAAGGCCAGGGCAATACCTGCGTAGACGAAAAAGTATTCAGCCCCAAACAGAATGCCGTACAGAAGGTTCTTCTTCATGCCCTGCTTATATGCACTATCGAGGTAGTCATTTTTGTATTTGGCGACGAGGCGACGCCGCAGGCTGAAAGCCTGAACGGCGCGGACGCCGGCCAGAATGCTCTCGGCATAGCTACCAGCTTGGCCGTATATATTCAGAATTCCGGACTCTACCTTGACGTCGAGCGTAGAAACACCGCCGATGACAAGGAGAATGGCTGGGATGATGCTCGAGACAATTAATGTCAGCTTCCACTGAGTGACGAAGGCGATGATGAAAGCTGCGATGAACGTGGCGACAGCTTGAATGAATAGCCCCAGCTTCTCTGCCGTGCCTGATTGAATGAGCTTTCCGTTCGAGGTGGCTTGCATTGCGATCGACCCGTTCTCTCCTTGATCGAAGTACGCGATCTCCTGGCTGAAGGCAGCCCGGAGATAGCTGTAGCGAAGGTTGCGCGCAAGTCTGTGGGAAACATATGTGAAGAGAGATGCGTAGATGTAGGTACCAACGAATCTCGCGATTCCGATGTACACAAAGTAGAGCCTTCGCATGTCAGCAGGTCCGAGCAGGCACAAGTTCGAGGGGACTCACGCAGATGTGCCAACGCGGGACATGAAAGCATCAGAAGAGCCATTATCGGAAATTGGCTCGTTCAGCAGTGTGACGAAACTGCCTAGGACGACGTTTACGAGTGCGAGGGCCACACCGGAAGCGATGGCCGCGAGCACAGCCAGAGCCCCGAGGACGTATAGTGTAGGGTCGCCGTAGGAGAAGACTCTCTGCAGGACGTGTCAGCTTTTGGCTCACTATGCCAGGGATCGACGGCTTAAAAGTCTTAAGAAAGTTTCACTCACGAGATATGATCGAAATTCTGACCGCGTTTGAGCCTCGCTCTGGTCATCTTCCTCGACCCGGGGGCCTTGTGAAGGGCCCGATTTCTCGCCCGCAGCTGGCGGAGGCTCCATCTCTTGAACTTCAGATCACAGGAGGTCGTTCTTTGTGATGACAAGGAATAGGAATTATCTGGCGAGTTACCAGGAAAAACCGAAAAGGGGTAATTAACTGCCTCCCAAATGCCGTTGATGCTGAGAATGTAGAGAGTCGAAACCCCAAGACCGCGCAAGTCGAACTTATACCGCAGCCTCAGTGAACCCAACACGAGCACAGTGATCGGAGCTCCCGGGAGGCAAAAATCCCATCGCGAAGGTCCTCCGATGGAACGTCATGGCGATGCCGTTGCCAAGGCGGGCCTTCTTGCTTGAATGCGGACTGCGGAGCCTCCGAGGTCCGGAGTGCCCCGGGCCAACCAGTATACTGGTTGAAGGGCACCCAAGATTCAGGTCGATGTGTAGTAGGGAAACGCTTAGTCGAGTCTACTTTGAGCCTTATTAACCGACTTGTATGCAGAGCATCAAAGCCCAACTTTGACTGAGAGAAGTCGTCATCGGTACGGAAGCGGTCCGGAGCGTCGGAGGTTCGGAGGCTCCGGAGTCCGACTCGCCCGCACCGTCAGGTTCTCTCTGGTCGTGCGTTTCTCTCCCTCCATCTCATCCGAGTCTTCTTCCCTTTGGATCCCCGGATCATGCGAAACTCCGAACAGCTTGCCGAGCTCATGAGATCCTGCAATGGCTGACACAGCTCAGGATTCCCATGGTCAGGGTGCTGACCAACCGATGGATGACGAGCCCGGTACCAACACCCCTGCGCACGATGTACCGGATGGGTTGTTAGCCGTGAGTGCTTCTAGGGCTCGTGCCTGATTGTCTAAGCTGGTGTACTGACTTCAAGGGGTCAAGTGTGACCGCTGTCGCCGGAGAAAGGTGAGTCCAAGTGCAGACCCCCAGACCACACTTCTTCGACCCGACTTGCCAACACGCTCGTGACTTAGGTCAAATGCGGACGCGGCTTGCCTTGTCGCCAGTGCGATGCAGCAGGGGCGACATGTACCTATGATCTTGGCTACAAGCCGAGAGTCCGGCGGCAGAGGGCCATGATATCGAATGACCTGTAAGTAAGACCCCGAAGCTAGTTCTGTCCACCAAGCTGACTAGATCGCCCAAACACCAACAGGGAAGCCAACGTGGAACGCATATCAAAGACCGTCGACGAGCTGAAAGGCATGGTCGAAGAACTGAACCTTCGCCAGTCTGGGCTCGCCACGACCTCGCCCCCGACTGCGCAGGAGAATCAGTCTCGAGGCCAGCGACCAGGCCCATCAATGACCACGGCGCAGCCCTCTCCAGCATCAGTCTATACAACCGGCTCAACTTCAGCTTCAGCTTCAGCTCCTGATCCAGCATCGCAGATCGAGTACGAAGGCGAATCGTCTCTGTTCGCCCACGCCCTCTTTGCCACAGCCTTCGTCCAGAATGCAGTCGGGAGCAGTTCATCTTTCGAGATCTCGACTGGGATGGGACCTGTTATGCACACGCTGAGCAGTATTGCCGCCTCCCAAAAGCAAACGGCGGAGGCCGTTGATGTGCTATTTCCCTACGCCCGGCCGTTGCAGGACGGGAGGAAGCCGCAGGATTTCACTACGCCTCCAACCGAGAAGGTGTTCGCGTGTCTCCGCATGGCACAAGGCGAGTGACACCTACCGCCGGTCCAGTGAAATCCCTTGCTGACGGTTAATAGAATCCCACGAGATCCAGGCGTACTGGCTGCCAGAATTCGAGTCTCTGGGCCACTTCACCGAGTATGTCATCAGGGTCTGCTCCCCGGGCCCAAAGTCAGAAGCAGAACTTATCATCGTCAACGCTGGCCTCTACTGGCTTTTTCTCGAGTGCGCTAGCATCATCGACGACGAGGATGTTATGCTTGACTATAACGCACAGGCTTCGCTGTGCCGTGCGAATCTGGAGACGTTGCTGGCTCATCTCGGCTTCCATGTGCCCACGACCCTTGACTATGTTTATGCCCTCAGTATGGCGGTAAGTGCTTGCACAGAGTTTTCCGACCAACTCATGACTTCAAGTTGGTTGCTGACAACGTAACCAGGCGACCTACTGCCTCCAGACGCTCAAAACGTCCGCTGGCTGGGGCTTCGTCGTAACGGCATCCCTCTGCAGCCAAGCTCTTGGGCTGCACAGTGCTGTCTCTCTTCACCCGGAGTCTGTAGAGCAGAGAAAGCGGAAGACTCGGCTGTTTTGGGCCGTGTATGGCACTGAGAAGCCCTTGGCCTTGCGCATTGGGAGATCGTCGACTTTCCGTGACAACGATATCACGATCCCGAGACTCGAACAACCGCAGGGCCCTGATTCATTGATGAGAAAGACATTGCCAATCTGGGTCGAGATAGCTTGCCTTCAGGGCCGGGTGTACGATGAAATCTACTGTCCTGGCGCGTTCATGCAACCAGAGCATGTTCGACACGCGCGCGCTCATGACCTGATCTCCGCCGTCACCGCAGTCATGGAGGCTGAAGCTGCGCTTGAGGTAAGTATATGGTGCCGAGGATCGTCTGGTTGAACACACACCGAGCTGACGATGAACCAGCGGGAGGTTGATGCGCATTGTGCCACGAAACCTCCTCCAGTATCACATCGACTCCTCTGGGGCGCGGACCGCATCACCAACTACTCCATGTTGACTCTCATTTACCGCAGTCTCCCCCCGCCTGACCCTTCCAAGTCATCCTTCCGGGTCGAGTGCGTTGACACAGCGCGGAAAGCCTTGGAAGAGCACAAGAAATGCCTGGCTTTGCTGTCACCGGTGCCTAGGCAGGCGGAATTTCTCGGGCTCTTCGTCGACTGGTTTGTGACACTGCAACGAGCTGTTCATTGTTCCTGGTCACTGACCTGATATTCCAGGGCGCTGATGCAGATGCCTTTCATTCCATACACTATCTTGTTCTGCCATGTCATCGAGTCTTCAAGCACCGCGGATCTGGCCGCCCTGGGCAGCTTCCTGGAAACAATCGAAGGCCCGCATTTTTCGATACGGCATGCGTCTGCGAAGAATCAACTCCGCTTCTTCCAGGTTCTTCACGGCGTAGCTGTGAAATACGTCGCCTTGAAAGAGAGTAGTCTTGGTGTGACGGGACAGGGACTCGGTGGTCCAAGTTCCGGCACAGGAGACCATCAGGTCCGTGGCCCCATTGATGGATATCCATCTGGCCAACCGGCGCATGGAGAAGTATCGGCGTCTCAGGATCTTCTGGGATCAAACTTTGACCCTTTGGGGTCTCTACCCGGTGAAGACCAATTCATGACGAATCTTGGGCTCCAGGTGGACTCATCCGGAGGCATGCTCGCGAGCTGGTTTTCGAGCAACCAACAGCTGATGAGGATGTTGGAAAACGCATAACACCCCGGAACGAAAACATCCCAGACATAGACTCCAGGGGAAAAAAGCAGCCTGCGCGAGGATGGCATGGGAGCTGCGATGGTCATCTAATGTGGTACCCCTGCAAACATGGCCCTGAGACTCAATCGTCGCTGAGGATGTCAAAGGGGTTTGCGGACTGCTTGCGGTTGCTTTGGGATGCGTTGCCTCCCTTTCCACTCCTCCTTCGTTTCTTGCGACCGCTGTCCTGTTGATTGTCGTCGTTGGACCGCCTCGCCGGTGCTGGCGACAGATCTGACACATGGATGCCCAGTACGGAGGCCACATGATCAAGTTGCTTGTCTCTTTTGAGGCTGTCCAGAAGACTTGTCAGGGAGGCAACTGTAGGGTACTCCGTGAGGTCGGGAAGCTCATTCAAGTGGCTTTCCAGGCGCCCTAGGATATCCGTTGCTCGTTCTTTCGTTGCCTGGCTGGCTAAGACGACTCGGGTGATCTGCGAGAGTAGACGAAGGGAATAACATGTCGCGTGAACTTGGGCGACCAGATGGATGGTAGCCCAAGACACACGGCCAGAATCTGTTCCACCTTGAAAGAAACTCCGTACGCTGGCGAGGGAAGTGGGATACTTGTCTTCTGCCTCAGATGCCACCATGTCCTGATACAGAGCAAGACAGAAGAAGCGTCTGTCGCGGTCCTCAAACTCGCCATAAACGTGGCCTAATGACTGGAGTAAGGTGACTGCAAGTTCTTTCGTAGCTGGGCCTCGAAGAAGATCGACTTTTCTCCCCTTGTTGGCCAACGACTGGATTCGCCGAAACTCCCGGACGCATGTCCATGATGGGTCGGGGTAAGCCTCTTGTAGGAGGCTGTAGGCCAACTGCCTGATATCTGTGCTGCTGTCCCAAGCGCTGGCCTTGGCTGGGCAGTCAAAAAGAAGTGGAAGAAACACATGTGGTGCGCTGTTGCCGGGATGGGACTTGGCGATTGCTGTTGGAAAAGACTGCTTCATATAGCCATCAGACTGAAGTACTACTTCAGATATTCTCGGGTCAAGGATTTGGCCATCACGGCCCGAGAAGATGATTGCCTCTGGTAACGCCTGCTTTCGGAGGGGCTGATACGGCCTAGAGAACTCTGCAAAGGCCTTGGGACTTTTTGCTGGTCGTTGGCATTTGTCAACAATCTGGGATAAGGACCATTGTGGGTTGTTGAATAGCTCAAAGCCAAATCGCATCATGCCGCCGTTCGTTGGCGGGATACCCAGTCGTTGGGCTATATCCGGAGGTGAATACCTCGGTGTCAACAGGACTGGCATCTCCTTTTTGTCGGAGATGGTTGGCGGAGCTGGCGACAGTACGTCAATGCTCTGGAAAAGGATGACAGACCCAGAATCCAAGTCGTGGAGCAGAAGATCCGAGTCAGAGGTGATGACACATCCACCATGTTCAAGCACATGCTGTGCACAGTAGACATCCGCCTCTCCTGGCACCAGGCGTACAAGACTACCAAATCGAGGCGAAGAGCGTAGACAGTCGATGACAGCAGGGACAAGAAACGCGGCCGTATGAACAGGTTCTTGGCGCCAGTCTGAAGCCTTCCGGAAGCCCCCCGGGTCGCTGTCTGCTTCGGAGACGAATCTCTCGGGACAGGATGCCGAGTGGGCAGCGTGGAGATGCTGGAGCTTCAGGGACATCTTGAGAAGTCTGTCCATGCGGACATCCCTCTTGGCCGGGGGAAGAAACCCGTCAAAGTAAATTGCTTCACTGCATTATGCTTGTTAGCCTGCCAGTCGCGGGACATGTAGAGGCGGAGGTGGGTACATCTGCACCCCATGGTCAGAAAGATCCTCGAGCCATGCAATTGCTGTCTGAGCCAGGAGTTTGTGGGATGGCTGGGCTTCTTTGCTCTTGGAACAGAGATGCCAGATGTGATATGCCAAGGAAGGGCCATCTAAGACGGCTCGCGTGCCAAGGAGAGGCGTGTCAACGCCATAAGGCTGCAAGTGGGTGATCAGGTGAGGAATACCCATAGTCCATAATATAGAGAGAGAGAGTGTGTGAATGCTTCTGGTGAAGTGGTTTCGGTCGCCCCCTGAGAAACTGAGGACTGTTTGCTCTACAAGGATCGGAAGTCATTCTGCGGAGCGATGCACAAATCGTGTATTGGTGCAGCTAATGGGGCACAGTGCGACTCCGTCCAACGGGCGGCCAGGCACAGCTGACGTCACTGCCTGTCTCACAGTTTCGCAAGACCCAGACACTGTACTACCCCACTCCTTCCTGTCCGTTCCGAATGGACCCTTCAGCTCAATTTTTATTCCTGTCGTCGGAGCTTTACCGAGACTTCCCTTTTGCTCCTCTCTCAGCTTCCCCCAAAGAGTCTGCAACGTCCGGCCACACGCCCCCTCAATCCTCTCACGATGCGCGGCACCTTAATCTTCGCTGGCAGCTCCTGCCCAGTGCTGACGGGCCAGATTTGTGAGAACTTGGGCATGCGTCCTGCCGAGGCCGAGCTCACCCAATTTTCCAATGTAAGCTGAAGCTGCGACGCTCCATTGCTACACCCCACGGCAATGTCTTGCCATTGAGTGCTTCATGCACTCCCGGCGGCCGATGCGGCTGCTGGCGTGGTGCTCGCAAGCTGTCATGGCATCTTGTCGGGTCTGACTAACCACCAAAAAAGGGCGAGACCAGCGTGCGGATTCTCACCAGCGTGCGAGAGAAGGACGTCTTCATCGTCCAGTCCGGGAGCCCCAAGGTCAATGATACCATCATGGAGCTGCTCATCATGATCTCCGCATGCAAGGGCGGCTCTGCAAATAAGGTCACAGGTGAGCTCCGAACCGACGCCCCGGCAAGGCGGCCGACTCGAGTGGCTAACATGCTTGCCTGCAGCTGTTCTTCCGTACTTCCCCTACAGCCGACAATCGAAGAAGAAGTCGCACCGAGGAGCCATTACCGCCAGGATGCTGGCCAACCTCCTGACTATGGCCGGTATCAAGCACGTCATCACCGTCGACCTGCACGCCTCCCAGATGCAAGGCTTCTTCAAGTGCCCCGTCGACAACCTGCACGCAGAACCGCTCATCGCACGTTGGATTCGAAACAACGTTTTCAACTGGCGGGAAGCGGTTGTCGTCTCCAAGAACGCCGGTGGCACAAAGCGTGTCACCTCCCTCGCCGATGCCTTGAAGCTCAACTTCGGCATGGTAACCACGGAGAGGAAGAAGCGGGGTGTCAACTTGACGGGCAGCGTCATCATGAACCCTCTTGACGGCGCTTATGCCAGACAAACTCCTCTGGAAACGTCAGCCACGCCAAAGCCTGCGCCCGAGCCGCCAAAGCAAGAAGAACAAGACCAGGGGGCAACCCACACGCCCACCCGACAGCCCAGGGTCAGGGCAAATACCCAAGGCTCCCCACAACGTCTCCACGGCGGCGCACGAAAGCGCGATGTCAGCGGCCGGCCGACTACACCGAAGCAAGGCTCCAACGCCGACGAGACTGACGAGAGCGATTACGATGACGGCCGTGCGCATGAGGTCACACAGGGTCGCTTGGTCCAGGGCCATATTGTGGACGACGATTACGCATCGCCAGCCACATCCGTTGCCGACGGGAGCGTCCGGGAAGAGCCTGACCCCATGACCATGTCTCATGCCTCGTCGTTCTTTGCACCTGCGCCCCATGCCCTCGGCGGTTCCGGCGACGCTACCAACGAGTCTGACGAGGAGGAGGACACTTTAAAAGACCCAAAGGTCGAGCACACCATCACCCTCGTCGGCGACGTGAAGAACAGGACGGTCTTCATCGTCGATGACATGATCGACAAGCCTCAATCCTGGATCGCCGCGGCTGAAACCGTGGTGAAGAAGGGCCGGGCAAAGAAGGTCTACTGTATCGCCACCCACGGCGTTTTCGGCGGCGACTGCTTGGAGCAGATGCAGGCATGCGAGTGCATCGACACCATCGTCGTCACCAACAGCTTCCCCATCCAGCAAGAGCGCGTCAAGCCCATTAGCAAACTCGTCGTGCTCGACCTGTCCTTCCTTCTGGCCGAAGCGATCCGCCGCAACCATTACGGCGAGTCGATTTCCCCTCTGTATCAACACATGTTGGACTGATAGAATGCCACCATGATTCTCGACCACGGGCGGCTACTACTCCACAAATTTGCTTTTTCACACCCGGCGGCATTCTAGCGAGGCGTATGGCGGATGTTTTTCAGACTGGCGGTATGACACCGGCGCGTGGCTGACACAGGACCAGAAGATATCTAGAGATGAAATCATGAAGCAATATTCACACCGCCCTCGGCGCCCTCGGGCGTGCGATGTGTCGTGATGCGGAGGCTTCCGAGCGTTGCCCCCTATTTCACCCCCTTTTGAATGACACTCTGTGTCATACCCAGCGGTTGCTCTCTTCGGGGAGCCAGGGCCTGATTCAACCCAGAATGCGCTCTGAACGGAACGTTGGAAGAATGGAATTCGAACCTAGAAAAGCACCTCGCTCTGACCTTCTGGTCCCGGCCTTCGGGCTTGAGATGGGCGAGGGGCCAGAGAACCTTTCCGGTTCAGGTTTCGGACACCTCATGCCGTGAACTTGCCTACTTGTTGAACGAATCTCATACCAGTCCATTCCATGCAGTAACGTGAAACTTCCGTAATAATACATTTTTCCCCCTCCTTGTATCTCCCGTTCCCCTCGGGAAATCATCAACTCGTGTCATATCATCGACCTGAACCCTCCTTTTTCTCATGACCACATCCAACCTCTGATATCCGCCAGATCATCGCAACGCCGAGGAAATCGCAACACACGAGTTCGCACGATCAAGGACCTGCTCCAGTCCTTACAAGACCATGAATCTCTGCCAACAGGCTCATGAAGCTGTCCGCGCCGTTCTCCTTCTGGACGGCATTAACGTCCTCGAGGAGCTGCTCATCCGGCCCGCGTCTCGGGCGGTTCTGTCCTTCAGCATCGATCGCCTTGATGATGCGCCAGGCACGGCGGAACTCGTCACGGATGGACACGATGCCGTTGTGCGTAACGGTGCGGGCGACGTTGTGGTCGAACTCGAAGGGATCCTCGATGGCGAAGAGGTACCGGTGCCGTACTTCCTTGATTTCGGTGCCGGGCGGCGGCTTTCCGTTCGATGTGCTCGCGCTTCCCGGGAGGTTCTGGCTGACAGGAGACTGCACGCTGTCGGCCGGAGACTGGAGCGGCTGGCCTTGGATCTGAGTGCCGCTTGAGGGAGGAGGATTGGCCGGGTCAGTAGGTGAGACGACAGCATTCGAGCTGGGTTGGTACTCGACAACCGTCTTGGCACCCGTCCAGCCTTTAGCCTGCTTGGGCACGAGGCCGCCAGGGGTGCGTAGGCTGAGGACATCGCGGCCCCAGTCGAATCCACGGGCTCCGCGATACGTCGTCATGGCACCGTTCTGGGCGTAGTATTCGAAGAAACCACGCAGGAGGTGACCGATGGAGTCCCGGTTACCATTGAGCTGATCTGCAGCTGCCAGATGTCGAATTGCATTTTCGTCGCGCCAAAATCCGACGAAGCGGCCGCGGCAAGCAACCGTCTCGTCAAAGGGCTGCTGAATGGCCGGGGTTCCATCCGCGTTTTGTGGGAGGACAATCCTGCCAGTGTGATCGAGCGGGAAAGGCGGAGGAGGTCCAAGAGCCTGCAGATTCGGACAGACAAAAGGCTGGGCGACATTGACGAGATAATGAAGCACCATGAGGACATAGCCGTACGATGAGAGCGAGCCGCGGTAGGGCGTGTTGATGCCTCGCATCTTTGCCCAATGTTTGACGAAGAGGATGAGGGGCCTGACTCTGGGATCGGTGTGTGAGTAACATCGAAGAAGCGTGGTGTTCTGGAGGGCAAGGTGAGCCGAAAAATTGATGTCGCATTGGACGCCGACGCCAGCCTTGGGGAACTCAAGCTGGTCACGGTACCTGTCGCGAGGTTGGTTGGGGGCCATCTTCGACGGGTTTGGGAGACTGCCAATCACTTCAAGAAGTCGGTTGTCGGGGGTAGGAATAACGTGGTCGAGGTGAGGCTCTGGCTTCACGAGGGGGCTTCGGAGGACATCCATGTAGCTCCTGATATATCCCTCCAGAGAGAGATCATAGAGCTTCTTGTCCAATGCCTTGTCAAGCTCCGCAGCCAACTGAAGACTCTTGTGCCGGCGAGCGACAGCGCCGATACTGTACTGATCTGGCCCATTCTTGACAAATTCCTCGACGACGGCCCTGATTTCGTGGGACCAGATCCCGGCCACGTATTGATCGATGACCCGCCTATGCAAGTCAGACATAGTACTAGACTGCGCAGGGCGAAGGTTCGCGACGATTCGCATTGTCCGGTCTCCGTACTCGGAGGCCGTCTCGAATTGAGTCTGTTCCAACGTGAGCAGCTGGATGGATGACAGCTTCTTAAGCCGCTCAAAATGGATCTGAAGCTGTTTGGTAAAGAGAAGGGGGTCAATGCCATATTCCGGTTGGTCTTGAAGACTCTTCCAGTGAGCCACGGTGACTTCTGCGACGTTCTCCCTGTCCGGCGTCTTTTCGAGTACCATTCGTCTCTCCCATTCAAGAACCATGGATTCACCTTCAATTTGCGTGAACACGCCGAGGAGGGACCGCCAAATGCCCCCATCGGTGACAGAAGGAAATGAGAGTGACCTATAACTCTGCAGCCTTCGCTTGAGTTCAGGGTCCCGGAGTCCTTCAACGAAGGATTTGCAGACGCTGAGCAGAAGAACGTGGTCTTCAAGGCCGAAATCGTTGTGGTTGGACACGGTGATATCGCGGCCGTTGAGCTTCCTGAGCAGACGCTTGGCCGTCCCATGGTATGAGGTCAAGGACTGAGTTTCGAGCTGGCGCAGCTTGAAGTTCGTTGCACGAGCCTTTTCAGAAGCTGGTTGAAGAGTCCCTGGCGTCGCTGGTGATTCTGGCTGGGCGTCATCCTTCTTCTCTGCAACAGCGATGTCGTCCATATCATCGTCGGCATCGGCACCATCTGGATGATCCACGATTCCGTTCTCCCACTTGTGCCTTGCTTCCAGCAAGTCTCGGAAAAGATCCTCCGACGGCTTTTCACAGACCTTGATGATCGGGACACGAGTTCGGGTCAGGAGTCGGGCACCGAAGCCGTTGTCGAGGAAGGCCTTTTCGATGAGTCGGGGGATCTCAGAACTGCCAGCATCCGGCTGGGGCTCTGAGAGCGGCGAGACCAGACCAAGGTCCATGTCTGAGGCTTTGGTGGCGAATCCGGAAGCCAGGCTGCCGAAACACCTCAGAGCCACAGACTCGGGAGGAAAGTCGTGCCGCCCATTGTGGTGTGCCTCGAACGAATAAATGACCTGCCGAGAAATGCCTTCAATCCGGATACGGAACGACTCCTTCTCGGCAATATCTTCACGTTCAATTTCTGCCCCAGCCACGAGTGTGCCGCAGAGCTCCTCCAGGAACGCTGCCTGAGCAGGGATATCTTCAGGCCGCACTTGTTGATGCCCATGGGGATTGTAGAGCTGACCGTAGGAGCCTCGCCCGCCACGGGAAGGAGGTGCATCTTGGTGGCCAGGGTAAGGCCCTTGCCGGGTTGTGTATCCTCGACCGCCATATTGGTGAGCCCTCTGACCGTCTGCCCACTTTTGAGCTTGCGGCTGGCCCTGATGGTGAGATGCTTGAGACCAAGGGGCCGGGTTGGGGCCAGCATTCTGACGACGGTAATCCTCCCGCGGTCCTTTTTGACGCATCGCCGAATTCTGAGGATCGTGGCCGAACTGCCGAGTGGGCCACGAGTCGGTGGGGCGAGTGTCGACGGGGATGGAAAGTTGCGCATTCATCTGTCGACGTTGGGCTTGGTTGGGTCGTTTGCGGGAGGCCTTTGGGGAAGCCGGTGCTGGTTGTGATTGAGAGTCCGGTTGTGCCGCCTGGGGTTGACTGGACTGAGGGCCAGCAGTGACCGCAGTAGGCTGAGCAAGACTGGCCTCACCAGCTGCCGAGGTGACCTGGTTCTGGTCGAGAGGAGTCAAATGAGCCTCAACCTGACGGGCATCGGGAGAATCATTGCTCAAGATCATGTTGCGAAGACGATCCTCCAGGAACGCATTGCCTTCGAAACCAGGGGGCGGCCGCCCTTGGTAATTGCCTTGTCCGGTCATGCCTCAGAACACAGGGGTCAAACAAACTGAGGTGTGTATGATGAGAGGGCGAGGAAGTCTCGCAAGGTATCAGATAGACCACAGCCGGCGATGTGCTGTCATTGGTAGTACTCTTATAGTGAGATGTGTGTTTTCTCTCGTGCCCGTTTGCCCCTCTCAGAAGTGTGTGCTCAAGGGAGCTGACTGAGCTAGACAGAGCCTGGGCAGGCTCCTTTGTTGGTAGTGTTGGGGATAAGACGGTGCTGCTAGGGTGCTCTCCATGGAGGGAGTTTCAGAAGGTGAGATGATTGAGGTGGCAGGCGTAAAATTGAACAAAACCTGAATCTGGTTCCGAGGGAGGTGAGGTGTAAACTCTGGCCACGCTCCTTCCCTCGCATGAGGTCTGGATGGATGTAAAGAAGTGGAAAGACAATTCGCACTGTATGACCGCCAGGACCAGGCCGTTTCGTGTACCTCAAATGGGGCATGGTACAGTGCGCATTACTCCATGGGAGGATGGGCGAGGGAAAACTGATTATATAAGCCTCGATTTCCAGGCAACTTCGTGAGTCTCCTCCTCGGAATCTCGACGTAAGCTTAGACTCGGCCGGAAGGAAGCTTCGACACAACAACTAAGTCGCATGGCGATCTATAATTGAGATCACCACAGCTCCTCTACACCACGGAATCCCGACTCTACACTCTGTTGTCTGTTGGGGACCACGAAGCAATTGCCTCGTTAAGCGCATTGAGCTGCCTATTTGACTAGCACCTCCTGCAGGTCGGCACTTTGTCCACGTCTCCATCCATTGTCCAACAGTGTGGGTCCTTTGTCGTCAGTGGAGCGCCATCCACTTCACCTCCCTCGCGCGTCCAAATCCCACCCGTGGCCTGCGGCTCGAATCCATCTTCCCCCTTCCTCCTCAACCTTCAACGCTCCCACCGCCGTGCAAATTCGAATTGCATCATTTACGCGCCGCGCGTGGTGTAGACCTGCTGCACTCCTTATCAACGGACTTTGCAGGAGAAGAGCCCCTTTCAACAAAGCCCAAGCTCGTCAGACCAGCAATCGACAATCCGGCATTCCCAGAACGAACCCACGCTCTCCTCCAGGCAGCGAGGCCTCAGCCTGGGCCGTAACACCAACCCTACTCAGTCATCTCTCACGCTGAACTGATTTGGGCATCCATCGACCGAACCCTGCCATGAGCGCGCCCCCGCCAGGTCTGCCAAACGGGCAGAACACACGCCCGAACCCAGGCGGCCCTCACGATCCGAATGGCAGACCGCGACCACCGCCAATGAAGAAGAGGCCGCGCGCTGATCCCCTCGTCGCCCGAAAGAAGCCCCCTTCAAAGAATGCTCCCGCCCGACCTGGCGCATCGTCCTCGGCAGGTCCCAGCCGATCCCAAGCCTCTTCTTCCGTGAACCCAGAAGCTCAGACAACCGCACTGCTGTCCCGTATCGCAGAGCATCGTACCAAGGCGGCTGCGAATGGTGGATGGACAGAACCCTTGCCAGCAGGTGCTCGGGAGTGGAAGATTGTTACGACGAAGCGCGCGATGCTCGATGGCATGCGCCACCATATCATGAAGTTCCACTCCACCAACCCCAAGGCTACCATCGACCCTACGAACCAGGAGGAATTTACGCGCCCTGTCACGTTGCAACGTCGCGACCCTCGTCAGCCAGCTGCCGGCCGTGATGTCAAGCAGCCTGAAGCTCCGCAGCCCGAGCCCAACCCCGTGGATGAGAAGGAAGCGGAGAGACTAGCCAAGCTGAAGGCGGACAAAGAAGCCTGGAAAGCCATGGAGGCAGCCAAGAGTGCGCCATCACTGAAGGACCCGAATGCGCCCCAGAGGGTCAAGCAGCCAAAGCAAGAGGAGCGAGGTGTCTCCTTCTACCGTACGCCGCGGAGCCAGCAGGAGAAGAAGCAGATGGACCTGCGCTACGAGGAGGCACTGCCGTGGCACATTGAGGATGTCGACGGAAAGAATGTCTGGGTCGGATCGTATGTTGCACCCATGTCCGAGACTCACGTCTGCCTCGTCGCGACGCATGACGGCAAGTTCGCCATGGTACCGCTGGAGAAATGGTACAAATTCGTGGCCAAGCCCAATTTCGATCACATGAAGATTGAGGAAGCCGAAGCCCTGACCAAGAGCAACGGCGTCTCGCGCTGGATCATGCAGAGCAGGGAGAAGCAGGCAAAGCAGAAAGAGATGGACGAGACGAGGCAATACTTCCACGGGCCTGCCCGTATCAAGACGGAGAGCGCCACTTTCCGCAACGCTTCCATGGAGGAACGTTTCGATCACGATCAAATAGATTTTGAGGGTGACGAATTCCAGGATGACGACGAGGCGCCCACCTTTGAGCCCGACGGAGACGAAGACCAGAAGACTGCGGACGATCGCATTCGCCGCGAGCAGCTGGGAGCCAACCTGTTTGGCGATGCTGACGAGGGCAAGATCGACAAGGAGGAGCTTGAGCAGAGGCTCCTGGACGAGGTCAGGCGCAAGGAAGGCAAGAAGATGACCAAGGCTTTGATCAAGCGCGAGAAGGAGACCATATACCAGGACGACTCCGACAGCGGGTACGATCCCTTTGAGTCTTCATCGGTATGTGGCGTGCGACCCGGCGGTCCCTCGAAGACGGTGCTAACTGAGATGGTTTCCAGAGCGAGGATGATTCCGACGAGGAGAAGGACAAGGACAAGCAGGGTGAGGAGGACAAGGAGGAGAAGGATGATGACAAGGACAAGCCGCCTTCCAGTCAGGATCCTTCCGGCCAGAAGCAGGACGGCAAGGACGGCAAAGATAAGCACGCCACGTCCTCCAAAGGCACCCTGACTCCATCCGGCAAGCAGAAGCAGGCGGATGCTACTAAGAAGGGCAAGTCACTGAAACGGCCCGGCTCTCCGAACCTCTCCGAGTCGAGCGGTACCGAGTCTTCTCGCAAGAAGAAGCAGAAGAAGAATGCTGGCAACTCTGTTCAAGCCAGCCGATCCGGCACGCCGCTGCCGCCGGGCGTTGCTGGGCAGAAACACAAGCTAGGCATGGGTTCTGGGAGCGACGGGGAAGCCACTGGCGGCGAGATGTCAGATGGTGCGAAGAGGCAGAAGAAGCTCAAGATCCTGGGAACTGGTGCCAGAGCCACACCCACAGGATCCCGGGCCGGTAGCCCTGTCCCGGCTTCTGCGAGTGGTAAGTCTCACGTGGTCTACGGCGAAAGAAGCGTCTCTAACAGCATCTCAGCTGCCTCCCCTACCAGCCCTGGCGCTCGTGCTGGCTCGCCAGGCCAGACCGATCCCATCCAAGTGTCCGAGCTCCGGAATGTGCTGCCACCCGACGGAGGCCCTGGCATCAGGCTTTCTGAGCTCCTGAAGGCCTTTAGTGGCAGGGTAGGCGACGGACCTGGGCAGACGCCGAAGCTCGACTTCATCCAACTGGTCAAGGCGAATACCATCTACGGACCAGACAAGTTGATGCGCCGCAAGGATTAGGTTGGAGCTGGCGATGCCTCGTTGGCATGCCAATCGCCCAGGGCATAGAAGCCATTCACAGTTTACTGTCATGTAGAAGTTGTTGCGCAATGCAAAGAGAAACACGCAAAGGAGGTGGTTATGGTATCATTTTAAAGTGTCTGCCTGTTCATTCATCCATCTGCCATGCATAATCCAAGCCCTTATTCCTCTCCTTTCTGTTGAGGGCCTTGAACCTTTCCGACTCGAATCCGTTGCCCCTGTCCACGCCATCCCATCGGTAGCCAGGCCGTATGCCATATCTGTTTGGCGCCGCACCGCCAGTATAGATGGGCCGCTTCTTTCCCTTCTTCCCTGAACTCTTGCTGCCCTGCTGTTCCGATGAGCCCAGGAACTGCGCCATGGGGTCGTTCCAGCGTTCCTTCTCCTTGAGCTCGCGGTTCATCTCCTCGTCATCTGCCGTCCTGGCAAAGGCCATGGTCTTTGCGTCCTCGAGTGCCTCTCGCCGCGCCTTCGCCTGTGCCGCCTGCACGTCGCCCTTGGGCATGATCTTGGCCTGGCGCTCCTTTTCTCGCTGCTCCGCCTCGACGGCCGCACGCCGCGCCTCTGCGCGCCTCATGGATACGTCGACTCGTCTGCCGGTGGCGTCACGGTAGACGGTCTCTTCCTCCTTGTTCTCGGCTCTGTGTTTCGCGAATTCGGCCTCCTCCTGCGCCTTGCGGCGCGCTAGCTGGGCCGACACGGCGGCGGCGGACTGCAGGCCGGCGTGTGTTCCGTCGGTCATCTTGACGACGGAGGAATCGTCTATGGAGGGCATCTCATCGTCGAGGTTCTGGGCGGCGCGGGACTCCGCGGCCGCGGAGGCGAGGATGGCGTCTGCTGCTGCGGTGTCGGCATCGTTCTTCTGGGTCGACGAGCTGGAAGGTTCGCCGAGGGTCTTCCAGCCGGACTTTTTGGCGCGGCGGAACTCGGCGCTGGTGCCTGACACCGTTACCGGGCCGTCGAAGCCGTCGTCGTTGGCGGATTTGGGCGTTGCCCAGGAAGAATCGTCATCGTCGGCGATGATGAGGCCGGAGGCCGCTTCCTTGCGCTTGCGCTTCTTTGATGGTTTCGGGTCTGCTACCAGGTAGTTCTTTGCGAGGTAGTCTGATAGGTTTGACGGCATTGCGACGGCGAGGCGTTGGAGGTTGTTGTCTGAAGGTTTGCAATGGAGTCCCAAAATGCGCTACCAACTTGCGTGCCTTGTGATCTGCAGCACCCCAGCTCCTCAAAGTTCGGCGCTGTTCCTGGGGCGGGTCGATTGGGGGATGACGTCCTGTCGGTCTCGGAAGGGTCCACACTAAAGGGACCGACAGCGACGGGACTCGGGCGAGTACCTTCCAGCAGGTTGCACATAACGGGGGTCCGCCGGGCGCTCCGCGCAATTAACCAGGGGCAATCAGCACTTTCCATACTTATTTCACGCCCAACTGCTCCCGAGGTCTGGCTTCATCATCTGCAACCCCCACGGACATTCTCGAACACAGCAGTCACTTTGCATGGCGCCCTACCTCCACTGGATGTCTTGAGTCGGTCGACTGTGTATGGACACTCGCAACAAAACTAACTGCCGCCTCCTATACTTCGACACCTTGTCCAAGGCCGCGCCACCACCTCGAACGCTCATGACGATCACCGACGCGAGATAGTCCGACTCTTTACGCCGACACCCCCTCCCCCTACCAGCGGGGAGCTCTCTCTCCGTCTCTCTCCTCTCTCTGCTAGCATCGCACGCCGTCCTTCACCGTTGGCAGCCGCGTTGGCCGGCTGACCCTCCGAAGCCGCGCCTTCATGCAGTCCCCAGATCAGGATGTCTCGCCCTCCGCTTCGCTCCAAACCCTGCCCGCGGCGGCCTCGGCCGTGAGGCTGAACAAGAGGCAGCCAGTCCTCGAAGGCCATCCTCTCTCTGAGTCGCAGCTCTCCCTGCCGTACCGACGAGCGAACCCCTCGGCAGCATCTCTGTTCGCATCAACGCAGACGCCGCCTGGGTCCAGGTCTATGTCCCCTGTTGGGCGCACCGGATCCCCGGGAAGAAATGTGTCCGGCTCTGTGTTCGGCGGGGCAGGAACCAAGTCCCTCGTAGACACCACGTCCGACAGCCCAGGGGACCCGCTGAGCTTACTGCTCAAATCATACGTCCCCCACGTCGCCATTTACACCTCACAGGACACGGCAGACTTCGCCAAGGAGAAGGGCTTCAAGGATGGCCTGTGGGAGCTGCTCCGGCCGTTTGGCGAGAGGGTACAGGGCAAGGTCTCCATCAGAGACAGCAATGGGTCAAGCCGGGCCTGGGAGGATTTCTCCATCCGATTTGTGCAGCTTGGAGCGAACATCGAACCTCCTGATGTGGCCACGAGCAGCGCGAAGAAGACGGCCTCTCGCGCAAATGGCATGTCGGAGAATACTGCGAAGGAGAAGCGGAAGTTGGAGGACGTCGAATCGGTCGTCGAGCGCCACTTGAGGTACGCGGAGGACTCGGTACACGGCTTGCCACACCACGGCCATTTGACGAGACAAGGCCTGGATATCGAGGCAACTTCGCCCTACTACTCACTCTACCTCCGTCGACTGCTATCTGGGATCCCCGTATCAGCGCACGAGACTTTCTCACATCCCGTTGCGTGCGTCATTGCCATCAGCTCGCGGAGCAAGTCACCAATCGAAGAGCTTAGGCAGCTGTACAACGAGACGATGACAGGGGACAAGAAGCTGCCCGGATGGGTGGACGGCGAGTATCTCAGGTACTACGTGTTGGTTCACGATGAGGAACAGGACGACATAACGCGGTCGCTCTCGCTCTTTGATCAGATGAAGCGGCATCTAGGCTTGCACTGCCATTTGCTGCGACTGAGGAGCAGCCAGAGCGCAGAGACGGACGACGACAGCATACCGCTGCCTCGGAGTGACTGGATGACAGCTGAAGAAGAGCTGGCAGATATCCAGAGGAGCGAATCCGAAGAAGGCTTCGAGGACCCGACAAGACACATCTTTGAATCGGACGCGACGGCCATCCGCACTTTTGTCAGAGAAATGGTGACGCAGTCCATTATCCCTACGATGGAACGCCATGTCTCCATGTGGAACGATCAGGTTGCGTCAAGAAGACGAGGCATCGCCGGCAGATTCATGAATCTCTCACGAAAATGGGGAGGCTTCGGTGGCTCACGATCGTCCACAGGCAGCAGCGGCAACGCATCGGACAGCTTCGAGTCGCTGGGTTACTACAAGCCGGACGCATCCGAGGCCATCATGCGAAAGCTGGCCGATTTCGCGTTTATGCTGAGAGACTTCAAGCTGGCACAGTCTACGTATGACCTGCTCCGGTCTGATTTCCACGACGCCAAGGCGTGGAAGTACCATGCCGCCACGAACGAGATGGCAGCGCTGAGTCTCCTGATCATGCCTCAGTCCATGTCCTCGAAAGCACGGACTGAGACCCTGGACCAGATGCTCGAGGCGGCCTTCTACTCGTATCACACGAGGTGCAGCTCGCCCTTCGGCGCGATGCGATCTCTCACTCTGGGGCTGGAGCTCCTGCGGCTCCGGGGCGGCAGCGCCATCGATGAAGCGGGCAAGTGGGGCATGAAGCTGCTCGACTCGAAGATCCTGGGGCCCGTGGGCGACGCCCTGACAAAAGAACGGCTCGCCATCTGCTTCGCTTGCCGGCCCGGCGCAGGCTCGGGCAGCTGGGGAGGTCGGACGCGGAAGGCCGCTGCATGGGCGGTGCTGGGCGCCGAGGCCTGGCTTCTCCAATCGAAAACGATCCAGGCGCAGCGATGCCTGAATGAAGCGCAGAGGCTCTACTCCGATCTCCCTACGCAGAACGGCATCGCCAAGTTTGGGTTGGCACATGACTTTGTGGTCGGCCTTCAGTCTCATCTCGACCAGGAGCTTGAGCCTGCTTCGCACGGCGAGGGGGGAGGTGACTCGCCGAGTACCGAGGACGAGTCTGTTGTCGACGAAGAGACGGAGGCCCTGGACGGAGGTGATACGCGGGCAAAGCGGGCGAGCATGGTGGTCAGGCCAGGTGCCACGGTGGCGGCGAGCCTCGAGACAGCGCCGTTGCATGAGGTGACGGCGGATAATAAGGAGAGCACTGCCCAGGACGATTTTGGCTGAGCGAGACTAGACGGACGGCATCGACAGAGGCCTGCCGAGGCTTGATACAATCAATATACATGATGTGAAACCAGGGCCGTGGATCTTATGGGTGTGATGCCATTCAGACCTGATGTTGTTCGTGTGGAGGTCGCATTGCCTGGTTCGTCCTTCAAGGTTATGTAAGTCGGAGGATTGGAAGCTGATCCACATCTGATGCCAATGTCAGGTCGTTTCCGGTTTCATCAGTTTCTACCATCTAGGCGGCTAGCGGGGTCCAGTAGCCTTGTTTAGCCCAATAGCTCCCATCGTCTGCCCGCCGCTACTTAACCGCTGCAGAAACCCCCACCAAGATCCATCGCTTCCATCGTCACCACCTCACCTGCAACAGCCCGCGACAACGAGGCTCGTCACCACCATGGGCGCCTCTATTATCCAGGAACAGCATGATGGTCGGTCTCCCGCCATTTCGAACTTTTGCCGGAACGCCGCTAAGCATTGCCCGCAGTCATCATCAGCACCATCCGAAACATCACACGAGGCGACGTACGAAGCTCTCCCGAAGCTCCCCCTACACCTCCCGACCGCTTGCTAACCCGACGCCGCCCTCCAGTGGAAATTCCTAGTCGTCGACGAAGCCTCCAAGAAGATAATCGACAATGTGGCAACGCAAGATGACATCCTCAACATCAATGTCACGGGTGCGCTGCCCCCCTTCCCTCCTCCTCCTCTTTCGCTTCATGCATGAATCCCCCCTGACCGTGCTCCCCAGACATCGTGTCCATCGAGACCAAGAGAGAACCCGTGCCGGACATGGACGCCATATACCTGCTTTCGCCTCTGCCACATGTGTTCGAAATCCTGCTAGCCGACCTCGAGCGCCGAAGATACCGCCAGTTCTACCTCGTCTGGACAGGCGTCCTCGATCCGAACCTGCGCCGCCGCATGGACACGTCGCCCGGTCGCGAGAAGATTGCTGCGTACGAGACCCTGACGATCGACTTCTTCCCTCGACAGTCCCACCTTATCACGTTCCGAGACCCCTGGAGCTTCCCCATCCTGTACCACCCAGGATGCAACAACCTCGTCCGCGACCACCTACAGGCCCTGGCAATCAAGGTAAGACTGCTCTGCTGCTGCGGAACTCCGTCGGAACATTCGATTCTCACAATGAATTATCCAGATCACGGGAATCTGCGTCACTCTCGGAGAATACCCAAAGGTTCGATTCTATGCACCGCGGAACCCGATCCACGAGGCCAGCGTACTCTGCATGCACCTCGCCCGCTTCGTCCAAGATGAGCTGGACCAGTATGCGCAGTACAACAGGGATTTCCCCCCGCAGACGTCAAGACTCCAGGGCACTCTGGTCATCACGGACAGGAGCATGGACCTGACAGCGCCATTCGTGCATGAGTTCACCTACGAAGCCATGGCGCACGACTTGCTGCCCATCCGCGAAGGCGACCAGATTAAGTATCGCACCGTCACCAACGTTGGACAGCCGGACGAGGAGGAGGTCGACTACGAGTTGACAGACAAGGACAAGGTCTGGGTGGACAACCGGCACACTCACATGAAGGACACCATCGATAAGCTGGGCGTGGATTTCAGAAAGTTTCTCCAGGCGCATCCCCAGTTCGTCAACTCGGATGCAGGAAAGAGCACCGTCAACGACTTGAGGGATATGCTCGGCGGCATGAAGGAGTTCACCGAGATGAAGCAAGCCTATTCTCTCCACATGAGCATGGCCGGCGATGCCATGAACCTCTTCGAGAAGCACAAATTGCCGGAGGTCGCCTCCGTCGAGCAAACACTGGCCACCGGCATGGACGAGGAGAACAAGCGGGCCAAGAACACACTGGAGCAGGTTGCTCGGCTGCTGGACGACGAGAACATCACCCCCGCCGACCGGTTACGACTGATTGCGCTGTACGTCATCTTCCGCGAGGGCGTCATCCCCAATGATATCAAGCTGCTCTTGTCCCATGCGCAGCTTCCCCTGGAAGACGCCGAGGTGATACAGAACCTCGAGCAGCTGGGCGGCCGCGTTCAGCGTGCCCTCAAGGAAGTTCGCCAGCCCACGCCACCCCTGTTCCCGAAGAACACAAAAGACGTTGCAAGCAACGAGGAATACGCCCTCTCCCGTTTTGAGCCGGCATTGCAGTCTCTCCTCGAGGATCTCTGCAGCGGCACCCTCGACCCGACCCTCTTCCCATATCAGAAACCGCCCATCGACCCCAACGAGGACCTCATTGCTGCGCAACAGGGCTCGCTCCGTGCCGGCCGGCCCAACTGGGCCGCTGGCGGCCGCCGCCCCCCGGAGAACCGCCAGCGCCTCATCATCTTCCTCGCCGGCGGTGCCACTTTCAGCGAGAACCGCGTCTGCCACGACGTGGGCAACAGCCGCGGCAAGGACATCTTCCTCGCCACATCGCACATGCTCACCCCGACCCTCTTCGTCCGCCAGCTCCGCGACCTCGGCAAAGACCACCGCCGCCTGGACTTGCCCATCATGCGCCCGAAGCCACGCGCCCCCGACTGGATCCACGAGCGTCCCCCGCCGCCCAAGCCCGTCATGCCCCCGCAGGCCGCCCGTCCTCCCCCCGGCGCCGGCAACAGGCCCTCTCCCTCGGCAGGCGGCCTTCCTGGCCGTCCCGCCGCGCCCCCGACGGCGCAGATGGGCAGCATGTCCCTCGGCCCGCGCAACGGCGGCCCGTCACCCTCCGGGTCCCCCGCCCCTCCTGTCGACGGCGGCAAGCCGCACAAGCTCGAGAAGGAGAAGAAAAAGCGCAACTTCCTCGGCATCAAGAAGTCATCCAAGGACTGAGATCAGGGTTTCGACAACGTAATTTTGGTTTCTTCTGCCTTGAGCGCGGCGTATCGGGGTCATTCGGAGGGGCGGCAGCGGCTGCCGATTTGGATTTGCATGGAGAGGGCATTGTTGTATGTGTGCGTTTCCTCCGGGGTAGAGCAGGTAGCTGGCTATCATAATCTACGGGTAACTGGGCTAGGAGTCTCCATGGCTGTCTTGAATTTGTGACGTAGCATCCGGCCGGGGAAAGAATTGATTGCCCTGCCGTACCTGGCCCGTACCTGGCCACCTTCCAACCACCACATCACAACACATCAGACTCCAGAAGAAGCATCATGCCAAGTCATTTCATTCGTTCCTATGTGATTGGCCGTATCTGCAGCAGCAAGGTCCCACTGGAGCTTGTTTGCCTCCTCGAAATATCCCCCATCAAACCCAAAGAGTGCCTAGGTGGTCACCCGTACAACGTAACAACCCATCCCAGGTGTGGCGGTCAGACGCCCGCACGCCCAGGCTGAAAATAGACGCGGTAAAGCAAGAACTACGCCCGCCGCCGAATATTTGGGCAGAGGCACGCATTCTACTGGGAGGGGGGTTAATGAACAGTAGTGGTACACGAACCAAACAGTGCATGTTTGCTCGCAGACCTCAGCTGTGGGCGGTCTGCGTGAGAAAATTCTCGCTGTAAAGCGACGAGCTTGATGTACAACCCGCCGTGTGGATGTTGGATCGGATTGTGCGGGGGATTCTGAGAAGATCCGACCAGCTCACCAAAGACAGGACCTCGGAGGCTTAAGAGAGGCCATGGCATGATATCTTTATTCGCGGCCTATGGGCAGCATGTGCTGCGGTCGTGTGAGAGGCCGCACTGTTGAGGCATGAGCCTCTTGCCCTACTGGCGGCGGAAGGCCTGAGCCGCACCAGGGGGAGGCATACCCCGTCCATCGAAGGGGAAGCCGGGCCCGTCAGGTCCATGGCCTCCAAATCCGGGGCCAGCCATGCCAGGAGGACCCATGAAACCCGGCGGGGGAGGGCCGCCGTAAAAGCCGGGAGGAGGCTGCATGCCGCGCGGGGGTGGCCCGCTCATGTTCTCGGGAGGGAATCCGGCTCCCGGAGGAAAGTTGGGTCCGGGGCCAGGAGGGAACATGCCAGGCATGCCCGGGTGGTTGCGAGGAGGACCGCCAGGACCGCCAGGGCCCACAGGACCTCCAGGGCCTCCAGGACCGCCTGCAAGGCCGGGAGGAGGACCCATGTTGCGCTGCTGCTGGGGAGGCATCGGGCCCCCCTGTGCCATCCAGCCGCCCATCTGATCCAGGCCGGGAGGAGGAGGAGGGCGCTGCAGGATCTGGGTAGGCTGCTGACGGCCATCTGGTTCCCCGCGGTGGAACTGCTCGTCCATGAAGCCAGGGGGAGGCTGGGCACGCATGGGAGGCTGCGAACCGCGACCTCCTTGAGGCGGGAAGTCAGGCTCACGGTCCTGAAGGTGGGAGAGAGATGGATTCCTCTGCTGATGCATGCGGACGAGCATCTGCTCAGTGCGCATAGGCTCGGGCTGGGATTTCATCAGATTCATGAGGAACTCGGTGTTACGGTTTGCCTCAGTCCTGCCCGAGCCTTGGCTGGAAGCCTGCTGGCGCTGGCGCTCAACCAAATCTTGGAGGAGCTTATCCTGGTGCGAGGCCGGCTGGCTGGGCATGACAGGCCGCGGCGCATGAATCTCCTGAGGGTGCTGGCCTCGGGGATCATTGCGCTGTTCTGGTGGGGCGAACTGAGGATACCCGCCGGGAGAGCGAACAGGTCCGGCGGGGGATAAATCATGTGGAGGCCCCTGCTGGGGCTGCTGGAAGGGCTGAGAAGGAGGCGGTGTGTTGCCCTGCACATTCGATCGCTGAAGCTTCTGAAGCAAGACTTGGAAGGCTTGCTTCTCGGTCTCGGGAGCTTGCGGGTTCAGGCCGCCGTAGTGGCCCGCGCTTCCCATCAAGGCAGCCAGTGGTGTCGAAGGTTCGGTCGAGGTATGCTTCTGCGCCATGTGCTCATCCTGAGGGGAGGGATTGAAGAAGGAGGTGAAGCGAGACGGCTTGCTACCACCAGGCCTGCTGGGCTTGGGAGTCGGTTCCTTGTCCACTTCGACGCCTGGTGAGGCAACATTGAGGCCTGCGTTACCAGCAAACGCCATGAAGAACTTGTCTGGACCGGTCTCGACAGCAGGAGCGGATGCAACAGCAGGTTGCTCGGCCTTGATGGCAGACTCGACCTGAGAAAGTGCCACGGGCTGCTTGGCTGGGGTACCGGTGGCAGCAGCGGCGGCAGCGGCAGCAGGCGTTTTTCCAGACTTCATGCTCTCCATGAACTTCTTGAAGTCCTCCTCAGTATGCCCTCCGGCCTTGTGGCTAGGTTCTTCCATCACCCATTCGGGCTCTCTCTCGGCACGCTGATCACGATCCCATCGGCGGTCGTAGGCACGGCCAGAGTTGCGATCGTTGTTGTTGTCAAATGTCTCGGCGTCCTTGCTCTCGCGGTCACGCCAGCTCTTTGCACGGTCGATGCGCTCCCTGTTGGACAAGGGAGGCTTGGCCTCGGCCTCGTTCTTGAACCATGGCTCGGACTTGCCCCTATTCAGTCCGTTTCGGGGGCGGCCTTCTGCGTCCTCGCCGTCCTTGTCGAAGCCACGTTGGGGTCGCTCCTTCGTGGCATCTCGGTCGTCGCGATCACGGGGCCTGCGGTCGTTGGGGAATCTTTCGCCTCCCATGCGGCCTTGGAAGCGTTCGGCGCCCTCATGGCCAAAGCTTTTACGTGGCTTCACAGTGCTCCAGCCTGCGAACATGTGGTCAGTTCTCATATCGGCAATACGTAGCTGCTAGGAGCTCTGGGAGACTGTCATTACCTTCAGCATCACCGTTGCGACCGCGGAAGTTGAAGCGGTCACGAGTCTCGCCGTCCTTTGCTTCCTTGTCTTGATCTACGGGTCGGCCATTGCTGTTCCGAAAGCCCCCTGAAGAGGCAAATGATGTTCGAGGTGGTCCGAGGATGATATCTTCAGGATCTGCAGCAAGATACACGGTCAATGACACTTCTTCAAGTTTACCAAAAACAAAGATATAAGATACTTACTAGCGCTGTTGCGAGAAACATGTCGGTCAACCCCAGTTCTGCGATTCGTGGCATCAAAGGATCCCATCCCATCCTGTCTTCGCTCTGGGTTGGTCTTGGTCGGCTGAGTGCGGGCGGCGGGCTCAGGCGGCGGGCTACAGGTGATCAGCAAGGTTCAAATCCATCTCCAATGTGATGATATGGGGACATACCCCATCCAGTCCTCCGCCGGAGGTAGGCCGGGAGGTTTTGTACATAGCGGAGACTCCCTCAGATGGATCAGGTAATCTGCCGAGTATCGGACGGCCATCTCGACAGCACAGGTGCGCAAGGCACCTTTGGCCGTGTAGTTGGTAAGGCGCGCAGCGCTTTGCGGCTGAAGACGTGAACGAGTCGCTGCGTAGGCCGACCTCGTCAATTGGAGAAGCTGAATCGGCGGTCACTCGCAATCGAAGGAGCTCCAAAGAGAACGCGCTCGGTGCTGTATGCAGAGCAGGTTGAATGGTTTCGGCAGATTGGGCGCGCGCGACGTAATCAACGTGACTGGGTTTGGTCGCACGAGATGCGCGTGACGGGATCGGAGAGACTTGGTCGAGGAGGGCTGGCGGGGAGATTGGAGACGTGGTCACGATGGCAGGGAGTTGTTTTTGGCGGTTGAAGATGCTCGTTGCGGGATGCGGGATCGTCAAAGGATTGGGTGAGATTGTTGTGCGAGGAGGTCTTGGGTCGTTGTGGTGTTGGTGGGAGGAGTGCGAGGTTGGGTAATGGGTTTTTGAAGTTGGTTCACAGGTCGAAGTGGAGGGTTTGTGCCAGCGTCACTTTGGGCGGTCGTGCTGGGTCGGGCAAGAAGGAGGCTGCAAGTGCTCTCCACCCTCCTTGCCTTTCACCTTGTCTGGGGGCAAGCGGCGGCCCACCACCCAAGTCACCCGCCGCACGTTGCCGCACGGTATACATGGTGGTCCGTGCACCATACCTCCTGATTCACCCCGACACACCACCTCTATCGACCGAGATTCACCTACCATTCGAACAAGAGTTACTACTGCCAATACTCCCTGGTTTCTTGTGACTGGTCTCTGCCCTGCTAATGCTCAAAGTACAACAATAACTTATTATGCGCCGATGAGAAAAGAAAAGAAAAACCATTGGCCCAAAAAGTGTGTCAGCTTCCACGGAGCTCCAGGAAGCATCTCCGGTCCCAGATGCTTCAAACCATACTTCCATCATTAACAACACGGAACCGCCCGTCCTCCAAGCCATAACAGAACTCCCAAGAATGTTCAAACACGCCTGCACAGGTCTTCCGCCACAGATTCAAACTCGATCACTTCTTCTCCTTCTTGACCGACGGGGAGGAGTGGGTGCTCTTGAGAACCTCAGTCGAGTCGGCTTGGATCGTAACACCTTCATCGCTTTCCTCAGATGAGGCATTGGCAGCATCGTCCTCCGCGGTCGGCCTATACACATAGTCAGTAAGTCGCGAAGTCTGGGAGGCCAGGGCAGGGACGGTACTCCGACTGCTCCTGAGCAACCTCGACATCCGCTTCGTCCTTCTTGGCAACAAATTGTCCGTTGCGGTCAATGCCCTGAGCGGGACGGCCATCGACAGACCTGCGTCATTCGCAAGTCAGTCATTGAGGCCACGCCGTCCAGGGCATCAACGACAACTTACACCGACCCCTGCTGCGAAGGCATAGCCCGCTTCCAGGACGGCTGGTTGTACATGTTGGGTTGGATGCCAACAAGAGGAGTACCGTAGGCGCCAATATTGTACTCGTTCGTGCGGAACTGGCGGCGCTCCGCCGTGACCCGCTTGAGCTCCTTCTGGGCAGGCGTGTCGGCGTAGCGGATGTTCATGAGAAGGCCCTCATCACCGACGGCGACACTGTTGAACGCGCCGATGACCTCATCACAGATGTCACGGTTCTCAAAGCTGCCCCAAAAGTCAGCCAAAGCGCTGCCAATGGAAGGAATGTAACACTCACCGAGCGAAACCGACGCCGCGGCTGTTGCCCATGCTGTCACGCAGGATCTTGCTGGACAAGATGGTGTAGCCCGTGAAGATGGCACCGAGTTCCTGGAGTCGGCGTTAGCAGGTACCGACATGCCAATTGATAATGTTGGCACTCACGACTTCAGTGAGGCCCTTGGGCAGGTTGGAAATGTAAAGGTTGGTGGAGTCGTCATCACCCTCGGCCTTCAGACGAGAGTTGAATGATTCCTATTGACGCATCAGTCCGCTGGTCACGACACGCAGACCACCCCACAGCAACGTACCCGGGCGAAGCCAACCTCATACCCCAGGCGATGGAAGCCGCGAATGCACATCTCAGAGTCACGGACATCGAAGAACTTGGCGAAGCCAAACCTGGGTCACTGTCAGTTGACTGCCTCGAAGATCAAGGCCAGAGGTCAGCCCACCCTTTGCAAGCACCAGTGGAGGTGTCGATGATTGCCTTGGAGGTTTCAACGTCTCCGAAGCGGGAGGCGTACTTGAAAAGCAGCTCGTCGTCGGTGGTAGGGTGAAGACCACGGATGTAGACGTTGCGGTTGCCCGGGATACGGTTCTCGAGGCTCTGGTCAAGCGACTTCATCTGGGAAGCAGGAGTGAAGACGGCGGGAACAGCACGAGGAACAGGAGGCTCCCGGCGGAGTATCTCTTCCAGATTGCGATCGACGGGCACGGTGACAACATTGTGCTTGACGCCGCTGTCCTGGTAGACGTTGACTCCGCCAATCTGTTGGGGGGAAGGCGTAGTGTAGGCCGAGCGATCATGGACGGCAACACGAGGGCCATGATCGTTCTTGGCAACACCATTGTAGAAGGGCGTAGCAGGAGTCGACTCGTTGGTTGAGTAGGATCCACGACGGTTCTCGAGACCCGGGACTTCGCTGTGGTTGTGGACCGCACGGTTGGTGCGGTCCTGGAGCGGACCGGCACGAGCGGGGGTGTAAGGCAGAAGAGGGTATGGGACGAAGGGGCCCATCTGGCTGTGGGAGCCAAGGTAGGGATTGGCATGTCCGAAGGCAGCCGCATGACCCAGTTGATCCATGCTCATAGGGTGTCCCGGAGGGGGCAAGGGGGCTAGGAGGAAGCCGCCGCCCTCCTGATGCTGGGGGACAAGATAGCCGTGACCAGGATTCATCTGGCCGGGCATCATTCCGTGACCCAGAGTCATGCCTTGGAGCTGGTTGATGGCGTTGCCGAGGCCGGGGTCGATGTTTTCGCCGTACTGGGGGACTTGAGCGCCAGCGTAGGCATGTTGGGACTTGGGGTCCATAGGGTTCGCCTGATAAGACATGGTGGGCATTTCCTACATCTATGTTAGCCAGGCACAGGAAGAGTCGAATCAGATGGCAAAGACAGCGAGGGCTTGTAGGAGACGATCAAAGTCGGTGGCTTCGGGAGGAATTGGCAGTCCGGGCACAACTTGTGCAGAAGACGAGCAGAGCCAATGGAATGATGTTGGATCCAAGGAGAGGGTCCCTGTTCCCTTGAAGGATGACTGGTGGTGTAAAACTGCAGAAGAGCCGTACCTTTGAAGATTGCCGGCTGTGGGCTACGATGGCTGGGTGATGGAAGGCTCTGTTGGAGAATGGAGTCAGTCCCAGAGAAACAAGGCAAGCAAAAAAGCCAGTGATGTCTGTGGCAGAAAAGTGATGATGCTGGAGTCTCAGACTCCACAATGTTGCTTCGAGGACGGGGTTTTTGGCATCAACCTGATGGCCACAAGACGCCTCCGGGTCCCATGTAGAGGGCGGAAGGGGGCAAAGAGGCGAGACGCCCACCCACCTTGCTTTGAATCTGTGGTTCCAACTTGTCTCGGGGCCAAGGGCTCTGGAGACTGTCGACGGCAAAAGGTGCTACCAAAGGCACTGATGAGAAGCGAGTGATCAGTAAAAAGATAGAACAAGCTATCGGAGAAGCAATCTCGGTGGAAGAGGCGGAGTGGGAGAGAGAGAAAAGATCTCGACTTGTGATGCTGTGGGAGTGATGGGGATTGGGAAGAGAAGAAGAGGAGTCGTCGAGACTGGGGACGAGGGAATGGAGACATGGATGAAGGAATGGCGTCCGGGCACTGCTGCGGTGGACATCGATGTGAGATGCCGTCCTTACCTTCCCCGGCTGCGTCTTTCCTACGGCGAGGAAAGCGCAACGGCCCCGTGAAAGGGCAGCAGATGCAAGGATAAACTGAAGATGCGGAAGGAAATGATGCGGTCTAAGATTGCGATTCTTCGAAGAACGGGGGAAGAGATGCGGGCTAATCCTGTTGGTGGTGATGGCTGGGGAAGGAAGTAGACAGAATGAGGGACGGGACTTGAAGAAGGTCAAATCAGCATTGTGACCATCATGTCATCGAGGAAAGAACACTAAGGAAGCGGGTCACTGGAAGTTCCTTCCGCTCGTGGAAGAAGGGAAGGCAAGGCTGATGTTTGGTTGTCGATGCAGCCGGGGACGGACAACTGGGAGGGCAGGGAGCGTCGACAGCGCCTCGCTGCGTCTGCATTGCATGCATGCCACTAACCTCTTTTTGAGTTCCTGGGTAGAAGATGATTTGGAGGTCGCCTGCCGTGTAGGTGCGATGCTGGCAGCCGAAGAGCCTTTATGTCCAGAGGTCCTCCTGTAGGTGAGCTGCCGAGGTGCCTATAGGCCCCGGGCAGTCGGGAAGCTGTCAGAGCCTCCTTCTTTCTCCAGATGGGAAAGTGGTTGACTCAGGAGAGAGCAGGCACCTTGCTGTCTCTGTGGCGTCCCCGTCTCGTCTGTCCCAAGACGCGTCCACGCGTAAAGTGGTAGTACCTGGAGACAGGTATTATACCCCTGAATTCTTCAAGTCGGGATGCGCCCCGAGAGCACTGTGAAGCACCTCTGTAGAATAGAGTTTGAAGCCACAGATGATCAGGGTACGTCAGTAGGCTTGTGTTGTTCGGGCCGAGGAGGGTGCTGGCTCAGTGCTGGCAGGCACGATGACCTTGAGCTTCTGATTTCGAGATGCAGCCTTGCGCGTCCGTTTTCTGCTGGCTCTGTCAGCAACATGGCCAGCTCGCATCTCCAGCTTCCCAACAGACATACGGTATGCCCGAGACCACTCCTTGTAGTGTTCGATATCTGCCAAAGAGGAGCCGGACGTCGATATGATTCCGGGCCCGGTGCAGAGAGGGTTGTCAAAATAATTGGCCAAAATGCCTGGACTTCACCCAAGGTCGATTGCTCGGACGGTCATTCCAGTCCTCTCCCAGGTCATGTAGAACGGAGGCGCTATTTCAACAGCTCTTCGTTTCGAAGGCGGTCCGAAATCGGGATCTCTTGAAGAAACCACCAGGAGGGCGGGCAGATGTCGTTCAAGTCGAAGATGCTGGAGAGCGCCCTCGATCAGCTCTCACCGAGTCCCCTGCCACTAAGAATACCTACCGACACCAACAGGAGACGAACTAAAGAAAAGCAGCGACAAGAAATGATATGTCACAAAACCAGCGCGGAGGAGAAGGAGGAAGAGGGCCGGGCTGCGGGCAGAGAATCGATGGCTGGTTTTATGAAGAGTCGGCATCATCAACCCTCGGGGCCACAACGACGCAGCGGGCAGTCGCCAATCCCATGCCGTCAAGACGAAGGGCCTCCGCGGCTTGCTTTCTTCTCCGGCCCAAGACAGGGATGGCGGCCACATCAGGGAAAACCACCACCACGGCTGACAGGATGTGCCTGTCCCGGAGCAGTGCCCAATGGGATGGGCGTGGGAAGGGGACCTGCCAATCGACCACCAAGCACTGCATCCCACACGGACAGGACGAGCTGGGGCGAAGGGTCGGCGGCCAGATACCGTCGATGGAGGGTCCGGCTCCATTGGTAATAGCTATTATTGCCATGCCGTCCGAGGGCTGCTTTTACGCAGCAAGTCTTACTTTTCCTGTGAGACAGCATGAAAAGAGGGGCCGGAGGAGGTCGTTACCCCTGGCCTGGCCGAGGAGGAAAGTATTGTGCTTCTTTTGCGACAGCAGGCAGTTGGGAAGACCCTGCCCCGCGCTCAGGCTCGGCATCATACATGGTGGACTGGAACTCTCGGACAGCAAGACGCGCAGAGGAGGCTGCTCAACGGCCGGTCTCAGCTGACTTGTCGGCCAGGGGAAAGCGCAAAAAAGCACACACCGGCGTGGAGTCCCTCGCGCGACAAAAAGACATGGGGCGTTAGACTTTGCTGCTTCTTCCCTGAGGTGGTGGGCGAGTCGGAGGAGCCTGGTCCCTGTCATGGAGGTCGAGCAAAAGCAATGACGGGCGGGATGGAGGGTCAGATCGCATGCGCCTTTTCGCGCAGGGAAAGACACTCGCTCGGCCTCTGAGAGCCCCGAGAATCTTAGCCTGGCCCTCTCGACACCGTCCCCTGGTCTTCTGGCTTGACAGAAACGTGTTCTCTCCCGTCTGACAGTCGCATCGCGCATGGCGAGGATGACCCCGACGCATATAAAATGGACGAGGTCGCAAGAGGGTTGGTTGCTGCGGCTGAGCCAGCCCGATCTGATCTGATCTGATGGGCGGACGATCTGCTCCTGGGAGACAGACCCCGGCCGACGACTCCACACCTCACCTTGAGTCTCGAGACACAAGGTCGGATGCCTTCGTGAAGTCACGAGAACCATGCGGTCCGTGTGGCCTGGGAGCTGATGGACGAGGGAAACCTCGCATCCCGAGGTTGCGTCGTACAGACCGAAACCCCGGCTGTGGCCACCTCCGCCCGGCGGCCAGACGTGGCAGACGAGGGCACCAGCGGGCTGCAAGATCAGCAAGAAAATGACAGCTCCCTTTTCTCTTCCAGATGGCACATAAGCGAGCTGCTGACCGGGGCACGCCAGGCAAGCCGGCCGGTATGCGGTTTGCCAAGCACACACATGTGGTGTTGGAAGCAGGTCGCCAAAGATCTTGGTTGCAGGTGGACCAGACCAATCTCGCAGCTGCGATGAGATTGCAGACGGCCGCTGTGCTGCCGCCGTAGGTCTCTCGCACGGCATTGGACGGTCGAGACCGGGTGCCCGCATGCGATATGACCGATGATGAAGATCCAGATGGCCCTGCGGCACGGCGCGGAGGATGATCTCGCATGTTCCGGCCACTGGACCCCACGCCCCGCGGGCGAGCACTTGCTGAATCCGATCGGATGGATTCATCTGGAGTCACAGCGGGTGATGTGCATGGTTTGCCATGGGCGGCGCACGGGTCGTGGGCTTCCCGGTCAGCTTGGTGTATAGTAATCACCAGCCGCCGGAAACGCAGGGCTTCAGCCCGCCTCCGCTGAGGGTGACGACCTCTCTGTCTCGCAAGCCTTGTCTTGCCTGGAGTGTTTCCTCGCTTCACCGGTCCCCGAGGCAACCCGGCGGGCGTGAAGCTTCCTCATCCCTTGCATGACCGCGTGGGTTGAGGCCACGAGCTCGCGAGAATCGCGGACGACTTCGGGCGACGATGTTGGAGGAGGCGGAAAGTCGGTCAGACGTCATGACGAACCGGAGGGATGTGGCATTGTGCCGCCCAAAGCCACCGGATGGGTTGGCGCATTGCGTGGGCGTGGGAAGAGATGGCTGCAGAGCCAGCACATATCGTCTCATTGTGCCAAGCAGCTGCAGTGCCCGCCCCGGCGGCCATTCGCCACGCCGCGATTCTGTACCCTGCATCATGCCCGATTAATGTCGGATGTGACTGATCTCAATCTGCTCCGTTGGACGCGGAGATCTGGGCTCGCCTTGTGCAGCCCTGGGTCCGGCGTCGCATCTTGCAGGTCACGACTGATCCATGGTAGTGGTTGTGCAGTCCCAGATTTTCTGAACTCGCGTATATTAAACAAACAAAGAGTATGTGTCAACTATAGCCTCTCTGGAGCAAATATGCACTTGAATCGGACATGCGCTGGACGAGGGGTTGGAGTCGGGACGATGGCCGTCTCGGCTCCTCTATAAGGCCCCTGGTTACCCGCCCTCTACGCCGCACACGGCGGCGGCGATGCACGTCGTCTCCCTCTCATCAGCTCCCCCCCCAAAGACATGACCTGCGACGCCTTGAATGCAAAGACTCCGTCGCTCTGGATAGATGCTGCCACGATTTGGGATGGTCATGGTGCACCGCCCGGCTCATTCGAGAATCATTTTCGTGTCGTTCCATGTCACCACCCGGCGAACATGGCCAGGGCGGTTCGATTACGACCAGACATCCTCCTGTAAATTGTGTCAGTTCCATCATCTTTTTCGAGGGACTGATTGCGAATAGGCCTACCTGGTACTGGTTCGCCGCCCTCATGTTCTTCACAATCTCCTCGCCCTTGGCCTCGGGCACACCACGCTGCTCGGCGATGATCTGGCCGAGGAACGTGTTCACCTCGCGGGCCATGTTGGCGGCGTCGCCACAGACGTAGAAGTAGGCCTTCTTCTCGAGGAGAGCGTTGACCTCGGCGGCCTGCTCACGGAGGCGGTGCTGAACGTAGACCTTCTTGGAGCCCTCGCGAGAGAAGGCAGTGATGAGCTCGAACTTGTCACCAAGGGCTTGCTTGTAAGACTGCACAAACGATGGTCAGTTTGCTGGTAGTAGGATTGGGCAAAGTCTGTCGGAGCATACCTCAAATTCGTCCTGGTAGACAAAGTCTTCCGTCGACTTTCTGCAGCCGTAGAACAGCATGGTCTTGCCGACTTCGGTGCCCTCGGAGGCCAGCTTCGCCCTCTCCTGAAGGAAACCACGGAAGGGGGCGACACCGGTGCCGGGGCCGACCATGATGATGGGTCTCGTGGGGTCGGAGGGCAGCTTGAAGTTGGAGTGGCGGACGTGCACCGGGACGTGGATGCCGTCGTACTTGTTCCTGGGGCCGGTGATTTCGTACGTCAGACCGAAGGGTTCGGGGCTCGGGTCGCCGTTCTGCTTCTGCTTCAGCGCGAAGAGGTAGTTGGTGGCAACTCCGCGGAAGGGCTCGTCGCGGGCGGGGAGCCGCTGGTTCTCGACGACGGCGGTAATGGCGATCTTCTTGGGCTGGACCAGAGAGGAGGACGAGATGGAGTAGTAGCGGGGCTGGAGCTTGGTGAGTCCCTCAATCCAGGCAGAGAAGGGAATGTTAGTCCACTTCTGACCGCCGCCGACAGACTCGAGGAAACGGGTGATGTTGAAGAAATGAGCGCCGGTCTTGTCGTGGAAGTAGTCCTTGTCGCTGCCCAGCTTGGTCATCTCGGCCTTGGCCTTCTCGTTGGGGGCGAAGGCGGCAAGGGTCGAAACAAACTGGCGGGAGACGGGGGCGCAAACCTCAAGGTGGTAGCGGATGATGGCATCGTAGGTGGTGGGCGTGGGGAAAGGCACCTTGGCCGTTGGCTCGAGAGCCTTGACACTGACGACGGTGTTCCTCTTCTCCTTGAGTCCGATGAGATCCAGGAAACGATCGACCTCGTCGCCGGCGTTGGTGGGCCAGATGGCGACGTGATCGCCGGTCTGGTAAGAGAGGTTGGAGGCGCTGACGTCGATCTCCATGTGCAGGCAGTTCCTGTCCTTGACGGAGAAGAGCTCCTTGGACTCGGCGATGGGGGCGATGTAGGGGTTGTGGGCGTTGAAGGGGCCCTTGGCGGCTCCGTCGAGGTGCATCTTGTTGGGCTCGCCGAGGTAAACCTCGGGAGACTCAGGGGTCAGGCCCTCACGCTCAGTGATGCCGAAGATGGGCTCGTAGACGGCCTCACGCTCCTCCAGACCCATCTTGTCGGCCAGAGCAGCCCACATGGGATCCTTCCAGGCGAGGAAGTCCTCCTCCATTGTGCCGGCGCCATCGTCACCCTCGCCAGCCTCGCCGATTCTGTGGGCGCCCAGCTTCTCGAGAGCCTTGTTGACGTTGCGGACCATCGAGTTGTAGTGCTCGTAGGTGTTGTTGCCCAGACCGAAGGCGACGAAGTTGAGGTTGCCCAGAGGGGTGTCGTTGCTCTCGGAGAAGGTGGCGTCCTCGCCGGTGATGAACTCGTAGAACTCGACGGCGTTATCGGTGGGTTCTCCCTCACCGTACGTGGCCAGGACGAACATGACGACCTTGTCGCTGGGCACGGTATCGAGGTTGTCAAAGTCGTACTCCTCGAGGTCGGCCACCATGGTCTCGAGACCGAACCTGCTCTTGCCCTCCTTGGCTAACCTGGAGGCGTAGTCCTCGGCGGTGCCGGTCTGGGATCCGTAGAAGATGACGCAGTTCTTGCCGGACTCCTCCATCTTCTCGATGATGTTTCTCGTCTTGCCGGGCTTGGCGCCGCCGGGGGTCGCGAAGCCATTGGCGTAGGGGTCCTTCTCCTTGGCCCAGAACTTACCCTTGGTGAAGTAGGCGGCGGTGCCGAAGAGGATGACGGAGAGGACGAGAACGTCCAGAGTATCGAGTTCCGCCATGTTTGCAAGGTTGGATGTGCAGCACGTCTAGGTGGTTGAGCGATTTGCTTCGAAAAGAGGAAAATCGTCAGATGCAACTCGGGCGAGACGAAGACGGCAAGAGACGTGTGACGCTGAAACCCGACGAGCCAGTAGCCGAGAGGCGAGCAACGGCGACGATCGGTGGTGGTACGGAGTCGGAAACAGGAACAAGCCGCGGGGAGAGCGGACAGAAAGTTGGAGAAGCCTGGAGGTGTTCACATGTGTCCCGTCAGCGAGCAGATTCCGAGAAACAAGCGCCATTCCGAAAAAGAAGCGCCGCCACCCACCGCCCCTCAACCGGCACAGGCTGCCGGTCCTCAGTCCAGGCACGCAGCGAGCGAGCGAGCGAGGGGTCGGGCGGGCGCAGACTTCCTGGGGGATTTTGCGGTGCTCGACTTACCCTGAAGCGAGTGCGACAGACGGCGCAACAACGAGGCGTGGTTCCTCTTGTTGTTGAAGAAGTTTTGGACAAGTGTACGATTGTCGGGAGGGAATAAGGGTTCCGGGGGTGAGACGACGGATGTGGGCAAATGGAAGATGAGACCAAGACCCAGCAGACCGGCCGGGATGCAGTGGGCGTTCCCCGGTACCGAATAGGCCAATCTCGTGGATGGACCCCCTTCAAAAAGTTGCTCTGTTTGGTGACTTGACGAGCCCACATCAGGCCACCGACAATGGGCGCACACCCCCCTCGCAGAATTCAATTGGCTCCACGGGATCTTATCGATTTGGGGGGTCCTCCCCGGAAAACCTTCGGCCTCCGGCGCAGGTGGAGGCCCGATGAACCCCGGCAGCCGGTGCCGTGGGAACAAGCCGTTGGCACTGAAAGCCGCCGCAACACAAGCCGCCCCCTCTCCCCAATTGCCCCAACTTGCCCCTCCGGCAAGATATTTCGGTACCTACTGACATGCGGGCCTTCCTGCTCGTGCGAAATTCCGAGCCGGTGCCGAATCTTCTCTCACCCGGGATGGGAAACGGCTGGAACCGCGTCTGGGGCCCCGAGCTGACATTGTTGGAGGAGCCGATTGCCTGCAAGATGCCCGCAAGTGCCGCTGGGGCCTGATACGAGTACGAGACCACCTAGGCCAAAGTCACTGGCAGTTGAGTGTGAGCCGCTCTCGGCTTTGTTAAAGCGAAACTGGGTGTCAAATTCGGCATATCTCTCAGGATTGCGCTGGGATTCCGCGTCAGGACGTCTCCAAAAAGGACTCGGGCTGTCTTTCCTTGACCGTGTCCACGTTCCGCGGATTGCCGTGTGCAAGCGTACTTCTTAAGAAGTTCTCCACTGACTCGCCGCCAGTGAGCCATATTTGACGGCCTCACGCGACAATAGTAGGGGAGGTAATGTCATGAGGAGGAACAGGTGGGTGCAAATGACGGCCTTCGTCTTTCAAATGTTCTCAGTCGCGACTTGCGCGTCTTCCGAATGAGCTACACACATCGAATTTCATCGACTCCTCATCAGATTGGTGTCAATGCGCGCTCAATATCCACCCAGGGGTGGTTGAATAATTGATAATTCCAGTCCTCTCACAGCACAGCCATCATTGCTATCTCGGCGTCAAGCAACCTGGGAGTCTTCGTGTCTTTGGAGAATCATGCGCCTATCATCGACTTTTGGACGGTGATTGTGGCTGCTCAGGTTTGAGTCTTCACAGGTGACTGGCTGGCTCCTTGGCCTTCTTACCCCTATCCCCCCGCAACCGCAGGCTATTCGACAGTTCGCACACGTGATAGCGACGGAGAGGCCCAAGCTAGGTGGTGACTTAGCAGCCCCTGAACGAATCAGGAACACTCTCCACCCCTGCAGCGCCACATGAATTCCTCCGGTGATCGACGCAGCACACCGCGAGCTCCACTAGCATTGACAACTCGAAGTTGACAGGCTGAGCTGGCCAAGGGGACCTGACCTACCAAAAGTCGAGCGACGACAAGACCTGCGAACGAGCCCAGAGAGAGGCTGGACTGAGACGACGACTACAGTAGCACCCTCACCACCTCCCACCATCATCGAGTCTCCCGCCACGGGGCCGACAACCTACGTACAACACCAGTAGCGCGCGCTGCCAGATACTCGAACCGGCGCTTCCACACGCTTCTCCTCCGGCTGAGACCGTTGCCGTTCCATCAGTGCTCCCGCGCAGTGTATGGATGGTGATGATACCATTGGATCGATCGCTGTAATTCGGACCATGGCACTTGGTCCAACTTGACAATGGGTTAGTCGAGACAAGTCTCCGTCTTTCTTCCTCTCCATCTCCCGTCTGGTGGCTCTCTGTCCTCTGGTCCACAACGCCCGTTCCCCCTAACGGCGGACTTGGACCCGGCTACGCACATCTGTGCGCCGCAAAACGTCTCGCGCGTCCAACGTCTGCCGTCCATCCGTCCATCGTGCCTCGCGTTTCACAAGAGAGGGGATCGAATGTTCCTTGACTGACGAGTCCTCCTCGCCTTGCTCAGTAGCTCCGTCCCAGACGCTGCCCGACCATCTTCAAGATCCGCTCAAGTTCTCCCCGCGATCCGTCACGACCCTCGACGAAGAAGACGAAGATAGCCCCGTCGCCTCCCCCGACTGGGACCGAACGTTACGACCCGTAGGCCTCGACCAGGCTGCACATCCCATCTCTCGGTCTGTTGCCCATTCGCGCGAGTCCTCCCTGGAGAAGCTCTCCGGCTCGACCTCTTCCCTGGCCTCGCCCCGGACACTTGCAGGTCAGCAGCGCCAGGGCATCGGGGCCGTCTTTGAACGATCTGTCGACCCCAAGAGCGCGTCCTATGGCCATCACCGCCAGACCTCTATCGTACACGGCATTCAGCATTCTCGAAATGGCAGTCTCGCCAGCTCCTCGTCCAGTCCCCTCAGCCCGCAGATGATCGCTGCGGCTGGCGCTGGCCTTGCCCCCGAACGCCCGGAGATACATGCGGTGGCACGCCTCGAGGGTGACCCGGTAAATACATCGAGACCACCTACCAGCTTGGCGGGATCTGTCGCCGGCCTGGAGACCGCAACCTTGGACAACCCCGGCCACGCCATCACGCAAAAGAAGGTAGAACGGATGCATAGCAAGTCAAGGCGCGAGCACGCGTCTGGCCACCACCACTCGCACTCGTCAAGACACCACAAGGACGACCAGCAAAAAACCGTCGGGGAATACGCCCTCCATGTTCTCTTCACATCTGTACGCATGCCCCGCGTCCACCACGCAGGCCCGCCACTCAGCTAACCGTGCGTCGCAGTTCATCGCCCAGGCAGAGGAGAAACTTAATGACTGCATCACTGTTCCCTTTGACCCGGAACCCCCTGTCGAGCAAATATGCGGGCCAGGCGTCGACACCAACTTCGACCAGATCATCTCGGCGCTGGGCCACATAGCTCGGTCGAGGCCGAAGCCCTTGATCGACTCGATGATGCTCTGGAGAAAAAGCAAGAGTGACGCGGCAAATAGCGCACGTTCACAGCTCCAGCAGCAGTCCAAATCTAACCTGCCCGGTCCTCTGCAGCGCAGAAACACAGAACCTGTTCAACCGCCATCCGCTGGCGCCACTGCCAGCGACAATCCGTTGCTGAGCCCCGGTGCATCCATGGCGGCCAAGCAAGAGTTCGTGGCCCATGCTGAGCGGCGATCCACCGTCTCAATCTACATTTTATGTCGTGTTCTCCTCCAGGTCATCGGCCAGACGAGCCTTCACCTCCTGACGCCGGAAATGGAAGAAAAGCTGGAGGGCATCATCTTCGGCCAGCTGACCATCGCTGACACGGAGCAACTTCTGGTCAGCCCGTTGAAACTAGCAAACTGGAATCTATTTGCCCAGTTGCTCGGTGTTATGAGCGACGTCAACTTCAAAGGCGTCTCGGACAGGTTCCTCGACAACATCGACCAGTCACTCAAGGAACTGGCCGTTCGGAGCCCGATATCGCCTCCTGGCCGGGATATACGCGACCCGGATGTGAAGATCGAACTTGTTCTGGGCGGTATGAAGCATATCAAGATCAAGCTTGCGCCTACCGCAGCATGGGAACAATCTTGCGACTTCCTGATCAAACTTGGCCGACTGTTTGGCCGTTCAAAGGGCCAGAAGGTCAAGACGGCGTTCTGCCAGGTGCTCGAGGTCCTCGTACTTCCCATTGCCGCCAATGCCACAGCCACCGAGCTTTCGCATCCGAAATGGGCAGACGTCCTGAGCGCCATCGGGCAACGTTTGGGCCAAATGTTTGTCAAACCCCGACACTGGAATTTCGCCTTCCCCTTGACCGCGACTATGCTTTGTGTCTCTACGCCTGATACGTTCAGCTCCCAGTGGCTCCAGCTCATCTTACCTCTGCAGCCCAAGGTGAAGGATCGTTATACACGGCCCCTGAGCCTCCAGGTCATATCCAGGCTCGTGTGGACGTACCTCTTCAGGATTAACGACAATTTCGCAAATGCAACACGGAAGATTGACGAAGTGATGAAGCTTGTCGTTCCAACGGCTAGACGTGGCCTAGTTGCATCCGACTCTGCAGTTGTCGATCCATTACTCCAGATCATCCGTTTCGTCGGCTTCAAGTATCCCGAATTCTGCTTCAAGAACATCGTGTTCCCTCTGATCAACGCGGATCTGGTCGTCTCCAACAAGGACACCAGAATAGAGCAGCTTGATCCTGACCGGATGGTCATTGGTATCAAAGCCTTCCTGCTGATCATCTCTGATCTCGAGAAAGGCGCCCAAGGACGTCCCCCCTTCCCTGTCAGCTACGCCCAACCTTCCAACCAGGAGCGCATGCCCACCTCACCGGCAGTCTCGACGCCTCACGATGGTCCACTCTCAAATCCCTCTCTACCTTCGACGGCGGAAAGTGAGGAACTCGCGAGGCCCGTCGCCAGCCACCTGCTGGAGGACGGCATTCGGGTCTACTATAACCGGTTCTGTGAAGTTCTCGGAAAGATCACCATCCTCTGCGACAACACATTTGGCGGACAAGCCGCACTAGACGAGAAGTTCAACAGCCCCGGCCCGAAGACCCCTATGACCGACAGTTTCAACTTCACGCGCAGAGACGACCAGCAGACACCAGCAGATGCAAAGCAGCCGTTTTATGAGCTACTGCATGTTGCTGTTCAAGCGTTACCTCGGTGCCTGTCGGCTGACATCCCCTTCAATTCCCTGATCAACCTCCTCTGCACAGGGACGGCCCATGTCCAGTACAACATTGCCCATTCTTCGGCGAGATCTCTGAAGGCCATCGCACGGCAATCTCATGCCCAGCAAGTGACAATGGGGTTCGCCAGGTTCATCTTCAATTTTGATGACCGGTACTCGACCATGTCTGACGGTGGCATGTTGGGTTCTGGCCACATCGAAAGCACCCTGCGGCTCTACATTGAGCTTCTCAAGATCTGGATCGAAGAAATCCGCCAGAAGACGAAAGACGCATCTTCTGAGCAGAGTGACGTTGGCGATATGAGGCGTGCCAAGCTCGATCTCTCTAGTATATGGGCCGAGGTTGACCATGCAGAGGCACATGGTCTCTTCTTTCTATGCTCGCAATCCCGCCGCGTCCGCTACTTCGCCATCACCGTCCTGCGTCTAATAGCAGATTTTGACGGGGCTCTTGGGAAAAACAAGACCGATGAGAAAGACACCATGCGGGTCATCGACATCATTGAGAACGACTCATTGCAGGTGCTTAATTTCAAGGATGAGCACCTCTCCGTCGCGGAACGGACCAGACTGCAGCGAGGCATGCAGAACAACAAGGACAGGGGCGCTTTAGTGGAACTGTGCACCAGCGACGTGTCGTACGACACCACATTGTGGTTCAAACTCTTCCCCAACCTCATTCGCATTGCCCATGAGAAATGTCCCTTTACGGTCACCATTGGCCGCGACCTGATCTGCAACCGAATCCTCCAGATGTACAAGGCCATTACGGTCCTGTCCGAGCCGTCGCGAGGTTTATACTACGGGAACGATTCGGGAAGCGGCCGGCTGGCGGGTCGGACGCCCACGACGCAGCCCGAGGTTCTTATTGAGCAATGGAAACTTTACCTCATCTTCGCTTGTACGACATTGGCCGACACTGGGACGCAGATGGCGAGTCCCGCCCAGGCTACACAACATGCCAGGAAGGGGTCGAAGCCCAGCTCGGCGGACAAGATTGTCTCAGCCCGCCTGTTGTTCAAGTACCTCATACCCCTCCTCTCGGCCTCGTCCGGATCTGTACGTGAGGCCGTTGTTCTAGCGATGGGCTCGATCAACGTGCACATATATCGGCCTCTCCTGGAGGAACTCGCCGGTCAGGCCTCTCGTTGCAACGACGAAGCACGGGCTCGCATTCACCAAAGGACCAACAGCAGCCCGAGACGCAATCGCAAGATGGACCTCTTGCGCACTGAGATCACACATATCTACAAGCTGACGTCTCACTTCCTGAAACAACCCGAGGTCTATCAAGATGAATGGGTCTTGAACAACTTGGTGACATACACGAGAGACCTGAAGCTGTTCTTGATGGACAGTGATGTTCAGATTGACTGGGAGTTCCAGAAGCTCCGGCGGCATTACTGCGGATTGATGGAAGAGCTCTTTGAAGGGATCAACAGAACCGAGGACCCTTTCCGATGGATGACATTTGAATCCAGGAAATCGGCATTCTCTCTTATGGAGGACTGGTGCGGAATCTCTCCGAACCAGAGCCGAATCCGCGCCAGAGAGGACACAATGAGACAGTCCATGATAGACCAACAATCCCACGGGGAGCGGGTCACGATCACCGCCGCCATGGAGATTGAAAAGCGCAATCTCCGAACTGCGGCCTTGAGTGCCATGGCGGCGTTGTGCGCGGGACCCATGAGTCTCACGACCGAAGGCGGTGCGACGCTTCAGTTCGACGTACGGCGGATGCTATCCTGGATTGAGGCCATCTTCAACTCAGGTAGTGACCGTATGAATGTCATCGGGCGACGAGCACTGCAGAACCTGATCGCGCACAACCGGGAGTATCCGTACCTCCTGGAGCACTGCATGGCCAGATGCTACCTTTCCGATGTTCCCAAGGTCATGGAGAGCTACTTTGAGGTGGTCACGGAGGTCTTACTGGAATACCCGGCATACCCGATTCCTTCTTGGAAGCTGCTTGGCTTGTGCCTCTTCACTCTGGGCTATGACGAGAGTGATATCAGAACCAAGTCTGCTCGCTTGCTTCGGGCCTGTGAGGAGCGACAGCAGACGGGGCGAAATTCCAAAATCCAGGACTACGACATCAGCATCTCGGACAAGACAAAGGCCGTGTACAAGAATGCACAGTTCGAGATCTCGAAACGATTGGCGAAGCAGCACACGGAACTGAGCTTCCACATCTTCTCAGAGTTCACACTATACTTTAAGGACCTCCAGCCCGTTTCACAGAGAAACGTGGTTGCCGTCATCTTGCCCTGGATACAGTCGATCGAGCTGACCGTGGATGCCAACGGCGGCCCGACGGCTCAGTCATACGTCTTGCTAGCCAACCTCCTGGAGATCACAATCAAGTCGAGTGGCGCCCTGCACAACGAGGTGCAGGCTCTCTGGCAAGCCCTGGCAACAGGGCCATACCCTGGCAATGTGCGACTCATCCTCGATTTCATCATGGGTCTTTGCCTCGACCGACGGGAGCAAAACTTCGTTCAGTATGCCAAACAGGTGGTCGTTTTCCTCGCCAACACAACTACTGCTCCCGGCATCAAAGTTGTCGAGTTCTTGCTTCTGCAGCTAAATCCGAAAGCAATGGTGCCGACAGAGAGGAAAGAAATGGGACCGCCTGCCGATGTCATTCAATTGCCATACTGTGCAGATTTGAGTGAAGCCCTTCCTGTCGGGACCAAGACTGCTGGCTTTTCCCTGGGACAGCTCACCCTCATCTTACTCGTCGACCTCATGGTGTCACCAGTTCAGCTGACACCGGAGCATGTACCACTTCTTCTCCATGCTCTCACCGTGCTGTGGGATCACTACACCCCTATGGTTCAGGACCAGGCTCGCGAGATGTTGATTCATCTCATCCATGAGCTGGTCATCTCCCGTCTGGACGACAAGGCAACAGCGGCAACAAAGAAGTCCATCGAAGACATGGTCGACCTCATCAGACGACATGACAGGATTGTCGTCTGGAGCTATGAGGACAGCAATGGCAAGGGAGACGATGACCACAAAGTCCCACCCAGCATGGAGTATCTCACGACTGAGGTCGTCAAGATTTTTGAGATAACATATCCTGGAATCAAGGAGCAATGGGGCCGGCTGTCTCTGACATGGGCGACATCGTGTCCCGTTCGCCATCTTGCCTGCCGGTCCTTCCAGATTTTCCGCTGTGTCCTGACATCTCTCGACCAGTACATGCTCGGCGATATGCTGGCACGACTTTCAAATACTATCGCGGATGAGGACACAGAGATCCAGGCATTCGCAATGGAAATCTTGACAACGCTCAAGACCCTCATTGGCAAGCTGGAATCGGAGGATCTCCTGGGTTTCCCGCAGCTCTTCTGGACGACATGTGCTTGTCTGGAGTCGATCAACGAGCGCGAATTCCTGGAGACGGTGGAGATCTTGAACGAATTCCTCGCCAAGGTTGACTTCCACTCGCCCCACGCCCGAGCCATGCTGCTCGAAGGTCAGCCGGAGAGATGGACCGGTGGTTTCGAGGGTCTGCAGACGCTGCTGTACAAGGGTCTGAGATCTTCGGTATGTCTGGACGCTACGCTGGACACCATCAACAAACTGGTGCAGCTGCCCGATGATGAGCTCACCGGCGATGATTCCCGCCTGTTCTTCGCTTTGCTGGCCCATCTGCCCCGGTTCTTACAGGAGATGGAGAAAGAAACACCGAGCACAGAGGCTATGGAGTCGGCGGAGATCTTTTGCGCTGTTGCCGAAGCCAATGGCTTCGGCACCGTTGCAGAAGTCCTCGAAGGGTATGTCGCGTTGCGGTATCATCGCGATGCGAGAGAGTTCCTGGCACAGCTCTTTGCGGCGTTGCGGGACTTCTTCCTGCCCAAGCTGGAATTCAAGATGATCGTCTTCTTGATGGCCATGCTCACCAACTCCGTTCCGTGGATGAAGATCAAGACGATGGACATTCTCAGCGCAGTTATTCCCGAAGTGGACATGCGGAGGCCCGAGCTGGCTGGACACGGGTCCGACCTGATCTCCCCGCTTCTGCGCATGCTCCAGACGGAATACTGCATGGAAGCCTTGCAGGTTCTGGACAACATCATGACCATGTCTGGGAGTGCCATGGACAAGCAGCATCTTCGCATGAGCATGACGCGATCCACATCCAAGACCATACGGAAGGAGTACGAGCGAACACAAAGCTTGTTCGGTATTCCTGAAGCATCTGGCTGGGCCATTCCGATACCCGCGACCAAGACGGACGCGACTCGCGCCAACATCCATGCAGCCTTTTACATGTGCCAGAGTCCGGAACACGTCATGACGGATGTGACGCCGACCCCAGAGGTCGAGTTCCACGCCGATGAGTTCTCGTACGGTTATTTCCCTCCGGGAGATCGAACAGACACGATGATGTCGGACGACACGAGGACGCATGGTCAGATGGGGGACATTGTCAACAAATTGGACAGCCTGGACGACTTCTTCGACGATCTCGGTGCGAGCCCACCAGCCAGCGAGGGCCGCTCCTCCAAGACAATCACGGAATTCAACCCGGATGCCTACGAGACCGGCGCACAGCTGTACGATGAACAGATCCTTCCGATTCTCCATCAAGCCTCAGATAACACCACGTTCCAAAATGGGTTTGCAGACAACAAACCTCCCGCCGCAAGTCGCGAGCCTTCCTCCGCCAACACCATGAACCCAGGTGCGTTCAGTGCCGCTGCTACATCGCGTCCGTCGTTACACTCTCGGTCTATCACGTCTCCGTCGGCACCTGCCTCATATTACCCACACATCAGCGAATTCACCTCGGACGACGAGTACACCGAGGATGTGTTCTCAGACGCAGATGATGAGCGCCCAAACACCGGCAATGGCGAAAGCTCCTTCTCGCTGGAGAACATGATCCGTCCCATCGCACACACCACCCGGACAGGAATGCGGCGGCTCACGGGCGGCCGCACTCGCGAGAATGATCGGTCTCGAGAGTTATTCCGGGCAGAACGGGCTGCTCCCCCGGCACCGATGCCGAAGCTGCCAGCAAACTTGTTCCCGCCCAAGCAGGGCCAACAACCGCCGTCGCCAAAGGGCGATATGGTATGATGAATCGCATCGCAGGACACGATCCTACACCACCACATCTCTTCCGCAAAAGACATCCCGTATCGCGTTGGATGCAATAATCTACTTGGGAGGAAAGGACCTACAGGCCTACAATATATGCAGAGATTTCGGGTATGCACATACCGCGACGAGTGGACTCGCAACTTTGAGTCATTAGACGAGGGGTGGGCATGAGTTGTCCGCCCCGAAACATGGAGGATGTTCAGGAGCATTGGACTTGGATAGCATGTCTTTGCTTGGTTAGATGTCACCAAGTGGAGTCTTTCAGAGGCAGCATTAGTATCAGCTGAAGTAATCGTTTGATTCGATTCAAGAACTGTGAGACCAACCCTAGTAGACAGACTCCCGAACCCATCACTCCGCGTGACCCCGAGTGCAAAATGAATAAACGCCAGGCTTGCGTTGACCGTGGCCAACATGCCAAATATGGATGTTCTATCGCTAGCAGCGCACGGAAAAGGTGGTCTAGTAGCGGTGCCGCGTGGAGTAGTCCTTGGGACTGACAACCAGACCGCGGCCCTTCTTCGCGCCGCGGTAGACGGTCTCGATGATGTCGATGAGTTCTTGTTTGTCCTCGAGGACGAAATTTAGCTTGTTGTTGTCGCCGGTGCCGAGATCGATCATCATGTGCTTGTTTCGGAAGAAGAACATGACTGTGCAGGGGTCGTAGAGCTCGTACTGTTGGGGAGGAGGGTGTCAGTTGGTATCGAGCATGGTGAGGGGAGGGGGACGTACGAGCTGGTTGAAGTCGGGTACGATGTCGATGTCGCAGACGTATCTGGGAGGAGTAAGCGAGAGCATATGGGATCGAAGGGAGGCGGGCGTACATGACGGCGAAGTTCTTCACCTTGTCCTGGCTGTGACAGAAGGTCAGTGTCTTGAGGTGCCATTCGGAGGGAATTGAGGAGACGAACATCTTCCAGAGGACTTCATCTTGTGCGGCGCAGGCGGGATCGGCGTCTCTTCCGAAGCGGATCTGTTCGTATAGTACGTTAGCCAGGCATGTTTCTAGGCTCAAAGGGGTTGCGCATACCACGACGAGTCGCTCTTCTTCGGAGAGGATGGCTTGGTCCTGGATGGAGAGGTCAGTACCCATGCAGACACGTGGGGGAGGGAGAGAGTAGGACATACGACGTGCCAGCCGCTGTTTAGATGTGTGAGGACAACAGAACCCATGTTGGCAAACGCTAGAACACAGAATCGAGAAAGTCGCAACGAGGTGGGCAGGCAGAGAAGTTATCCCGAGTCCCCAAGTGACGTTGGAGGGGCAGCAAAAGCTCAACCCCACCGAAAGAGCGCTCCATAGTTACCCGTTCACGCTAGTCCAATCTCGGCTTATCGGAATGGCGGTGATGTCAGGCAGAACTTTTATTTTCCTGCAACGACCCGAGATCATTCATCGCTGCAGAGTTATTAGCGGCTTTGCTGTTTGCACTCTCATCCTTCACTCATACAACCCACGCCATGCCGAAACGACGAACCCGCGAGGCTGACGGCCAGACTCAGACACACAAGAGGCAGAGGGTCGTTCACGAGGCTCCTACCTCTGAGGAGATCGTCAATGGCCGGCATTTGCGCGAGCTCTTGACTTTCGATCAAGATCTGAAGAGGGCGCGGCATGGTAAGACACCTTTACTTTAGGATGAGGAGTATTTGCTCACAGCCTTTAGGCCTTCAGTCCCTCAAGCTCTTTTTGGATGGCTTTACTTCGGAACCGGGCACCCAAGCCCAGAAACGGACATTTCTGAAGGAGTATCTCGAGTCCGCGCAACCACGCGTCGCCAGCGAAGATGCGGTCTTTCTTCCAGACATCATGGAGATGTGGGCATTCGGCTCCCAGGTTCACAATGACGGCATCACGTCCGCAGTTCCCGCAGTTCTCGCGCTTCTTCTGCAGGTCATCTCCGGCTCTTTCGACCTTGTCTCTCACGCCAAGGGCCTTGGGCAGACGCTGCTCCAGGAACGTCAGCTGAAGCTGATCTCACGGAATCTCGGCGCATCCAAGGGTAGCGCATACATCATTTCTCCGACGTTACGACTGCTACGAGAGATTGCGTCGGTGGATGGCGGCGCATTGGCCAAAAGGTTGTTCCGTTCGAGAGATTCCACGTTCTCTTCCTTTGCTCGGAATCTCGAGGTCAGGAACTCTGGAGACGGCGTCGAGGACCCGACGAAACCATCAGTGCGGACGAATGCGATCAAGCTGCTGCTTGTCTGTCTCAAGTTCCTTCCCGCCGAGGCGAAGAAGGAGCTCTTGACTCTGAAGGAGGTCATGTCGCATCTGACCTTTTTACTGAAGGACGACCCAGCATACCTCATCTTGGACATGCTGGATACCCTAAAGAAGCATGTCCTTATGGATGACAAGGTGCCTAGAGAGATCAAGTTCCGGACCTTCAACACCAAGACCCTGGACCGACTCTCCGGGCTTTACACCTATAAACACGACGAGGAGGTGGAAGGCAGGCCTTCCGTGCGGGAAGCACTTCATGCGTTCCTGGTATATGTCTGCACCACTCCTGGAGCCGGCATCTTGTACACCGGTACTAGCATGTATCCCAAGGATCTCGAGGACGAAGCGACCCAGGAGGTAAAGGACTCGGACGACTTTGCGCTGGAACGAGCCGGCTGGATGGACAGCTACACGGATGAGGTGCCTGTGGCGAACTTTGCCCTGGACGAGTTCATCCTCAAACTTCGGCCATGGTCCAATATCAAGCACAGCGAGCTGCTGGTGTCAATTTTCGAAACTGCGCCTGAACTCGTTGCCAGCTACTTCCTCGCGAACAAGTCCTTCTCGTTCGAGCCAAAGCTGTCGATGACTTGGATCGGCTACGCTGCCTTCATCTTCAACACTGTTCAGCTGCCTCTGCCCAAATATTTCGGAAACAAGTCAAGCTACCGTAGGGTGCCGCCCCCGACCACGATTGTGCTGGACAACATCCTTCCTCTTCCGCTCAAGCAGAAGGACTTGTCACGGAGCCTGTCTAACAAGTCTAACCTCATTTCGTTCTTTGCCGTCCGGATCCTAGTGCTGGCTCTGGAAAAGATGAAGAAAGCACTCCAGATGCACCACGAGGCAGCTGGGTCGAACAACGTCGTCTGGGAGGCCGCGAGCCGGAAACTGATCGACCAACTGTCCCAGAGAATACCCGACATGAAGGACGTCATCAACTGCTACAAGGCGACGCCGGAGGACAATGTCCTCCAGCGTGAGGCCTCGAGCCGGCTGCTTTTGCTATACTACGAGGTCGTCCCCCAGATGGCATTGATGGCCAACTTTGACGTCTCATCGTCGCTTCTCGAGGCCCTCGGCCGCCTCGACAAACAAAGGGAAGATCCACAGGACCAGGCTCTGGGTCTGATCGAGCTGGAAAACCTCTTGTCCATTGCAGGATACTCTCCTGGTATGCGATGGTTCTCCAAAGCGGATGGTTTGAGTGCCTCGCCATTTATCGCACTTCTGCGTGTCTTCGCCACGACACCGCAGGGTTCGTCCTTGACGCGGGTCAAAGAGGTGCTCGAGTTTGTGGCCACGCAAAACCAGCTGGTCCTCACTGGCACCGGTCTGGGGCTGCTCTTCCGCGTCGCGCAAGAGACGCGAAAGCAGAACCTGGACATTGTCTGGTCCTTCCTCGACAACTGCGCAAACCGTTGCGCGAGCTCGCCCCTCAAGTACCTCGATCTGATGGAGGAGGTTGCAGCCACTGAGCTGGAAGGCTCGTCCGACAAGCAGCCCGTCAGCCTGGTTCTTGTTGCCATGGCCGAGCAGCTCCCCTTCGCTGTCAAGACAGCCGACGCAACAAGCGCCGACGTTCTTGTCAAGGCGCTATCATCGTTCCTCGGCTATGCCAAATCAGCGAAGGAAGACGGCAATATTATCGAACTTCTAGCCAAGAAGATGAACGATGCGCTTTCCACCGCGAATGTCGAGCCTAAAGTCAAACCTCGCTTCAAGGCAGCCGTGGAGCCTGCATCTGCGTCCAAAGGTGTTGTCAAGGTCAAGGCGGCCGGTGCTGCAACCTCTGGACACAAACAGCTGGATGCCAGCGGGCTCGCACTTGTGCTAGATGAGCCAGTTTCACCAGAGGAGGACAACTCAGCGCTCGTTAAATGGGCGTCCAAGACCGTGGATGATCTCGTGGACGGGTCGTACATCCCAGCGTTGATGCGACTCCTTTGGTCTGAACACGCAAGCATCCGGCAGGAGGCACTCACGAACCTGTTGAAGATGGCAGCCAAGATCAAGGAGTCATCTTACGAGGAGAAAGATCAAGTGTGGCTCCTGTTGTCCGAGCTGGCGGAGTCGTCAAGGCCCGTCGTCATGCGCGGCCCTGTTCCGTCGCCTCTGGTGGCTTTTGCCATTCACTCGCTCGATGTGCTGAAGAACCCCCTTCACTGCCTGTATGGCAAGGCCAACACATACCTGACGAAAGGGCCGATCTGGGCGACAGACAAGGTGCCCTTGGCCCACGACATCTTCCACGGCGAGCCCTCGGAGGACGACAGGTACTACACGGAAATCAGCTGGCTCCTGTCCTATCTCCTGGACGCCCTCCGCACCCCGGCAGATCTGACTGTCTTCCACCAGAAGAAGTGGTTTGAGAAGATCCTGGCGTTGGCCGGCAACCCCTACCTGAGGGTGAACCTGACGAACAGGATACTGAAGATCGTGTACCGTGCCACGAGCATCACCGGAGGAAGCACGACACTTGTGACCCGTTTTGGGGTTCTGAGCTGGCTCGATGCGCAGGAGGCGAGCTGCCAGGGCCGCGACGAGGAGGCGGCGGTGCTCCTGCGAGCCTTGAAGCGCCGTGTCTGGGAGACCTGTGACCAGGAGAGGGTGGCGACCTGGAGCAAGCAGGGCGTTCCTCGGTCCATGGCCGAGGAGGCTGCCTAGTTTGGCGGATATCACCTTGTTTGTCTTGAACATGCTGCATTAGAGGCGTTCGGGGGGACATATCGAGCGGAAGGCACGAGGAACCAAAAGCGATATTGAGCAATTCATGTGGGCAGGCATTAGCAGTGCTACCATCTGGCGAAAAATATCATTGAATTCATGTGAAAGAACGCGTCTATGGCTGTGATCTCATCGCCCGGCTGACACACACGTTCGGCACCTCGATGACTTGCGTGGCATTCATGCTTCCGCCGCGGTAAGCATACGTGAAAGTACCACCCCATCCGCTCGCGGCAGCGCCGTGATTGCCGTCCTTGTCGACGACGACTATGCCGCTCGCAACGGCAGGGTACTTGCGAACCATGCGTAGAACGGCATCGGTGGCGGCCTGCTTGGGAGTCATGCCGTTGCGCAGGTTCTCGACAGCCTGGTAGCAGGGGAGGAAGCGCATCATGACGTCCCCGTCGCCCGTGGCACCGCACGCGCCGACATCGCCGTCGACGTAAGACCCGGAGCCGGTGATGGGGCCGTCGCCGACACGGCCGGGGACCTTGAAGGAGGCGCCGTTGGTGGATGTGCCGGCGGCCATGATGCCGCTGGCGCTGATAGCCGTGAGGGAGATGGTATCGTGGCTCGCCTGGGCAGAGTTGGGGGCGATGAGGTCAAAGTAGCCGGGGGAGGTCGAGTCGAGTGCCACGGGTTCGTACGGACCGCAGCTCTCGGAGGGATCGGGGGAGACGTTTTGGCGGTAGTTGGGCTGGCAGGCGTTGGTGCGCCAGCCTTCACAGCGGGCGAGGGTGGCCTCGGTGGTGAGGTTTTCTTCCCGGAAGCCATTGGCGAGGGCAAACTCTGTGGCGAAGTCGCCGGCGAGAAGAGTATGAGAGGTGCGCTCGAGAACGGCGCGGGCCACGCCGATCGCGTTCTTGATGCGGCGGAGGGCGGCAACGGCACCGGACTTCATGGTGACGCCGTCCATGATCATGGCATCGAGGGTTGTCTCGCACCGCTCGTCAGGGGCGCCGCCGTATCCCACGGAGCCATCGCACTGGTTGGCTTCACAGATGGAGCAGCCGATCTCGACGGCGTCGAGAGGGGAGACTGGCGAGGAAGAACGGGCGAGGGCCTCAAATGCCCCGTCCGTGGCTGCAACGAAAGGGCCGCCCCATGTGTTTATCACCATGGGCAGCCCGGGAGACGAGCCATCCTGATGCTGTGCGGCGACGGTGAGGGCAAGGAGGGAGGTGAGGACGGCCGAGGCCGGGACGGCGGTGCGGACCGGCATCGCGAGCGTTGAGCGGCTGTCGGAGGCGTGGATGAGACAGAGAAAAGGAACAGCGAAGGTCTCCTTTCTCAGCTTCGATACCCGAGGAACGACTCAGCAAAGAAATGAACGACAGGAAGACATGGTCGATGGCAGTGATGGCCTTCTTAAGCAGCACAACACAGACAGACACCTTCCGTTATGGTGCAAGTCGAAAGTCGGACGGACCGGGACCGGGGCCACGGACGTGGCGCAGGGGCTATGATGATGACCGCCGAAAGCTACCCCGCGGCACGGACAGGACAGGACAGGGGAACGAACTTATCTCTCGGTCGTGTCGGGGTAACAAAGTGAACGTTGCACCGAATTGCTGTTCAGTCAAGGATAAGGAGAGGGGAATGAGGGGCATGCTGATCCCTGAATTGCATTTCAACCTTCCTTTCCGAGTCAAAGTCCCAGGAGGCAGGGCAGACAAGGGCAGGGCAGCGGAGATAAGTTGGTCAGAGCTGCCAACTTTGACTCGGCCGTTGGATCCTTGATGAGCCATGGAGAGTCAAGAGGTCAAGATTCGGTTCATTGGAGAGATATGAGCCTGGGAGAGGAGAAATAATGCCGCTTGCTGTCTGTCCATCCATGTCCAACAAGCCTCTCGCGACGCCCAAACGCCGTACCATCACTGGCTCTAATTGAGCAGAATATCATACCCGTCCCTGCTGATCCGCACCTCGTCACTCTTGAGCCCGTACTTCCGTCGGAATAGCTCAAATATGATCAGGCCGGCACTGGTGCTTGGCACCTGGCGGACTGTGTTCCACCAAAACCCTCGATATAACCAGTTCTTCAACGTACGCCCTTCCGATGCCGCGGTTGATGCACATTCTGCCCAGGTTTCTTGGTAGGCGTGATAGTACGCTCTAAACATGCGCCAGTTATGTCTTCGCTTCGGCGCGTCTTCTCCTATAGGCCTCGTGGCCCCGCTGTGTCGCAGTTTCGCAGCCTTCTCATCGAGCTCCTCCAGACGGTCCCAGTGCTCGACCTGAAAGTGTGTGAGGGGATGAATGACGACCTGCTGAGCGAAGGAAGCCGTGACGCCCGCGAGCAGCAGGAACATGGGCTCGATGGAGTAGTGCGGCTTGATGACGAGCGGGAGGCCATCGCCGGAAGCTGTGCGTGGAGGCCGCCGCATGGCCAGGAGGTTGACTATGTCCTCGTTCAAGTCCCCGTAATACCAGGTCACGAACCGGTAGTAGCCCTGCGCTTTGACATATTCGAAGGTGCTGAAGAAGATGGCGCTCCCCAGACTGTCCTTCACCAACGACAGGCCGAAGCCGGCAAATATGCCGCGGAGACCAATCTCTCTCAGCTTCTCGGCGCTGAACGCCCACATGCTCCTCGGTTTGCCGGACGCGCCGTCTGGCATGATATCCTTGTGGTCGAACCGAGCTTGGATCGCGTCGAGTGGCGCAGCCACGAAGCTCTGCAGGCCGCCCGCCAGCAGACCGGCCGTGAAGGTTTGCATGGGCTCCGGCGGCGGATACACCATCTTACTTGCTTTGCCGCTCTCCTCGTGCAGTCGTCCCAGAATCTGGAGGTAGCTGGTGTAGAGCACCGCGCCCACGCCGACGTTGGCGATGAGAGGAGGAAGGATCTGGTGAGGCAGGACGCTCCAACCATGATGCCGAACGGCGGACGTGACCACGCCAGGCGTCGTGCTCCTCATCCACGTCCATGCTGTCCTCAAGCCGTTGCCTAGTCGTGAGTCGGACTTTGATGCCTCGGCGGCGAGCTGAGCCGCGCGGAGTTCCGTCTGCGTCTGATGGACAGAGCGAGCCCAAGCAAGGTAGTCGACGCGGGTTCGGAAGAAGGCCTTGACGGGAGCACGGAAGTAGAAGGCCATGACCTGGGCACTGAGGGCGCGGATGCCTGCGGCCGAGGCAGCGGTTGCGGCGTTGTTGCGCGGGTTCTTGTCTGGGAGGAGGTCACTGGGGACGGCGGGCAGGATGCCCGTGACGGGAGCTGTTCCGGGCTCCCAGCCGGGGGGGAATTCGTCGTCACCGCGACGGGAAGCCATGGCTTTCCCTGGTCATGGTCGCCAGGCTCTGAGAGGACTAGTCGGTGGTGTTGTAGATGATGTTGACCAGAAACATTTTCAAGCTTGAGCGAGCAACCTGATGGGACCCTGGTTAACCGCTGTCGATCACTGCCGGCAACCCGAAGTCCCACTGACCAGGCCCCGTTAAGCGCATGGCGGGTCAGCAAGTGGCTGGTTTACAGCGCCCGTCCCCTAATTGCTACAGTGCCTTCAGTGGGGAGCTCGTTCTGGTGATGTCTCGCTTACTCAGCAGTCTCCCGAGCGCACCTCACGGTTCAGGCAGCTGCCACCCACCAGTGACGCGGGGCAACTTTCAATTAAAACTAACAGTCGCGTCTTGTCTCCAAAGACGCGTCTCCCTCCACCAACATCCCACCTCACCACCACATCGACCTGCTGCAGTCATGAGTATGTGTGATACGCCCCTGGCAAATGCCCAGTCACTGACTTCTTCTAGCATCATACAACAGCTACTCCAAAACCTCATACGGCGCCCAAGGCGGCGAGGACTCCGGCGGCTTCTTCGCTGGCGGAGGCGGCTCGCAACAGGGAAGCCAAGGAGGCGGCAACAAGGTGAGAGCTCTTCTCTGAACCCAGGGTGATCATCGCGGCTCACTCGTGACCAAGAACTGGCAAGACGAGTCTCTCCGTCCGGTCACCATCAAACAGATCATCGACGCCGAAGAGGCCTACCCCGGCGCCGACATCAAGATTGACGGCCAGACCGTCACCCAGGTCACCTTTGTCGGCCAGGTCCGCAACATAAACCCCCAAACCACGAACGTCACCTACAAAATCGACGACGGCACCGGCACGGTGGAGGTCAAGAAGTGGATAGACGCCGACAAACGAGACGACGAGGTCATGGACGGCGGAGCAAACGGCGCCGGCATCGAGCTCGACCGGGACGTCCGCGTCTGGGGCCGCCTTCGCACCTACAACGGCAAGACCCACGTCGTGGCAAACTTCCTCCGCGCCGTCGAGGACTTCAACGAGGTCAACTATCACCTGCTCGAGAGCACGTACGTGCATCTCTACCTCACGAAGGGCCCGATCGGCGGCGGTGCGAAGCAGGAAGGCGGCGACGGCATGTTTGTCGACGGCGGCGACAGCTACAACGCGGGCGGTGCCGCCAACGGCAACGCAACGTCCGCAAAGCTTGCCGGCTGCGGCCCGCAGGCCAAGAAGATGTTCAACTACATGCTGAGCGCCCCCGGCGGCAACGAGGGCGTTAACATCGTCATGATCTCTAGTGCGGCAGGGATGACAACGCAGGAAGTGCTCCGGGGCGCGGACGAGTTGCTGGGTCAGGGCTTGATCTACACGACCGTCGACGACGAGAACTGGGCGATCCTCGATTACTAGAAGAGGAATGCAAGGACATACGAGGAAATCAGAAAACACCGGCTATCGAATGGGCTGCGGTCCTCTCCGGCGGAAGAACGGCTCTGGCGGCGGCGTCTGGGATTCACATCGTGTACTATTGCTTTGCTGCGCCGGCACTTGGAACGGGTTCATCGAGACTCGGGGTCACAAAGGCGAATGATGATATCATGTAAATGAATGGCATTGAGTTGGTCTCTAGAGAGGGACTCGGGTCAGATACTGAGAAAGAGATGCCCTATTCCTGCCTCATGTGCGGTAAAGACTGGTAGGGGGCTGCGGCTGTGCACGCTCAAAACGCGAACCCCAGGAATATGGTGTGGCCGGTATCCGGCCTCGAAAGGAAAACGGTCATCAGATGAGAGGCATCTCGAGGCACGCTCAGACATCGACAAGTTCCTGGTGGACGACTGTCGTCTGCAGGTTGACCTTGACCGATGTCATGTATGCCTTCGCCCGCGGGGGGCGAGGTTCGCGAACCATGATAGACATGGTCACGGCCGCACCGCTCGAGTCGCGCAGGAAAATGTCCTTCTTGAACTCGAACCCGAACTTGGCGTAATACGCAGTGTTGGCCGGCGAGCTCGACTCGAGGTACATGGCGCGGTTCTCGCCATCGGCCTAGTTCGGGGTCAGTACGTATGTTCTTTGACCATCGGAGCAGGGAGAGAGAGGCGTTCAGCGTACCCTCGTGATCATATCCTGGATCAGTTTGGTCGCATATCCCCTGCGGCGGGAGTTGGGCTTGGTCCCGATGTAGACGAGATAGTAGCAGTCATCGTCCCTCGAGCCCATGACCTCCTGCTTGGTGTGGTGCAGAAGCGGGAGGAACTCGTCGTAGTAGCGCTTGCGTCCCTCGGCGGAGAGCTGATAGTAAAGACGCCACATGCCGCTGCGGAAGATGGTCCACCAGTCGTCGTTGCTCTTCCCAGGAGGCAGCCTTGTTCTTCAGATGAGCTGGTTCTATCAGAGCAAGGGGACGGGGGGCTAAGGGACTCACCACAAGGCCACGGCGTCATGATCAGGGCCAATGGCAGTGACCTCGCCGCTGAGGCAGTGTGCGGCGGTGGCATAGATCATGATGTCTACGTGCAGCTTCCACTTCTGCTCGTCGCTATACGATGCCATGTCCTCGGTTTCCACGAGGTAGTGGCTCAGCTCGTCAGTGGCAAACGCGTGGGCAAGGGACAGGGCAGCCTGGTTGCTCTCATCAAGGGCGAGGGTGCGCACAGAGTGTTCCCAAGCAGTTGGCACGAGGGACTTCTGCCTCTGTTCGAGGATGCTGACCATGGTCTTACCGCTTAAGGTGTCCTCCATGCTGGGCAGGCAGTGCGCTTAAGCCGTCTGGTGGTGTAAATCTGGGCGGTCGCGTCAGATGTGGTCTCTGCTGGGCCCCAGACTGGCGGCGCAGGGCCTGGCTATACGTACTTGATATATTCTGTATACTATCACCCGTGTGGACTTTCGAGAGCTGGATTCTCGAGATGGGCATGAATCTGGACGGATGGCGCAGGCAATTGAGGCTGGTGCGTAGTTCAACCGACATCAAGGCTCTGACACAAGCTGTGTGTGATGCTAGCGATATGTGACTTGGTTCAAGGTTGAGGATGCTTCACATCAACGAGTGAGGATAACTCGAGACAGATGGCAGGGTTGGAGAGAGATGATGTCAGACGACGGCGGGAGAGACAACGATGAGAGATGTGGTCAGGTGCGTCAGTCGAGGCGTGCGAGTAGCAGCTTAGCAACAAAGAACAGTCTTCCCGTTCTATTGTCCAGAGACTGCCCCCAGAAGTCTTGGGGCTTGAAGTATTATCTTTGTGTAAGAAGCTTCGGTCGTGGACGGGTGGGAGATTCAGGGAAGAGGAGAAGAGGGGAAGAGACGGAAAATGCAAGGTCTGGGAGGCTTTATGGTCGTCCAAGTACACATCCTGGGGGCAAGGAGGGGTCGGAATGCAGTGTCAGGCGGCGACGGGTGAAACAAGGCTTCGTGTACGTGGGATGAAGCTGCACGCAACTGGATTCAGGAAGGTCGCCGTCGTGGAGCCGCATGTCAAGGAACCAACCGCTGGCAGCTCGAGAGCTCCTCGACTCAACAAGCCAGCAGTAGGGTCCAGGCGTGAGGCGAGCGGCCCGTCCTCTAAACCAACGACAAAAGAGAGAGAAGCAAGAACGCATGCCGCAGTAGTGTGAACAACAGGGGTTGGTTGCTAGTCGTTGCTAATCATGAGGCTGCTGAACGCCGGCTGGCCAGTCCCCGAACCCAGGACACGCCTCACAACTGCAGCTGACCCCCAAAAGACGGCTCGCCACTCAACAAGATCTCCCATCGTGGAGAGCCCAGGATGACGGAAGCGTCGACACGGCCATGTCTCGCGGCGGCTGCGCATGCCAACAACGGCTAGCTAGCTGTAAGACCACATGCGCCAAGGGACGCCCGCGCCTATCCACGGCATTTGGTCTCCCCACGAACCGTCCACGGCTGCAGCTACCGTTGCACCACTGCAGGGAATCCCACACTCTCGAGAACGGCAGTATGCACGTCGGTCAGGTGGTGAGTCTCCCGGGCGTAGGATCCTTCGATAAGGGCCCTGCACCTGTCGGTCGGTGGCCCGTCGGTGAGGCCAAGTGGCTAACGCATGGTGATAAGCTGCGCGGCGAAGCCTGCTGTGGAGTTGATATGTGATGCCAACCATGCATCCGTGTCTGAGCGACCAGGGCGAATCCCCGCGGACCGACCAGGGCCGCCACCTACTATCCGCAAAAGAAACACCCTTATTTCTGAGCGGAACCGAACACGCAGCCGGAGTCCATTTCAGGCAGTCTTGCCTGACGTAATTGGGACTGGCGAAATCCCCAATGAATGCCATGGTTCTTGGATTTGCCGCCAGCGTCTGAGACCGTCCTACGTCGTGTCGCTGATTTTCAGCTGGGACATCTGCTGGTGGCTGTCAACGGACTCCGTCGCCTCCGGTTTGCTGTCCTCCTCAAGGCCGCTCTCCTCGTCATCGCTGACATCCGATCGCTCCTCTTCCTCATCATCATCCTCGTCGTAGTCCTGACCGTCGTCGCCCTTTTCCAACTTGTGTGCCTCCTGCTCGCGAATCGCCTTCTCCAAATCCTTGGCCATCTTCTTCGTGAAGCCTGATGCCTCCGCGGCGGCATCGAGTCGCCGAGCGCCATCCCTGCCGACCAACTTCTTGGCGTCTTTGAAAAAGGGGCCTGGCTCCGAGGTCACGAAGCCAAACCTCCGATCGAAGAACCGCTTGATGCAATTGACATCTCGGTCAAAGTACATCTCCGCATTCTGGTGGTCCATCGAGACCATCTGTGGGAAGTCGATGATGACCGGCACCAGGGCAATCGACTCTTCCACCTCCCCAGACTCGTTCGTCGTCGTGGACGTGACCTCCTTGATGAGAATGTTGAACTCGTTGAAATCGCCGTGAATGAGTCCATGCTGAGCCAAATGGAGAATCTCGCCGATAAGTTCTCCATAGAGGCTTGCGGGGTCTGGCACCGCCTGGATCTGGCGCAGCGGGAAGGAATCGATGAACGACATCAGGACGGTGTGCCTGGACTGGGCGATGGGGTCGGGAACGGAGAAGCCCTCCTCCTTGAGAGCCTTCATGAAGGCAAACTCCTTCATGGCAGCAAGCCTTGAGAGGTACATCCAGGACCCCGACTGGTTCTTCTTGAGGTAGTCTCTGTTGGATTTCACGGATCGGAATGATATCCGGCCGAGGCGATGGATCTTGAGAACCTTCTGGACGCCGTTGTGGTCCGCAACCATGGTGATGTCGCTTTCCTTCCCAACTCCAATGCGGCTTCCAACGCTGTAGACTTCCTTCTTCTGAGAGTAGTGGTGAAGCGCGAGGTAGTCTATGCCGCCATAGGTGAGCCGGTAGCCATCGTACTTGGCCTCCTTGACACGCGCGATGAGGCCCGTCTTAGCGAGAGTTGAGATGGATTTTCTGACGCCGCTGGCTCCACCCTTGGTACGCGAGAACCGCTCAATGAGTGGCGTGGGCACGATCTCGTGGTCTCTGCTGCCCCTCTCGACCTGGAAGAAAAGATCAGTCGCAAGATCCTGCCGGATGGAGGGGTAAATCAGGATCTTACCGCACTGAGGACATTCCAGTCCTCAGAGGTGAGATGGCGCATGGCCCGGGAATCTAACTTCATGATGGCTGCTTTGTGATCGTAGCAGTTTTGGGCGAAAAGGCTTCAAGGTGTTGATGTTCTCATTGATCTCTGGTAATTGTCGTTTTCGATCTCGACTGCTCTTGAGCGTCACACAAAAAGTTGAGGTGGGGTGAGTATTGATAAGATAAGACTTTGTCGGATTAGTCAGCAGCCAAAAGTGAAGTCAGTCACATGATCTCAAGGCTCGAGTCATCAAGGTTCCAGACACCTCAGTCATTTATTTGAGGTTATGAGAAAGCTGAAGTGAGAATTAATTGAGAAGTTGTTATGAATATGAGGCCCGGGAGTCAAGATAGAGAGGGTTGAGGGCCCTGGGTTCGGTCACACGGGCTGTGTTCGTATACGCCAACTTGGGAGGCGAGCCAGACTTGGGCTTTCGCATCTTTGCACTCACACTGTTTACGCGTGTTCTAATTTTATTATAACACGATACCCATTCATGGCCTATTAGTTGTGTACATCCATGGATGTGTTAAACCCGTCGGTTAAAGTTGACAAGGCTATGTACGCTCTTTAGGTATGTGACTATGTCACCAGCGGCCTCCTTGCTTATGATTATATCGAGAGTGCGAGAATTTTCGCCAAGAAACTCCGAGAATTTATTGAAATAATCGGACTGAACAACTCTACCTGACTATGCTGAGAGCTCTGCTGGATTGACGACCACCAAGAACCCGAAACTTTGAGACTAAGAGTCCTCTGCACAGGTTGCCTAAGCACCATCCACGGTCTTGACACCAACACCAGTCGCAACGACTACCTGGTTGATGCGCTTGCTCCTCTTGACGGGCTTGGGGTCGTTGAAAATCTCCTCGATCTCCTCGATAGAGCGTCCCTTGGTCTCGACCCTGGGAATTGTTAGAAAAGGTCCTAGGAGGGTGGCTTGGCGGGAAAGGGAGGACGCACATCACGAAGTGCATCAAACCGTAGTGCACGAAGTGCAGAACCAGGAAAATGGTGTATGCGCGCCAGCCAATGTCCTTCAGCGCAATGGGCGTTGCGTAAAGATTGACAAAGCTGAAAATAGCTCCCACAAACTTATCGAAAGCGATTCCGCGTGCCCTTGGCCAGAGTTAGCAAACAAACCCTACAATCTAGGTAGAAGGAAGGGAGGTAAGTCACGCACCTGATGTCGTTGCTGAGGATCTCCGCCGGATACAGGGCCTGAAGCGGGGTGATGCAGAAGGAGGAGACGATGCCGTAGAGGAAGAGCATGCCGATGAAGGCGTAGCCGGCAGAAGCGTCAATTCGGCCGTTGGACAGTGCGGCCAGGACGTTGATGGGGATGTAGACCAGACCAGTGACGAAAATACCCGTGAGCATCAGAGGGCGTCGACCCCAGTTGTCAACAAAGAAGGCACCGACAATTCCGCCGCAGAAGCTGAAGACGTTGTTCAATGCGTTCATGAGGAGCTGCTGCTTCGAATCGGTGATTCCCACGGTCTCGAGAATACTCGGGAGGTAGTACGAAATGACAGCGCCGCCGGCTAATCCTCTTGTAAGCATATAGGTGGGTATCAAAGGCAGAGATCTCACTTACTGAACTGGGAGAACACCACGATGAGGAAGAGGATGTACATTCTGTACAGATTGGGGCGGGTTGACAAGAGGATCTTGTAGTTGTACCATTTCGAGGTGTTGTGTTCCTCGCCATACTCGATGGACTGCTTGATCTCTTCGCACTCGAGCTTGACGAGGGCGGAGTCCGGGTTTCCGTTTCCGTGGTACTTGATCAGGATCGCGCGGGCCTTGTCGACCTGGCCCTTCTGCCAGAGCCAGCGGGGGCTCTCCGGGATCAAGATGTAGACCGTGCAGAGGATGAAGGCGGCGGGGATGCCTTGGATGATGTAAGGGACGCGCCACGCCCAGTTGCCGGAGATTTCAGCGGTGCCGTAGCAGGTCCAGCTGGCAGCTGCATGGTGACAACGTGTCAGCGAGGTCTGAATGCCGGCGAATATCTATGCGGCATAAAGGGCGGGCACATGTGACTTACTCATAGATCCAATGTACCATCCCAGGACGTTGTAAAGACCACCGGCCAGACCTCGCCAGGTCGGATAGGCCATCTCGACGATGAAAGTGGGAGCAGCCGTGGTGCACATGGGAACGCCGATACCTGTGATAAAGCGGCCTGCAATGAAGGCAGCAAGGGGGTTGGATGTTGCCTGAACAACCGAGCCGATGATGATGAAGACAGATCCCACGGCCATGCCGCCCCTGCGTCCGAGGAGATCAATAACAAAGCCGGTGAGGAAACTGCCGACGATCTGGCCAGCGGTGTAAATGGCCATGACAAGCCCAAGCTGCGAGCCGACCTTTCCGACCTTGAAGTGGTCGTGCCACTGGTCCATGGCGTTGATCGAGCTCATGACCGAGCCATCGTAGCCATTCATGACGCCGTCTGTGTGCCAGGGTCAGTTTCTGTCGACCGGTTCACAAGAGGGACGGGTCTGGGTACTCAGAGTGGCAAAGATCATGAACGAGAAGAGCATAATCTGCGATTTCGACCGGTAGTTTGGCTTGTCTTTAGCAAGGGCATCGGTCAGCTCGATCGACTGCACCTTGACCTCCTTGGCGTCGCTGCCAACGAGGTCGGGGGCATTGTTGGTCGTGATGACATCCTGGGGGGGCCTCTCGGTGTTGGCCGAGATTTCGGCGGTCTCCTTGGAACCCATGGTCAGGCGCTGATGATGGGATGACTCTGGCGTGGGAGAGTGGTGTGTCGAAGGATTGGACTTGAGAAGTGAGCCTCAACGAAGATGTGCCGCTGGGTCTGATGGCATGAGAGACACGATCCTCCCAGCAGACCAACTCGGAGGGCTGGAATGGTCTATATATAGTCTACTGGTCGGCCTTATGGGAAGCCGAAGCGTCTCTGGGGTTTGATCAGTCGATGGGATGGTGGGAGGGTCTTGGCCCGAGATGGACGGAGTCAGGTCGGGTCGATGCGGCAGAATCTTCCAACTCCCGTGCAGGACCCGCCTTGGAAAGGGTCAGATTTTCGGGGAGACTACTTACATGGTTGATGCATGCTTTAGCTTCTCATTGGACCGTATACCGGATGGAATGAGGTGAGGTGCTGGTGGTGGGAGGGGGAGACGCGGGGACGATGTGGGTTATCCGGGGGGGGATGGAGTGAACGCCAGGGGGGATGGAGTCAACCTGGACGGGGCTCCGGTGAGCGCCAAGGTGATGCCTGACTGGACGGCAGGCATCGTACTTGTTCATGAGTCTCAAAAGTTCCTAGCCGGTGCTGCTAGCAGTGGTGCGAGGTGGTCACAGGGGGTGCCGGAGAATCGGAGAAAGTGTGGCGGGGGTCGGCAAGACTGGCACCCAGACTGGTGGGACATTGCCTTGGCCTCGTTCCGATCCATCCCATGAACCGTCGGGTGAACGAAGCTGCAAGCAACAGGCAGGGCTCGGTTCGTCTCGTCTGCAGGCTGGGTGCTTCCCCCCCCTCATCATCAAGGGTTCTCGCCCATGCGTGGCGCGAACCTGGTGATGCCCCTCGTCCGACTAAGACCGGCATTCCTTGCGGCGTTCGCGGAGAACCATTCGTCGAGCCCACGGCGGAAAACTAGACGGAAATATGACATGCCGTGTCGCTAAACCCTTACCGACCACTTGCGGCTCAGGATAGCCAAGGTCCGCGCGGAGCTCCACGGCCACGGCGCATGACATGCCGGCCCTTCTCGCAGATCTAGACCAAAGCCGGTTCGAGGCTCAGACGCTTGTTGGCAGATGGCAGCACGCAGCAGAACCGGTTTGGGGCGTGGGATTTTATATGTCCGCGTCTAGTATTTACGTACGAGGGGAGGCTTGCATGATCCGGGCCGAGTCCAGTCCTTCGTCTATCCTGCATAAACAATCTTCCGCCTCATGAACTGGCCTGCGATGGGGACTTGAGCGTCTAAGAGCAGAGCGAATGAAGGTCTTGGAACAACGCCATTCGCCGCGGCAGCTGACTTGTGCGCGACGATTCTCATTGGAGCGCTTCAGGTGCATCGGAGCACCCTGGGTATTTAGGGAGGCTGGTCTTGAAGGCATCTTGGGCACACTGAAGGGAGTGAGTGAAATCGCAACTACCTTAGTCGGCCGTGTAGTATTCGAATGTCTACGTGTCGAACCATCTCAGCCCATTCCAGAGTCTCTCACTGAACACCCTCCTTCTTCACTGTCCTCTCCCTGCCGAGGCTTCACAGTCATGGAAATCCCAACCCGCAACGTCGACATCACGTCGCCCTTCTGGTCCCATGTCCGGAACAGCGCACGAACCAAGACTATCCCGGCACTCATCCAGGCTCAGAAGGAGTCTGGCCACTGGGACTGTCTCAAATGGAAAGAAGGCCACGTGCCCCGCCCTCATGTAAGTCGGAACGACAGCCTCTCACTCTCATACCATGGGTCGGCTCATGTGTTCCGAGTTCCCGCTGACGTTGAGATTGAAGCCCTTCTGGGACAGCGATGTCTACAAGACCACCGAGGCAGCTTGCTACTATTTAATGCAACATCCCGATGAGACCATGATGGCTGCCGTCGAGGAGGCCGTCGATAACATCCGGGGAGCCCAGCACCCCGACGGCTACATCAATTCTTACTACACCGTTCGCGGCATCAAGGACAGGTGGACCAACCTGCGTGACGACCATGAGCTGTACTGCATCGGCCACCTGATCGAGGCCTGCGTTGCTTACGAGACCTTGACTGGCAGCGGCCGTCTGCTGGAGCCCGTCATGAAGGTGGTGCAGCATATTGACTCGGTCTTCGGGTCAGAGCCTGGCAAGAAGCGCGGCTACCCTGGCCACGAAGAAATCGAGATCGGCCTGCTCAGGCTCTACGAGATGACCAAGGAACCTCTCCTCTTGAAGGTCGCCCAGTATTTCCTCCTAGAGAGGGGCACTAGAGACGACAAGGACGAGATCTACTTCGACAAGGAGGCGTGGGCTCGGGGCAACGATCCTCGCGACTACAACAGCTTCGAGATGAGGCCGACCTATCGGAGGCCCAGAGACTACGCATACCACCAGGCCGATTGCAAGCTGGTTGACGCGACAGAGATCGTTGGCCACTCCGTGCGAGCCATGTACTACTTGACGGCCGCGACAGATCTCTTCCGCCTGACGGGCAACGCGGACATCAAGGCTGCCCTCGACAGGCTGTGGAGAGACATGGTGGACAAGAAGATGTATATCACGGGCGGACTCGGCTCGGTCAAACAGTGGGAGGGCTTTGGCCATCCGTATGTCCTGGGAGACACCGAGGAGGGCGGATGCTGCTACGCCGAGACGTGTGCGACCTTCGGCCTTATCGTGTGGTGCCAGCGCATGCTACGCCTCGAGCTGAAATCTGAGTACGCGGACGTCATGGAGGTCGGCCTTTACAATGGCTTCCTCGGCGCAGTCGGTCTCGAGGGCGAGTCCTTCTACTACGAGAACCCGCTCAGAACGTTCACCGGACACCCCAAGGAGAGGAGCAGATGGTTCGAGGTCGCATGCTGCCCTCCCAACGTCGCAAAGCTCCTCGGTAACCTGGGACCATACATCTGGTCGATCAAGGATGATCGTGTTGCCGTCCACCTCTACATCGCGAGCACCCTTCGCGTCCCCGGAACAGATGCCGTTGTCACCATGAAGACGAAGGCGCCGTGGTCAGGGGAGGTGGAAGTCAGCTGGACAGGCACCGTGGCCCTGGCCCTGCGCATCCCTGGGTGGGCAGAGTCCTACCAAGTGAGCGTGGAGGGTGGCCAAGTCAAGGACGGCTATCTCCATCTCCCGGAGAGCACCAATGGGAAGGTTGAGATCGTCTTTGGCATCCACGCCCGCGCGATGTATGCCAACCCAAAGGCCGGAAAGAACGAGGTCTGCATCATGCGGGGACCGATTGTCTACTGCGCCGAGGACGTTGACAACGATATCGACATTGACAATTTCACTGTCGTGTCTGGGCCAATCAGGGACGGAAAGCCGTTCAAGATCGAGGGCGACGAGGTCTTGCCGGTCATCGCCCGGGGTAGGGAGCTCAAGTGCGCCGACTCATCCAGGCTTTACGACAGCAAGCCGTGGGTGGAGGGCGAGGAGAAGGACTTGATCTTCATTCCGTACTATGCTAGGGCGAATCGAGGAGGCAACGGAGGCATGCGAGTCTGGTGTTTCCGGGGATGATTTGATTGATCGTAGGTGGTTAACAAAAGGACGGAGAATGGAAAGGGAAATCAAAAGAATGGGAGAGACGATGAGACTCCACTGAATACCTGGATGAAGTGATCAGGGATGCGCTTAAGAGTGCTTAATAATATGCATCTATCAGAGGCTGATTGTGGAGCCCAAACGTGAGGCTGCTGGCCACCCAACCAATGCCCCTGCTCCCCAGGCAGCGGCTGCACACGAACATCTCGAGTAGCTTGCTTTGGAAGCTCCATCAACTTCCATCTACCACTTTCCCACCGCGTCACCAAACAGCATCTCCCCCAACGTCAAACATCGCATCCTCGGCCTACCCTGCGCGGAACATTCGGCGCGTCTAATTGCAACCATTGGTTTATTTTTTTCCGACGCTTGATCTCGAACCGAGCCGATCAACAGACTCGAAACAACCGTCAAGATGGCGCAGGACAGCGACATGCCGACGTCTGCCGACAAGGGCAAGGGCAAGGCTGTCGATGATCCTAAGCAGGAGAAGAGCCTCGTTAACGGAAAGAAGGAAGACGAGAAGATTGTCGACTGTAGGTGATGCTGGTCTCGTTGCGCGGGGCAAATTTGACTGACGCCGTCCGCAGCCGCGGAGGAGCTGAGTGAGGAGGACCAGCAGCTCAAGAGCGAGCTGGATATGATCGTTGAGCGACTGACGGTTTGTACTCGCTTCATCTTGCGAGAGGGACCCCCGGCTTACTTTCGATGACAGGAATCCGATGCGTCTCTCTACAAGCCCGCCCTGGAGGCCATGAAGACTTCTATCAAGACCTCCACCTCCTCCATGACGGCCGTCCCGAAGCCCCTCAAGTTCCTCCGACCACACTACGAGACTCTGACAAAGCTGTACGAGACCTGGTCCGACGGCGAAGACAAGACCTCTCTCGCCGACGTGCTGTCCGTGATCGGCATGACCTTCTCCGACGAGGAGAGGCAGGACACCCTCAAGTACCGGCTGCTTGCTCCGACATCAGACATCGGGTCGTGGGGCCACGAATACGTGCGCCACCTGGCCCTGGAGATCGGCGAGGTCTACGGCAAGCGGATAAACGCTGCCGAGGAAGACACCAAGGACCTGGTCGACCTTGCTCTGGTTCTCGTCCCGCTCTTCCTGAAGAGCAACGCCGAGGCTGATGCCGTCGATCTGTTGAGCGAGCTCGAGATCATCGACCAGCTCCCGACATATCTCGACGAGAACACCTACGGCCGAGTCTGCCTCTACATGGTCAGCATGGTCAACCTGCTGACCTACCCCGACAACGAGCACTTCCTCAGGACCGCACACGACATCTACATGACCTACAAGCAGTACACCCAGGCCATGGTACTGGCGATCAGGCTTAACGACGTTGATCTCATCAAGGCCGACTTCGACAAGGCGGAGGACCCGGCTCTGAAGAAGCAGCTCGCCTTCTTGGTGGCCCGCCAGCGCATCTCCCTGGATCTCCCCGAGGAGCTTGCCGAGGACCAGGAGCTTCAGGACTCGCTCTCCAACGTGAAGCTCTCGGAACACTTCAAGTCTCTCGCCAAGGAGCTCAACATCCTGGAGCCCAAGACCACCGAGGACATCTACAAGAGCCACCTCGAGAGCAGCCGCGTCGCTGGCATGACCAACCTCGATTCTGCTCGGCACAACCTGGCCGCTGCCATCGTCAATGCCTTCGTCAACGCCGGCTATAGTAACGACAAGATGATGCTTGTTGACCAGGATAAGGAGAGCTGGGTGTGGAAGACCAAGGGCGACGGCATGATGTCGACCGTGGCCTCCATCGGCACGCTGGTCCAGTGGGACGTCGAGAACGGTCTGGATAAGGTTGATAAGTACACGTACGCCCAGGAGCCCGAGATTGCGGCCGGCGCCATGCTCGCCATCGGTATCATGAACGCGGGCGTGCGACTCGACTCCGACCCTGCATTTGCTCTCCTGAGTGATCCGGAAAAGCTGGCCTCCCCGGCCCACCCCCTGGTTACCACTGCCTCTCTCATGGGTCTCGGTCTCTCCTACGCCGGCTCGAACAAGCCAGAGCTTCTCGAGACACTCCTGCCCATCATTACCGATAACACAGTTGAGATGCGCATCTCGGCCATGGCGGCCCTCTCGGCGGGTCTGGCATTCGTGGGTTCCTCGAACCCCGAAGTCAGCGAGGCCATCGTGACTACGCTGCTTGACGATGAGCGCAAGTCGCAGCTGACCTCGAAGTGGACTCGGTTCTTGGCTCTCGGCCTGGGCCTGCTGTACTTTGGCCGCCAGGAGGAGGTGGACGTCATCCTTGAGACGCTCAAGGCCGTCGACCACCCCATGTCGAAGCCAACTGCCGTGCTGGCCGAGATCTGCGCATGGGCCGGCACGGGCGCCGTGCTCAAGATCCAGGAGCTTCTACACATCTGCAACGAGCACATGGAGGAGTCTGAGGAGAAGAAGGGCGACGAGCTCCTGCAGGCTTATGCCGTGCTGGGTATTGCGCTGGTGGCGATGGGTGAGGATGTCGGGCAGGAGATGGTGCTGAGGCACTTCGGCCATCTGATGCACTACGGCGAAGCCAACATCAGGAGGGCCGTTCCTCTTGCCATGGGTCTCATCAGCCCCAGCAACCCCCAGATGAAGGTCTACGATACACTCTCGAGATACAGCCACGACAATGACAACGACGTCGCGATCAACGCCATTTTCGCCATGGGTCTTCTGGGCGCCGGCACGAACAACGCCAGGCTGGCTCAGCTTCTGCGCCAGCTGGCGAGCTTCTACCACCGCGACCAGGAGTCGCTCTTCATGGTTCGCATCGCCCAAGGCCTGCTGCACATGGGCAAGGGCACTATGTCCGTCAATCCCTTCCACACCGACAGGCAGGTGCTCTCTCGGGTATCCGCTGCCGGTCTGCTCACGGTGCTTGTTGCGATGATCGACGCCAAGCAGTTCATCACAGGTGACTCGCACTACCTGCTCTACTTCCTCGTCACGGCCATGCATCCCCGTTTCCTGGTCACCCTGGACGAGAACCTGAAGCCCCTCAAGGTCAATGTGCGTGTTGGCCAGGCAGTGGACGTCGTCGGCCAGGCAGGCCGGCCCAAGACCATCACGGGATGGCAGACGCAGAGCACGCCGGTGCTGCTGGCCTACGGCGAGCGTGCGGAGCTTGAGGATGAGGAGTACATCAGCTTAAACGGCACCCTGGAGGGGCTCGTCATTCTGAAGAAGGTATGCTGCCCCTGCAACCCCGGACTCGCGCACGATGCTAACTCGCACGGATAGAACCCCGACTGGGAAGAGAGCAAATAGACGAGCTCAGAATTGACCTGAGGTTTGGAAGGTCCTCGTGCCTTTGGCCGGTTGGCAGGCATAATGGATCGGGTGGGCTGGAAATCGATGCTCGTCCCAGGAAATAAGGTGAAGGGGCGTTGCGCTGTATCATAACTGCCTTATGCTGTAGCAGTAGGCCGCTCTCTATACGGGAGCGCCATCTGGGAAAGACAATTCATCACGATAGACGTTACCTGGAGGGATTGGCGATTGACGAGCTGCTTGATGCGTGGGCGGGCGATCCTCGCCACCACCCAGGCCGGCAGGTTGATCGTGTGACTGACACACGGAAACCAGCAGAGACGGCAAGCAGGGGTGAGTTGTGAGTCAAAGAGCTAAACAAGCCGGGAGGTCGAGCTAACAAGCAAATCCGGTCCTGGGGGGTGGCCGCGTCCGTAGCCTTTAACGGCAAAGCCCGGTGGGTATTTATGATGACGGGAGATCAAGAACCACTTTACTTTTCGAGTTCCCCGAAGTTCGCGCCGGAGCTCACCCTATTTCCCGGCCAACTTCATCTCGTCGTCTGCACGTATTTCGACTCTTCTTCTTTGTTGAAGCTTCAGACGACATCTCGAGACCTGACCTACACTGCCGGCTGAGAATACCACGGTCCTTTTTATATAACTCGTCCCGAGTCTCTTGTCGTCCATTGAACTCCTGCGACGCCTTGACGAGCGCCCTACGGGTCTTGGCGCTTGTCGAGCTTCGTCGCCACTCGGTGATCCGCGGCACTGGAGTAATTTCTTTTTGCGATTGCCCGCCAACCTCCTCGATGAGCTGAGGCAGAGGTGTTCGAAAGCTGTCAGACGTTTCACGGAGGACTGAACTGAATACATCAACCCCGCTGCCACATCAGCTGGCTTTCACATCCCTCACATCCCTTCTAACGGACGCCCGCGCTCTCACCGAAAGTGGGCGAAAGACAACCTGTCTCGGACGGATTCAACATGTCTTCAGGACGAGCCATCCCCAAGAAGGCCCCCTCGGGTCGCGACGCCGCACCCCAAGCTTCCTCATGGACCGGCACACCTCGAGCCGAGGATGTCCTCGCGCGCGACCTGGCCGAGTGCTCTGACGAGGAGGATGTCATCGACGACACCTTCGACACCGCCTCAGATGCATCGGGAGACCTAGGGCCTACTCTCTACCGCAGGCCGAGTGGTGTGGCCTACGGCACCTCGAGACCCGTCATGAACTACCAGTACAATGAGGAGGAGAACCCCTTCCTCTCGAGGATCGAGAGAAAGCAGAGCCGAGATGCGGAGCGCAGCCTTCTCAGGGACAACCACGTCCTCCCGCCCAAGCACCCGGAACGGCACGACGACCATTCGCTCTTCTGGAAGGTCTACCGTCGACTCTTCAGCACCAAGACCAAGGTGCCCCCGCCGGGGGGATTTGACGAGGAGGCGTCTCCCCCACAGATCACGGTCCAGAGACCCGATGAGTCCACACCGCTGCTGGTAGGTGAGGCGTCGACGACCAATGGCAGCCCCGATGCCGGTCATGGCCACGAGCATCTGGACGAGCAGTGGGAGGCAGCGGTTGCTTCGGGTGCCCTGAAAACGACATGGCAACGTGAGACCAAGACCATCATCCGCTACGCGCTCCCGCTGGTGGTCACGTTCTTCCTGCAGTATTCTATCAATGTCGTCGCCATCTTCGCCGTCGGCAAGATTGGCAGGCTGGAGCTCGGCGCCGTATCCCTTGCAGCCATGACGGCATCCATTACCTGCTATGCGCCCATCCAGGGCCTGGCAACCTCTCTTGACACCCTCTGCTCCCAGGCATACGGGTCTGGTCACCGCCATCTCGTTGGGCTTCAGCTTCAGCGCATGACGTATTTTCTCCTCCTCGCGTTTATCCCCATCGCCGCGCTCTGGTTCTACTCCGACGCCGTTCTCAATGTCATGATCCCTGAGCCGGAAACGGCTCGCCTGACTGGCCAGTACCTTCGGATTCTCATCTTCGGCGGCCCAGCCTTCATCTGCTTCGAAGGCGGCAAGCGCTTCGTCCAAGCCCAGGGCCTCTTCCAAGCCACGACCTGGACCCTGCTCATTGTTTCGCCCATCAACATCTTCATCAACTGGCTCCTTGTCTGGAAGCTCGAGTTCGGCTACATCGGCGCCCCCATCGCCGTCGCCATCTCGCAGAACCTGCTCCCCATCCTGCTCTTGCTCTACGTCCGTTTCATCAACGGCTCCCAGTGCTGGGGTGGGTTCAGCCGCCGTGCATTCTCCAACTGGGGCGTCATGCTCCGTCTCGCCTTGCCAGGCATGATCATGATCCAGGCCGAGTACGTGGCTTTCGAGCTGCTGACACTCTTCTCGAGCCGCTTCGGGCCCAGCTATCTCGCCGCGCAGAGCGTCCTCGTCACATTGACGTCCATCACGTACCAGATCCCCTTCCCCGTGAGCATTGCCGCGTCGACGCGCATCGCGAACCTCATCGGCGCGGGGCTCGTGGAGCCGGCCAAGACGACGGCCAAGGTGGCCACCGCCGCAGCGTGGGTTACGGGCCTATTTAACCTGGTCCTGTTCTACGCCCTGCGCTACCAGCTGCCGCTCCTCTTTACGAACGATTCCGAAGTCATCGAGATCGTGGCGGCGGCGTTGCCCATGTGTGCCGTGATGCAGGTATTCGACGGCCTCAGCGCCGGAGCCGGCGGCCTGCTTCGTGGTATTGGCAGGCCGTCTATCGGAGGATACGCCAACCTGCTGGTGTACTACATCGTTGCCCTGCCCATCTCCTTCGGCACAGCGTTTGGGCTGGGCATGAAGCTGACCGGCCTTTGGCTGGGTGTCACTCTCGGCTTGGCATTGTAAGTCCCCTGGCCCTGAGTGTTGTTTGTATGAAGACGGAAGTGCTGACCTTTATTACTTCTCCAGGGTGTCCGCCATCGAGTTTGCCTTTGTGTTTATGAGCGACTGGCATAAAGCCGCGAGGGATGCGGCGCGGCGAAACGCCGCGGGCTGAAGAGCCCGACATGATGATTGCCGTGGCCATCCGCGGCATTTGAGCCTTTTCAGAGTACCTTCCGCGTCAAAAGATTCTGGATATAAATTCCTGACTGCCTAGCTTGATTGGGTGCTTCGCATGAGAGCCTGGAAGAGCCCGGAAGGGTCCGCATAGGAAGAATCGGGGCCTTGCTGAGGTAGTTCTTAGTTTACCTGCGATTCTGTTGGTTCTTTGCGACCCGCGTGCTGTATCCTCCTCGAGCTTCTAAAAATATTTTCCGGATATCTGCGTTGCGCTGCCCTGTCGCCATCTTGCAATCTGTCACCGCACGCTGATGAGAGGCCATGGATTTCCTCGACATTCCGCTCTCCCCAGGTTCCCCCTGGATGTTACGGAAGAAATGTAATATCTACCTCATGCGATACCCCGAGGCGCATCACGAGTAAGACTCCCCGCGCCCAGGCATCACTCTGTATTCTCCTGACAGATCGCAGCGTGTCGCCCAACCTGGGACAAGACCCCGGACTCACCGACAAGGGACACAGCCAGGCTTACAACATGCGCCTGCCAGCGATCCCTGATGTGATCCTCGTTTCCACCAACACGTGCGCCATCCAGACGGCGCTCGGAATCCTCCGGCAGGTCGACTACCGTGTCTCGGACCACACGGTCAGCGTCGAGGTCATGCCTGAACTCGACGAACCGAACCTTGCTTTATGCTACAGGCCCTTGCGCCCGGCTCAGCTGGCCGCCAAGTTCCCGCAGTTCGACTACAAGCAGCTTACCCCGGAGTTGGGATGGGCCGCGCGTTCAAACCAATCGCAACGTTCAGGGCCAGAGTCGTGCGATCCCTCATCGATGTCAGGGCGGCGAAAGCCCGGAACGTCTTCGTCATCACGCACACAGAGTTCCTGTCGTATCTTGTCCAGGGCGAGAAGTTCAACGTCGGTGGTATGCTTGCTTGATGGCGAGTTTGCTCTTGCTCCGTGACTGACTTGGCATGAACGTCAGAGATCAGGGCGTACAGAATAGCAAGCGATCCCGAAACGTTACAGAAGCGGAACGCGGTCAACTGGTTGACCGGGGCACTACAGGACTTCGGCCCCAGGATGCTGGTGCCAGTCGGTGATGGGGACTTGCCCATGGAAACGAGCGAGGAAAAGACATAGCGGAAGCCCTGAAGGCGGCTGGGCCGTGCGTTCCGCCGGTCTTACACCCCGGCCGGAGTCCCGGGGCGGTTTGCTGTTTCATCGGACCCCCAACGGTCACATCCCCGCTTTTTCAGGAGAAAACCCGTTGCCGAAGCGCGCCGATTGCCCGGCAGGTGCCCCGAAGCAGAAATAAGGGGGCAGGTGGTGCAGACGCGGGGAAGTTTAGTAGGAGAGACTGATGAGAAGGTGGAGAGTGGCGGTCCAGTCCAGGGGCTTAATTTAGTAAGGTATGGACACCACCTAGGGAGGTCCTTAGGTATGAATGAGGGGGATCCCCGCTACTGACCGTCTCGTCCTTTTTTTCGCGATCGATTGCCCAACTTGCCCCGCGACACCTCCCGCCCAGGTCGCCAACACCTTTCCACTGTTCTCAGCGTGCAATCTACTCTCAAAATAGTAGTCCACCGTCCTCCAATTCTCTCGGAGAGCGCTTCATCATGTCGACAACGACCACCACCACGGCGGAGCCCATCACCGCCGAGTCGATCCTCCGCCTCTTCCCCGACATCGACACCAGCACCGAGGCTCTTTCCGGCCACGATGCGGAGCAGATCCGCCTGATGGACGAGGTCTGCATCGTCCTGGACGAGAACGACAAGCCCATCGGCAATGCCAGCAAGAAGGCCTGTACGTTTCTCGCCCTCCGCCCGCCGATCACGCGAGCAAACACATAGCGCTCAACACCTTCGCTAACTACCTGTGCGCCAGGCCACCTCATGACCAACATCGAAAAGGGCCTCTTGCACCGCGCCTTCTCCGTCTTCCTCTTCAACGACGAGAACAAGCTGCTCCTCCAGCAGCGCGCTTCCGAGAAGATCACCTTCCCCGACATGTGGACCAACACCTGCTGCTCGCACCCCCTGGGCATCCCCACCGAGACGGGCTCCAACCTCGAGGACTCCGTCGAGGGTGTCAAGCGCGCCGCTCAGCGCAAGCTCGACCACGAGCTCGGAATCAAGAAGGAGCAGGTGCCCATCGACAAGTTCCGCTTCCTGACGCGCATCCACTATAAGGCCCCCAGCGACGGCAAGTGGGGAGAGCACGAGAGTGAGTCTTGAACGCACGCCGCTGTTGCTGGCTCAGATGGGATCTTGCTAACACGTTGGCGCAGTTGACTACATCCTCTTCATCAAGGCCAACGTCGACCTCGACCCCAGCCCCAACGAGGTCCGGGCCACCCAATACGTCTCTCCGGACGAGCTGAAGACGCTCTTCGAGGACCCCAAGCTCGTCTTCACCCCCTGGTTCAAGCTCATCTGCGAGAGCATGCTCTTTGAGTGGTGGGAGCACCTCGACAGCGGTCTCGAGCCGTACCTCAACGAGCAGGAGATCCGTCGCATGTAGGGCGCCCGGCTTGCGCGCACATACACACCGCGGACGGCGTCTGGTAGGTAATAGAGAAACGAGAATGGAGTCCCGGACAAGAGTTGGTGCTGGGCGTGGCATTTGCTTATCATCGTCATCATCACGTTGCTAGATATCCCCCTATTTCTTGTCCACGGCTCGTAGGTACATACATGCAGAAACCCATGTTATCGAGCGGATTAATTGATGCCACCCGACCTCTTCCCCTGTGACGACCCGGCGCTGAAGGTGTTCCCCTGGCGGAAACTCATGAATCGTACATGTGTGCCCCTGAAATGGGCGTCGTTAGGTGCATGCAGTGCGCCCTGTAACTCCATTCGGTTTCGGAAATTGGTGGGATGGATGAATCAGGTAGCAGGTCCTGCCCCGCTGGCGAGCGCTGGCGCAACTCCATTTGGGTGTCGGAGCACCTCATCAATTTCCACCTCAAGTGCTGACAGCCAGCCCACATTATCTTATCAACCTCCAAACACTTTGGACAGCTCCGGGAGCTCCCAAGATTGAGCGACCTTGTGTCCTCTACTACGACCATCGAACCTCCGCCAGCTCACCCCTGGCTACGCCTGACCGGCCAATGCGACTACAGCGCTAAGATGCGACACGACGTCCCGTATCGAATGAAGAACGCACCCGTCTTTCCTACCGAACCCTCTGCGCCGACGGCCTGGGCACCAGGCCCCCAAGAACGAGGAGCATGCTGAGCCGCGTCTGGGCCCAGGTGCGGTCCTCGATATTCCTCAGCGACGAGGAGATGGTCAAGAAGGACGATGACCACCACAAGGCCGGACCGAGCATGCTGCGCAACCCGCACTGGCAGCCCGCTGCCCCCGTGCCCAACCGCCGCGCATTTCGCCGCGTTATTCTCCTCGCCCTCGCCGTCCTGACCATATGGGTCTTCCTGAGTTACGTGTCGCTCGACCTCGGCTTCGATAGCAACACCGCCTCTCGTTACTCGTATCAGAGGGACCACCCGCATTATACCTCGCCGCATGCAGGGGGCAGGCGATCTGGCAGTGGACCAGACCTTGGAAGCAAAAGCGGTGGTGAGGATGTGGCCAGCACGCCGGAACACAACTTTGACGGGCCGATCAAGTTCCACGAGCTTGCTGCGACATTGCGCAGCCTCGCTGGGACGAGGGGCGGCCTGCCTCGGAACAGGAACGTGCTGTTCATGGCGGCAAGCCTCAAGAGCGCGGCGGCGCTGCTGCCAATGGCTTGCGATATGGGCCGGGAGCAAAGAAACTTTGTCCACTTCGCCCTGATCAGCCGCGATCCCATCTCGATGAAGGATCTGGCGCGCGTCAACGGCATTGACGACTCTTGCCAGCTGTACCTGCACGACGCGCGGCCTGACTTTGGCGAGATCGCGACAGATGCGCGGATGCACCATGCGACGACACGAGCGCTGTTCCATATCCAGAATTACATGCACCCGCAGGTGGCCATTGTGGATGCCTCCGATCAGGAAGAGAAGTGGTTTCAGAAAGGGGTGAGGCGCCAGGCTGACTTCATGGGCGTGCCTGTCATCGAGCTGCCGGAGGATGGCGTCAAGCAGCTGTCATGGATGACCAAGCTCGACAGCGCCTCGCTCGCTGCTTGGGACAAGATTACCATCGACATTGTGATTCAGGCGCCGTCGAGCGGCGCCGGCAGCCTGCTGAGGCTGCTTAAATCGCTGAGCAGGATGGATTTCTCCGGGTCTACCATCCCGCACCTCACCATCGAGCTGCCCGCGACGGTCGAGCCTTCGGTGCAGAGCTTCCTGGAGCGGTTCCGCTGGCCGCCGCTGAACGTTGCGAACACCCGGTCTTCTCAGATGCTTCTGCTGCGGCGGCGCATCCCGCGGGAGCGGCTGACCGAGGAGGAGAGCTCGGCGAGATTCCTGGAGTCGTTCTGGCCGCGAACGCCGGGGTATTCTCATGTGCTGGTCCTGACACCCCAGGCCGAGCTGACGCCGCAGTTCTTCCATTGTGAGTGGCACCAACTAACTGGTTCATATGAGTTCTGTGACGAAGCGCTAAGACCATGATTGTAGACCTCAAGTTCTCCGTACTGCAATATCTGTACTCCAAGGCCGCGATACTGGAGAACTGGCCCCAGAGATTACTGGGCATCAGCATGTCAGTACCGCATACAAAGCTAGACGGCAGCGAAGAGCTGAAAGTCCCGGCACCCGTCTCCGAAGACCCGAACGAGGTCAAGACGGAAGGGCAGACGTCGTTCCTGTGGCAAGCGCCCAGCAGTGACGCCATGTTGATCACCGGCACCCGGTGGATGGAGCTGCAGGGCCTCGTATCGCGGTCACTGGAGAAGCAGCGCGGCGAAAACGTGCCAGACATGTTGACGAGTAAGGTCGTCAGCAAGCAACACCCGTCCTGGCTGGAGCACGTGGTCCGACTCTCGCGGGCTCGAGGGTACCTCACGCTGTATCCGGATCCCGACACTGCCGCTGCCCTAGCAACAGTGCACGAGGATCTGTTCCACGCGCCGGAGGAATTTGAGAAGGATCTCACACCGGAGCCGAGGGACGGTGTGGCAGACGAGTTGGAGAGCCATGAGACTCGGGCCACGCCGTTGTTGGGTATTGTGAACACGCTGCCCGATGGCGGAAAACTGTCGCCGCTGGGCGAGTTGCCGATATTGGCCTGGGATGGCTCGGCCACGGTGCTGAGCGACTTGGACCGGCTCAGCATCAAGTACATGATCGAATGGCGACAGATGGTGGGCGGCTGCGGGGCAGACGAGACGGATAACCTGGAGAGCAGTCCCACCGCGAAGGACCTGTTCTGTGACTGAGGCGTGGACGGACCGGCAGCACAGAGGAACATGAAGAAACTTGCAGAGCCACCATGACGAGGCTGCCCGAGGCAGCACAGTGCTGGATACCCATTTTGAGATCATTTAACTACGAGTCGCAGTTGTCCAACGTCAACGCACGATAGACATGGGAGGGGGCGTAAAGGGACCCCTGATGAGGGATGATCTGATATTATCCAACTACGAACGAAATTTGCCTGTTCATTGGTCGTCTGAATCCGTGCTCAACTTTGTTACGACCAGAAGCACAACACATGTGCCAACGATGCAGAGAGCGATGATGCTCAGTACCTAGACAAGAGTCAGATACCAGGGTGATAGTTTAGTGGGAAAGGGCCAGCTCAGCTTACCAGTTGGGTCTTCCAGCCGGTCTGCACTATGGCAGCTTTCCTGCTATATTTTTCGACTGTTTCTACGAGGCACAAACTGTTAATATTGCCAAGCGTATCGAAGTACCGGATGGAGAGACAAACTGATGTAGTTCCCGACGCCGAGGAAGAGGCAACACACGGCGAGAATCCAGAAGATGATGCCGAGAGGTTGGGCCATTCGCAGCTCGAACTCGCTGGGTTCGTTCTTGAGATGGAAGGAGAGGACTATGGCAACCGAGACGACGGCCATGTAGACGGAGAGGCGGAGGTAGGAAAGGAAAGCTGAGTATTGTTAATCCCCTGTCTGCATCGGGGTGCTGAGGGGGAGAGACTGACTTCGCTCATTGGCGCAGTGATCTCGCGCATCGCTGCTCTCGTTCTGGAAGAGGAGAGGTCCGAGGAGAGGCCAGGCCCAAAAGGCAGATGCATCAGGGCTATTCCATTAGCATTGCGCATAGTCATCGAATGAGAGCAGATATGAATCAAGACTAGCCAAGCCATACCTGACTGCGTGCACATCAACTGGCCGTCGGAGAGCGGCGGGGTTCAGCGGCGCGCAACATGTTGTCGTGACGGTGAGGTCTTCGTCGTCGATCTGGGGCGTGGACATGGCGCCCGGGATAGTACAACTGTAAGAAGCACTTGTAGACTGGGATTACGATCTTAAGATAGAGGGAGCGAGGAGGCGATGAGCCTGCAAGGAGTGACGATTGACTATGAGTGAGTACTTAGGCCGCTGAAGTCGGTGATGTTTCTTGCTCATCTGAATAAAGCATCACGCGACCACTCACACTGTATGTCACTGCGAAATTGCGGTGGATGTCACAGTGCCAAGTCCTCAAGGGGACACCTCGAGACTTGGCTTACATAACCGAAGATTCGCCACCAGCAATGAAGACATCCCCAGATTCTCGACAGACCTTACAACTCTCATCGAATTTCCTACGGAGGACCACTTCTTTTCAAACAGGCACTCGGAGGCTCGGAACTACAGGAACACCACATGAACGCATCTCAAGCACTCTCGGCCTTCCACGACCTTCCATATCCCTGTCTGCCAGTTCCGCGGTCCATGTGCGGCGGCCCGCCGAGTCAAGAGTCTGGGCAGCGCGGATTTGCCTCGGCAGTTCACTGGACCCCCCCAGGAGCGGTATCGCTCTCGCAGCTCGGACCCCAGACCACCCACCAGCAACACTGATGACTGGCTGCCGAGCTGGCCTGGCCTAGTCCCCCAGCTCGCTTGTGACCGTTCACAGCAACTCGGCCGACTTGACTCGAACTCCCAACCACGACTCATTGCTACACTGACATCAGCACATCGCCATCGAGAATTACCTTTCCTCCGTCAGCTCGACAGCAAGCCTCTTCCTTTCCGACCTGTAGATACTACCACCCTATCGTCCGCCACACGTACATTTGCCATCCTTATAATCCGACTCGCCCCCGAATCGAGCCGACTCGACACCACCAACGAGTCCCGGGCCCTTCTTCTTCTTCTTCGGCAACCCATAAGCAACCGGCTACTGCCAAATCCCCGCCGCCGATGTCGCGCTCCCAGACAGCACCAACCCTCCCCGTAATACCTCTTGCCCGAGGAACCGTCCTCCTCCCGGGCATCACCCAGCGCATCCCCGTCTCTGCCTCCCGACCCGACATCCCGGCCCTTCTCGCGAACGTCTACACCCGTGCCGCCGCCGCTCCCGCCGGCCCGAACCAGCGAATCGATGCCGTACCCATCGCCTGTGTCCCCGTAGCATCGCCCTTCGTAGGACCCAACGGCCAGCTCCTCATCGAGGACGGCACCCAGGTGGACGAGAGCCAGATCAAGGAGATCGACCCCGGGAACGCCAAGAAGGACGACTTATACAACTATGGCGTCGCGGCGAGGATCACCGGCATAGAAGGCCGTGGAACGGCCGAGTTTGCTCTCAGGGTCGAGGGCGTGGCCCGCGTACGCGTCGAGAAGATCACCCAGGAGCGGCCGTACTTCGAGGCGACCGTGAAGCACTTCCCGGATGCCGGTAGGTCGTCTCAGGCTGGCAGAAGTGGTGCGCCGTGCGCAGATGCTGACATGAAATGCCTGTGATAGTCACCGCGGATCAGCAGCTGCAGGAGCTCTTCCAGCTCCTCAAGATCCGATCGAGAGAACTCGTCCTGACCCTGCGGATATCCTCTCTCCTCCCCCTCCCACGATCCGCCGACGCCCCCTCGCTCTCGCCGCTCCTGACCCGCCGACTGGAAATGTTCATCATGAAGAAGGAGATCAAGGAGGCCGGATTGTTGGCAGACTTCATGGCCAACGTCGTCAACGCATCGTACGAGGAGAAGCTCGAGATCCTGGCTGCCCTCGACGTCAAGGTCCGGCTGGCTAAGGTCATCGGCCTCCTCGATCGCCAGGTCGGCAACATCAAAAACAACTTCAAGATCACGTCTATCACGAGCATTCCCGTGCAGGTCATAGACAAGGCGCAGGACAATAAGTCCCGGAGACAATTCGGCCCCAACGGCATGCCCATGCCCGGCAACGGCTTCTTCCCACCCGGCGCGAATGGATTCATGGGTGGTGAGCAGGATGAAGACCAGGAGCCGAATGAGTTGGACGAGCTGAAGAAGAAGCTGGACACGGCTCAGCTGCCACCGGATGCAGCCAAGCTTGCTGATAGGGAGATCCGGCGGCTGAAGAAGATGATGCCCGGCAACCAGGAGTATCAGGTGACGAGGACGTGGCTGGACGTGCTTGCGGAGATTCCGTGGTCTGCCATGACGAATGATCGATTAGGCCCCGACACCCTTGTTCGAGCGAGGAAGCAGCTCGACGACGATCATTACGGCTTGGACAAGGTGAAGAAGCGGTTGGTCGAGTACCTGGCAGTGCTCAGGTTGAAGCAATCCGTCAACGATGAGGTCGAGGCGGAAATCAAGAAGGCCGAGGAGGAAGCCGTAACTGCCGACGGCGAGCAGGTCTCCCCCACGACTGACCTCGACAAGGTCGCCAACACAAATGCCAGACTCGACATTCTCAAGAACAGGCGGATGACAGACAAGTCGCCTATCATGCTCCTGGCCGGGCCACCTGGTGTGGGAAAGACGAGTCTCGCAAAGTCCATTGCCACGGCCTTGGGCAGGAAATTCCACCGCATCTCCCTCGGCGGTGTACGAGACGAGGCAGAGATTCGCGGCCACCGCAGGACATATGTAGCCGCCATGCCGGGACTGATCGTCCAGGGCCTGAGGAAGGTAGGCGTGGCCAACCCGGTCTTCCTGCTGGACGAGATCGACAAGCTGGGCATGTCAAACATGCACGGCGATCCCTCGGCCGCCATGCTCGAGGTCCTCGACCCCGAGCAGAACAGCAGCTTCACAGATCACTACGTCGGCATGCCCATCGACCTCAGCAAGGTCCTCTTCATCGCGACGGCGAACAGCCTCGACACCATCCCGCCACCCCTGCTCGACCGCATGGAGACCATCTATCTGCCGGGCTACACGACGCTTGAGAAACGTCATATCGCCATGCAGCACCTGGTGCCCAAGCAGATTCGGGTAAATGGTCTCGCGGGGGACCAGATCAGTTTCGACCAGGACGTCGTGTCCAAGATTATCGAGTCGTACACCCGTGAGTCAGGGGTGCGCAACCTCGAGCGCGAGATCGGCTCCGTCTGCCGTGCAAAGGCCGTCGAGTTTGCCGAGGCCAAGGACGGCGGCAAGCTCGAGGCGTACAGGCCCCAGCTCACCACCGACGACGTCGAGGATATCCTCGGCATCGAGAAGTTCGAGGAGGAAATCGCGGAGAAGACGAGCCGGCCGGGCATCGTCACTGGCCTCGTCGCCTACAGCTCGGGCGGCAACGGCAGCATCCTTTTCATCGAGGTCGCCGATATGCCGGGCGACGGCAGGCTGCAGCTTACCGGCAAGCTGGGAGACGTGCTCAAGGAGAGCGTCGAGGTTGCGCTATCCTGGGTCAAGGCACACGCCTTCGAGCTCGGCTTGACCCCTGACCCGGCCACGAACATCATGAAGAACCGCAGCATTCATGTGCACTGCCCATCGGGAGCCATCCCTAAGGATGGTCCCAGCAGCGGCATTGGGCAGGCCATCGCCCTCATCTCTCTTTTCTCCGGCAAGCCGGTACCCCCTACTATGGCCATGACGGTAAGTGATTCGTTGGCGCACAGAAATGATTCCATCCAAGGGCCTGGGAAGCTGACACCTACCTCCTCCCTCTAGGGCGAGATTTCTCTCCGCGGCCGCGTCACTGCCGTCGGCGGCATCAAGGAGAAGCTCATCGGCGCGCTCCGTGCCGGCGTCAAGACGGTGCTCCTCCCGGCCCATAACCGCAAGGATGTCAAGGACCTGCCCCAGGAGGTCTTGGATGGCATTCACATCATCCACGTCAGGTAAGCGCCACCTCGCCTCTTGAAAACGCCGCCGCTCCCGTCTGCCCCTTTCCCCGATGCTGTGCAACGGGGGATGGGGGGTGGGCCGTCCGCGTGGTACCGCTCCCCCTTATGTCCTTGCTGTGTCACTGACGCGTTATTCTCCCCGTCACAGTCACATTTGGGAGGCCGTCCGGCTTGTATGGCCCGAGTCCGAGTGGCCGGGGCTCGAGCGCTATCCTACCATCGAGAGTCGCCTGTAAGGCTAAGGCGGCTCGTGCTGTTGCTGTATGGTGGCCACCGTAGCCAACCTGTGTATCTAGTTTGGGGTATATTTGGCAGGCGTTCAGTCGTAGCTTGAGCGTCACGAATGTAATTCTGCCGGTTCTCTTGTTGACCGCACTCGAGTTCCCGAGTCTTGTGCGAAAACCACAAGGGCCTGTCTCCGCACTTCTGACATGCGACATGCGCAGCTTGACAGGCCAAGGCGATGTTGCAGGTGTTCTCCGTGAGGTTTCTCCCAGCTTCTGAAACGACACAGCTCGAAACAGCGCCAGAGCCAGTGGACGGTGACGCGGTGCAACATAGCCCCTCGCACTCTTGCTCGGCCAGCTGCCTAATGGTGAGGCAAACCAGGACCCAGGATACCAGCCTCGCCAGAAACTGCCTCGGCCGTTGCTTTTGTTACTTTGCGGCACTGCGGTGACTATGCTAACAGCCTGACCAGCCAATGTTGAGCTCCGAGTTCGTTGCCACTATTCTTGCTAAACGAGTTGAGGACAATGCCAGACGGAAAGACAATGTAGCAGCACTGCTGAAGGTGTGGATTTTGTAAGATCGTCATGATACAGCCATCGACGGAACGAATGGAGCTTGCTTCCCCAGATTCTGATAGACTCCAGGCCACATAGCCCGCAACAATTAGTGACTGCTTGTTCGTGGCACAAATACATGGCCCAGTGCTGAACCACCTGCGTTCCATCCGTCGGTCCTTCATGAACTGGCACTACCTAACGACTTATTTCTGACAGACCAAACACTTGGTCTGAGCAGAAAGCTGCTCGGGAAATGGCCAACCCGACGCTGCGGTTCCGGGTTGTTAGTCTCGGCAGGACGGCCGGAAAGCTACATGCCGCATGTAACCTGTTCCTGGGGGGTTGCTTGAAATCGAACAGCACGACATGGAAGAGCCCTGGGTCTGCGGGTGCTTCGGGCTGTTGCCTCGGGAATCTCGACAGGCCATTCCAGGGCCACCTGAGACGCAAGATAGTATGTAACAACACCAGCTGATCCCGGATAACGCAGAAGGGCTGGTAGGGAAAGCCCGTCAAACATTCGCACTAACTAGGCATACTGGTAAGCTGCAGAAAGCGCCAGACAGGTGGCTCGAGCGGATACCCCCGGTTCCTGGTGAATCTGGCTCGTGAGGCCAGAATGTGGAGTTTTCCGGATATCCTCACAGCAGGTGCATTACCCTGCATCACGGCTGTCTTTTCGCCCGAGCCCCGAGCAGCAGGGACCAGGTCACCAGAGTCGGATGGGGCCTGCACTTGTGCGTGGTCCGAGGAAGTTGTCGCTCCACGACGTTGGCTGGAGCAGGGCACCTCGTCGACAGGTACTGTATTCTGGTATTCACAGGACACCGAGGAAGATGATCCAGGGGTACTAATTATCATGGAAGTCAATCAGACGGTGAGGATCGCCCGTGGCGCGGAGAGGCTCAAACTGGAAGGGCTTGGCCCAACTGGGCGATCGTCTAATCATGTAGTCGGTTCGCTGAACAGGTCGCATGACATTGTATGTTAGTACATATGTATTCGTCCAAGTTGCGAGTCGAATGGCGTGCGACCTTGCGCGCCATCCATTCTCCCTGACTTCTTGAGCTGGGGATGCCTGTCCATCGGTCATTTGACAACGCAAGCAAGATTGGATGCGCCTCAAGAAGCGGTGAGCCTGCTGCAAAATTTCCGGCGCACTGCAAGGGACAGCAAATGTCCGCCGGGCGAAACCCAGAGCCGCCCTGCCGCCGAGAGCATTCTCACGTCATGTTCCGCGCTTCTCCAGACAGCTTCAAAGCAGTCAAGTTGCCTCGTGCGCGCGCGGACAACCATAGGGCCACCGGAAATGACAGGAGGACCTCCAGGTCTTAGCGGGTGAGCTGTCGTTTGACTGATATTATTTCGAGCTGCGCAGCACGGCATGTCTCATCGGCGGAAGCTCGTGTCGCATCTCATTTACTCCGACGTTGACAGCCTGTCAGATGCTGTATATATCTCCGTCCCCATTGGGTTGGCGTGCCCCTGTGTATCGCAACATCATCGGAAGGGAGAGTCGTCGATGCGACCTCGCGTGTCATCTGGCTCCACCGTTGCCTCCTTGGGGGTTTAGATTCGGTGGTCAAAGCTGGGACGCTCAGTTCATAGATAGATCCCCGAGAATTCATTCGGTCCTTGCTCGCACCTTTGGACGAAATCCCCTTGTCAAGATGAAGTGATCAGACCAGCACCAACGGGTTGGCAAGGCTCGCTCGGCTGTAACGTCATGATACATCTGGAGTGTCTGAGAAGTGTTGCGGTAGCCATTGCCCCTCCAGAAATGTCCTCGTAGGGTTGCATCATGGCCTCAAATTAGTCAAGGCCAAGGCGTCAAGGCGCCCAGGCCCATCTCGGATATGGACAGGGATGGGATCTGATATTCGCGCGGGTGGGGGGATTCCGCTGCAAGAAAAGGAAGCATGACGATCGGCTCATTTCTTCGTCCCATCTTTTTCATCCGAACTCTGCGTCGATGTCGGTTATGTGCCGCCTTGGGTCTCAACCCATGGCCTTGCATATGCGGCCGTTGAGATGGTGTCACTTGTCTGTTTTGTCTGCACTGCGCCTGATTTCACACATCAGTCCGTTCAGTTCGGGACAATCGAAGCGCTTGGTGAGCTGTGAGGGTGGGATTGCGGAGATCGCCTTGTGGATCAATCTCTCTCCTGGGCGCTGGCCCGAGTGACGTGACAGCGGGCCGCCCGTTGGGTTTGGTCTCGTCGTCGAGGCCCCAGCGGCATCGTTCCTGCTCGAGATGTGTTGGACTGTGAGAGAGCATGCCTTGCCAGACCTGGTGTCTGGTGCCGTCCAGCCAGTTTTCGCTCCTTATTCCCCGACCGGTTGACAGATAATTCTCCGGCTGGTTCCACAGCAGAGAAGGGAGCGTGGATCTTGCTTGATACGATGATGCTCGCACGGGAGCATGGACAATCTGGATCGCATTGAGGTCCGTGTCGGAGGGGGTGATGATAGTCGAGAGGCAGCCACACCGCCGGTGGTGGTAAGGCGCTAAGAGACCCCACGGAGCCGTGCTTCAACTTCCTGGAACCTGGTCTTGCACCACGCGCGATTCGCGTGATTACTTGGTACACATGGACCAAGGATGTGCCCTGCTTGCTTCAGGCATGGAATTAGAATACCACATAAGAGCGTGTCTGTCTGTCTGTCTGCAAGTGCGTACTTTTACCGTGCATACATACATGTCGCAGCCGGACGGGGCCGAAGACAGGGTTTTGTTTGCGTCCCGTGCCGGTCGAGTCGTCCGAATCGGGGCGCAGAATGAACGAGTGGCTCGGACGTTATCGTCAGGCCGTTCGTTGGTTGTTCCTCAAGCAAGCCATTTTCGGCACTTGACGCCAGTGCCACAACGAAACACAATCGGGTCCATCCATGTTGAGGATTCTGAGGGAGGGACTCCCCCGCCGGAGAAAATCATGTGGTGTCGGACGGACCAAATTGCGATGATCCAATGCGTTCCTTGCAATATCACGAGCCTCGTGGAAGTACTCGGCCGAGTGATTGGAGCTGTCGCGAGTTCAGGTGAGGTGGGGAGATTAATTAATCGTAAAGTGCTCGCCGAATTTGCACGAGGCGTTATGGATCCCCCTCGCAGGCAGCTGCCTCGTGCCTGCCGCGCAGATTGACAGGTAGACCCTTTGATCCCAAGGGCAGCGGCTTCCCAGGCACGTCCCTGCTCGTTCTCGTTCTCGGGGCGTGGAATGGAACAATGTGATCGATCCATGGCGGCCTCGGCTGGAGGGAGGAAGGTGCGGCGGACGGGTCCCGCCCGGCTCCGCAGGCTGCCCGCCAAATTGACGGGTAAGCCCACCTATACTAACACCACGGGAAGGCGCCTCCCACTTTCAGCCGTGCCCTCCACCGCCCGTCCACTCGGAGACCGCGCCGAGAGGACCACCTAGTCCAATCTTCCTCACCATACTAATCACACTAAAGGAAGCCGCCAACCGACAGCCCTGCGACCTTCGACCTGCGACCTGCGCGACCTGATACCGGCCAAGCGCTCCTCATACGTTCCTACCGGCTACAGGTGACGATGATTTGCTTACATGCATTGCAAGCAACGTCTCCGAAGGAGAAATTCCAACACACAGGATCCCCGCGTCCGAAAGGAGCACCTCGTTGACCGATTCGGACTGCCCGCCGCCCTGCAGGCTCTGCATCATAGACGCAGTGACGTGCAATGGCACGGAGCAAAGACGACCGTTATTGCAAACGACCGGTCCCATGGCTCGATCACGTGTGGATGGACAACTCCATGGAGAGTTTCTAACCCCCGATCTTGAGTTTGGACGAACCCGATTGCGCAACTATTTACAATCGGGGATCGACAGACTGTCACACACCACCCTGCCCGGCACTCGATGTCCCGTATCCTGAACCCCAGCTGGGCTGCTCACATCAAACCGAACATCACATGTCCTGCTCTGCGTATTTCGCTATTTTGCCGAAGACAGGGAAAGTCGCGAAACAGCTATTCGGTGGCTGAGTTTCCTCCAGGTACTGATCTCGACAACCCTATTTCCGGACTCTGCCACTGACGGTGAATCTCACCACGACACCCTTCCTTGGAAATCGAGGGTGGACACGAGCCCCCCCCTCCCCCACTGAAATCGCTGCAAGCAAGGGTCATCATCTTGTCATTTGACCTTGAGCTTTCCCCTCATTTCATGGCCTGCCTGGCTAGGTTGCTTGGTTACTGGGGAGTGCAAAGGCAGGCAGTGGTGAGCAGCCGTCAGGTCAGTGACCGTCAGTCCGGCCAGTCATCTAACGACCAGTCTAGACCATTGTCCACACTCTAATTATGTAGGGATCCAGGGATGTCTCAGATCTCGTCGATCCGCAGAGGTTCTCGAGTCTTGCGACGAGTCCTTACTGCCCGGACCAAGACCATCAGCCACATCGACAGGCACTGGATCACCTCCCTGTCTCGCTGTTGGCCCCGGCCCGCCCCCTGTGCCTGGATGCTAACGTAAGGTACGCGCAGGACTCGATATTGCGAACCACACAGGATGCTCGGCTAAGGCTGTCAGTTGCAAATCTACGGCTCGGCTTCATCCTGTCTTATCGTGGCCACCAAATGCAGACGCACGCACCGCGCTTTACTCACCTGCCTCATCAATTTGGCCATCCACGGGTTTGTGTTGCAGTTGCGAAAAGGATCACAAGAGACGGTAGCGTCATTTCATCCTGCCTAGTTGGGGTGCAGGAGGTTATGCACCCTTTCCGCCGACGCTTTTGGTACATCCATCGCCCACTGGCCCTCAAACCTGCTCCATGGACGACCTGAGCCCGGGTCGGAGCCATCGTGGATCCACCTGTCAACTGAGATGATCCGAAGGCGCCCGAATACGCCGACGAGAGAGCAGCCCGTCGAACCTATTGTTACCTCGCCGCGAACATCATCGGCCAAGGTGAAGATCTGGCGGGTATGGGATGGTCGAGGCCCTTGTAGACCGACGATCCACAGTGATCAGCCAGACCTAGCTTCGGAAAGCCCAGTCAACATTGGTCTTATGGGGATTACTCATGATGATTCGGGAACTCCGGCGTGAATATGATTGACATATATACATGTGTCCGGACGGTCAAGGCATCAACTGCCCTGTGCGTGCGAGGAGGGGCTCAAGGGCTCTCGTCGAGCTTTGCTCCTCAACTGTGAAGGGGGCGGAATTGGTGGCTTGCCCATGGCCATCCGACGACGATCCGAGTCGCCACACAAGCCACATGGGGAACGATGTGAACCACTGAACAGGTTCATGACATTCCGGCTAAAAACGGGCAATGGCCAGATGACCTGGTTGTGGCGGGCAGGCAGGGTTGAAGTTGTCCGGCCCAGACCACACCTGCCGTTTCTTACATACCTCTTCAGGCGCACATACGTACGTGAGCTTGGCCTGGCCTCAGAGCACGAGTCTGATTGCTCACGATCTACGGGGGGACTCCACTGAGCAGTCGTGTGAAGGTACTTCAAGGAAGCAGGCCAACCTGAGCGATTCCCAAGCATGCAAGTACGAAGTAATTACAGACAATCCCTCCGCCCCCCCAGCTTTGTATGCAGTACCTGGCCCACCAATCGAGCATTGCCTGTTGAGGCATTCTGATACCTGGCACCCCTTCTATCTTCGTCGTCGTGGCCAAGCTACCAAAACGTGAGGGATAACAAGATGTTGCTGCATGCATGCCAGAGCATCGAGTACTTGTAGGTGATGTACATAGGTATCTGCCCTGTGTGCGACACTTGCAGGCTGGGCGCTTTAGCAGGGGTCTGACTGGCCCCATCCGTCCCATCTTTGCCTTTTCATCCCATCTCCATCCCCAAGCAATGCACCAAGCATCCATCCCGTCCGTTCTCAGATTGCCTCCCCATTTGGCGTCTCGGTTGATGGCAAGTGCCAGCATCCCTGCGTTCGCTTGTCACCCGTCTGCAGAAGCGCGTCGCCTCGAGCCTGGCCCGGCCTTGCGCCTGCGGATCTAGAAGGGAGGCGTCGAATACCCTGTCAGACTGTACCAGGCGATCGAGAGGTCATCTCGTTGCGTGGTGCCTTTCTTGATTTTATCATTGGGCCCGCGGGGAGGGGGGTTGGATTTCGCCCGTGTTCCCTAGTCAGACCGTGACTCTTCCCCAAGACGGGCTTTCGTGATACAGCGCGCCGGTATCTGCTTGGAGGTACCAGCCGAGATTATACACAGCCTACTTATGTATCCAAAGTAACCTCTTGAGCCGTGGAGGTTCGTGTCTGCCTCGAGTTTCTGCGGTTCAACTGGGCCCTTTTGCTCTTCTGGCCCTGTCTTCCCGCCATTCTTCCATCCGGGGGTTTTCCACCGTTTGCCGACTGACGGTCGTTCCAAGGTTTCTCGGCGCACCAACATGAGACGGAGGGGCGGCCAACCTCACTTGCGTAAGGATCACCAGGTACATGCTCGTGGGATCTTAGCTACAGGCTGTCATGCTTCTGCTGCCCGCCTCCAACCCCGCAGTTGACTTGCATTCGACAAGTTCAGAGATATTCTTCACCAAGTTCCGACTGTGGATGCGTACCCATCCATCTAGAGTTGGCCAGGAGCCACGCACCCCGCCCTTCACCCGGCATGCGGCCATTCCGCTCGTTCTCCCTGGTCTGTTGGCTTGCCGCCGAGGCAAAGGTGATGGGGATGGATGGGCCTCCTCCACGCCACCCGTGTGTTGCGATCTACGCATTCTGATACCGGATCATGGCCATCATGATCCCCATTCATTTCATCCGGAAGTCGGGACGATCACCACCTCGTCAGCAGGGGCGAGCTTTGTCACTTGGTGTGAGACGTCCTCGTTGTCAGGTACGCCTGGGTTGCTGAGGCAAAGTCCCGATGTAGTGTGCACGGGCGCATCCACGAGTCCCTGATGCTGGGACCTACCATCCGGAAGAGGCCGATCCCGCTGTCTTGCTGCAAGTGCTACCTAGCTGCTGCCGTACCCTACCACCCAGCAGGTCGACCGTGACATGACAGACAGAGATGCGGCGAGGTGCCCTCTCGCAAGAAGAGACAGGTTGAGCAGGACACCTCACCTCACCCCACCCCCTCCACTCCCTCCCCTCCCCTCCCCTCCCCCTCCCCTGGTTGAAGCAGCCCTTGTCCCTGGCTCGCTCCGGACGGACAGCACGAGCTCCTGGGCGCTCCGGCGCACATGTCATTTCCTTTTGGGTCCCACCTGTCGACTGTCTGTGCAGCGGCCGCCAGCCAGGATTCGGATCTGGTGTGCTGTAGGCCAGGGCCAAGCGACGCTGGACCACCACCTCCAGATCACGGCGACGGCCAAAGTGCCTGGCAGTTTAAGTTGCGCGTGTTTTGTTAGTACATATGTACTAGCACTCGTGCCTGAGCGTTGTGGCTTCCTAGGCCGAGGGATAAAGGTGCCGGCGCCCCGGGAACCGAGTCATGAGGCAGGTGGTTGAGGAGCAAGCTGAGCAGCCCCGAATCGGAGCAAAAGTCGAAAGAAAGCATGGATGGATTGGCAGCGAGTCGTCGTCGTCGTCTCGGCTCCATGGGTTCGTTAGTGGGCAATTGGCGGGCAGCATGCGGGCTAAGATGCGGGTGCTAGCGGCACGCCCTCCACTCCCTACGTAGCGCCCCTTAGCCCGCTGAACCGGTCCTGCCATCTGCCATCTGACATGATGCTGCTACCGGCTCCGACCATTCGAGACAGCGTCGCCGCACACCCCAAAAGTCAGGTCTCCATCCATCCATCCCATATCCCCCCCAGCTGTCCCGGGCCCATCCCGCCATCCCTGACGATTTCCCTGCCTGGTCCCTATTCCCAGGCCCAGGATCCCTCCCAACCTAGCACTCCCACCTGAACCACCCCTCCTTCGCCTCCGCAGTCCCAAATTGCCCTCCGGGCCCCGGACGCGTCTCTGCAACCTTCCTTGGTCTTCTCTGCCCTGGGCGAGAGATGCGGTCATTCATCTCAGCGCGCGCACCTATCTAATTACCGTCCGGGTACCTCGAGCATGTACCTGCTTTCGTGGAGGAGGAGATGGAGGAGGCGCGGCGGCGGCGGCGCACGCAACGAGCAACGTCTGGCCGATCCCCGCGACGTCTGATCGGTCTGGTTTCTGGTGAATGTCCACTGCCGGCTCTTCAACCACCGGGTCCTCAATCTCCCTCAGAACCGGCCTGGTCCGGTCTGCTTTCGTTTCGTGTCTGTCGACCGGAGGCATTCGTTCTGGATTCTGAGCGCACAGGTCATTTCTCTTGAGGCGGCAGACCATCTCCCTCAGGTCGCCGCCGCCCCTCTCAGGACAGACAGGACAGGCGCCCGGAAAATTATCCTCATCCTGGGATCGTGTTCATGATGGCATAACCCTCCACCCTTGATTAGCTGCCCACCTAAGAGCGCGTGGACCAGGGTCTGCCCTGGTTGCCCTGTGCCTCCTCTGCCAGATCAACCCTGAAGCCGCCCCGGCTTCTTAATTGGTTGCTCCCCCCCATACCGTGGTAGTCCAACGTACCTAGAGAGTCACACAAAACCCGACCGATCGAGCCTTCCCGAAAAAACGTCTCCAGACTCTCCATCTCGAACGCACCTGCCGTGCCTGCCTTGGGAAATCTGCTAGGTAGGGACCTGCGTGCCTGCCTTAACTTCCCGAGTGTGCGGACCTAGCGTGGTGGCCTCCTGTGCTGCGCTCGCTCCTTCCCACAACGACGCCCGTAACTGGGAGACGGGAGCATCGCCCTTCGCCGACGTCCCAATCTCTCTCCAAATTGACGGTTATAACACCAACTCTCACCAACAATCCCACGATCAGAACACCAGGGACCGAGCCCTTTTCCCTCCTCCGACCAACGACGTTCGCTCGGGGCCAAATCTACCTACCCAGCCTGCTCGAAGCTGCAGCCGCCCGCAACTTTGACTAGGACCACCACCCACGCTACACGCAGCACCGCCGCATGCCGTGCCACTGGTTCCGCCCAAGGATCGTGTTGTGCGCGTAGCACTTGCAGCATCTCGTCCTACGTCTCTCCTCGCCTCCTGTCGCATCGACTTGTCCTGTCCTTCCACTCACCAGCTTCGGCTCTGCCCGCTCCTCGGCGCGCCGTCCAACTGGGTCTTAAGTCCTCCGGCGACTTTTCCGGTCCTCCGGTATTCGAAACCATCCGAGAACCGCCGCAAGCCACACTCGACGCGATCCACTGAGTTGATCCGAATTTCACCTCAAGTGTTGTCCTTGCTGTTTCTGTCCCGACATCTGTCAGCTCTTGGCCCCGTTGAGTGGTCACCACGAGACAGAAAAGAAGACGGCCTTCAGCGCCCCACCTCGACAGTCGTATTTCTCTGCGGCGACAGCGCCCGGAATCACACCGGTAGGCAACAACAGGGCCGCAGACACTCGAGCAGCGTGCCGACGACGAAAGGCTTGCCTCTTGCGCGTGGCATGCCCATCTGAGCCCTTGTGCGGTAGTCAACAGTCTGGCAACGAGCTCGGCACGTTCCGCAGCGTCACGCAAGTGCTGGGTACCGGGCTGTCGTCTTGTTGAAAGACGCGGAGCGCTCTCAGCCCAGCCTTCCGGTCTTGCGGCGTCACAACATCCATGCAAGCCAAAAGCAGGACTCGAGAAACGTCGTCTATTCCGCTCGGCCAGCGCCGAGGTGTATCAGACCTGGCGCGATTCGCTCTCGACTTGACTTGGGCCAAGCAAAGGGCAGAGCCCGGGACTGCCGCTCGGCCAAGGGCCTACCCCTCTCCGCCCATGTCTGGGTCTCCTCCGCTCCCGCCCAACACCACTCAAGAGGCCGGGGAACGGGCATCTCTGTACAGCAGCTATCCGGCGGCCGCCAGCCTGCATGATGCCTACCGCGGAGGCTCGGTGGCGGCACCTCAGAGAATCATCCACGGCCCGCCGCCGCACCCGTCTCGATCATTGTACCAGCCCGAACCCTCCGAGAGGCTGGCGTACTCGTATCCTCGGCCGGACGAGCCCACCCCGACATCAGCAACCTATCCTCCAATTGCCGGACAGCCTATGCATCACCGACCTCCGACCTACATGCCGATGACAGGTCCTCCTTCGGGCCCGGGGCCACTCCCACCTCCCTCGCAGACCTTTGCTGGGAGCCAGGCGACACAGTCGGCAGTAGACGACAACGCTTCACTAACTTCCCCAAAGTCGCAACGCAAGACCAAGGGCCATGTAGCATCTGCCTGTGTGCCATGCAAAAAGGCTCATCTCCGGTAAGTGAATCTCCCCCTCGACATCAACGGGACGCCCGCACCAAGCCGTTCGATGACGCTAACATCTGGTTCAGCTGTGATGGTACGTACCTAATGCAAAGTGACTTTCCACTTCACTCTCATCCTCTTTGTCGCCACAGCCGGTTGGTTTTTGCGGAAAACAACGAGGGGGCAAGGGCATCCATTTGGAATGGCTGTGCCTGTGGATGCACAGGTTCGGGTGCTCGTTCGGCGTCACTGAAGCACACTCGCTGGCACTGGGCCCAAACCGTCAATCCTACGACCTGGATTGCTGGATTGGGCTAGCCTTGAGCATGTTTCGCGACCCGTGTCTGAGGAGAGTGGCGGCACCTGCCAGAATCTCATGCCCACTGGGCCATCATTCCCGGGTTTGCCTGCTGGATGGGGTTCCATCGCAGGCACAACCTAGGGTATTCTCTTTGCAGCAGTGATCGACTAGTGACGATCTTGTGCCTGAACCGTTCAACCGGCACTTCGGGCCGCGTCTCGGGAAGGGCCCCTCTTGGGTGTTGATCTTGGTTCCAGCGCCCTGGGGTTTGGCAGACGCCAAAAGTGCCGTGGCTTCATCGAGGAATACCCAATGGGGGCGCACAGTCGAATCCATGGCCGCCACGCGGGATGATCGCTCGACCTTCCGACTGCGATCGTCGCGAGATGCGCCTGTGACGTCTTTCAGGAGGTCGAGCCGGGCAAGGGCCAGGAGTTCGCTTGAACCACAGTTTCCTTCCGTTCTCTTTTCTTATTTTTTGCGCACATCCATCAAGACGGTTCCATCGCTAACGGCATGATTCGCAGCTCGACGGCCTTGTTCGCGATGTCAGAGCAATGGCAAGGAAGATGCTTGCATCGACGTCCAACACAAGAAGCGCGGCCGGCCTCGACTCAGAAATGACAGCGACAGTCGATATGGCGCTTCAACCTATCCCCATCCGCAAGATGCTGCAATGAGGAGGCCTCTGAGTCTTTACTCACCTGGCGCCCCAGTTTCAGGGTACGAAGATCCCGTCCGACGTAGTCAGTCGCACCGTATTCTAAAATCGCAACAAAGCGAGCCCGTTGGACCCAGATACCTTGAGCGAGCCTCCGTGGCTGATGCAAGCATTTATGCTCCCCCCCTCTCCGTTGCAACCGTGGCACCAGAACCGGTGGCGTTTTTGAATCTCAATCTCGAGATCGTCAAAGCGTCTCCGACCTTTCTCGAAGCCGTGGGTCTGGCCAACGTTCGAGGGAGGACGCTCTTCGACATTGTTGCGCCCCCCGAGGGAGCCAAAATCCAGAGACACCAGGCGGCAATGCAAGAAGAGAGGAGCAGGAAGGACCCCATGTACCTTCCGCCAATCTTCGGCAAGGAGCATGTAGAGCGTGTTTTTGACACGTTCCGCTTCGATGCGGAAGAAGTGTCAAGAATGCCGCTGGATCGCCATGACTTCTTCGTTTTCGTGGCGGCCGATGGCCAGAGGCGGCCGTTCTCCGTGCGTCTCGGGTCTGCGAAGCGGGATTCGATCTACTTCGTCGCGGTTGCGCTCAACATCTCGGCAGGTTATCATTATTCGACACCCTCCCCGCATGGGCGGGAGGTGCCGTATAACTGGTCCCAGCAAGGTTCTATGCATCCACAGCCTGTGCCTCAGCCATATGGACATCATCAGCCGATGCCACCTAGCTTTGACGGCAGGCAGCGATACGAGAGCACGCTACCTTCCAGGCCAGGTGCGGGTCCCCCTCCGCAGATCGTGACGGGCCTTCCCTCGAACGTCGGATCGGGTTATAGCCCAGGAGTCGTCTCGGGTATGCCCTCATACGCGGCGTCGCCCAGTCGACCCGACTATGCCGTGGGGCCGTCTTCGAGCCAGATTCCTCGGAGTGAGCTGCCGGTCACCAGTCGTCCTCCGCCCCAGCAGTCGCAGTACCAGCTCCCTCCCATCCGATCTTCCCCCCAGCAGAGCAACGCCCAACCGGAACAGTCGTCAAGGCGTGATGATCGGTCCGGAAGGGTCGACATTGGGGGCCTGATCGACAAGCCCGACCATCCACCACCTCAGCAGTAAGGGCCCGTCGTCGGGGCTTTTGCTGTCGCCCGGCACCACTCGTGCTTCGGTTTTCGGTACTGATGAGGTATCGGCGCTGGGGCTCGATGACAGACGAATTCGGCGCTCATCAGAACGTCGTGTATCCGTGACGACCTTGTTCTTAACCCTTTCGATTCCTTCACCATTTGCCGCGGCTAAGCGTCATTAAGAGATACCACCTGTACACTTTTTATTTCGTCTTCCTCATCACATACCTCTTTTATTGCGGCCTAGCCACTTTATTCCCCCTGGATTCGGTTCCCCATCAGTCCTGGATTTGGGTGCATTTGTCATGGCGTTGTTCACCCCCTTTCGTCTTCCCTCGTTTAGGTCTCTGGATTTTGGGGATGGCATGACGGCAATGAGTCGCGAGAAGCGAGGCATGGTGGTTACGAGGCTGGGATCAGGATCGGTTTGTCGTTTACGCTCGCTTAATGAATATTGCCCGTGGGTTTCCGGGCCTGTTGTCCGTTTCAGATCGAGAAGCTGCTGCATTCCTGCTTCGGAGCCGTGACGTGGAGAGGAGGCGCAGTGAAATCGAGGTCATGCTTCGAGCAACCGGACTCTGAGGGCGATGGACTGTCGAGTTGGCCATCACCGCTACAGACGTCGTAGCGGAGGGACGGCTGAGATGGAGCTGTTCAGGGGGCCGCATCTGCAAGCCCAGGTGGGTTGTTCTCCAGCATCTCCAGAGAGGACCGAGATGCCGAATCGTCGACGGAGGGATAGGGGGCCATCCTGTCCGTGTCGTAGGACGAGGAGAGGTGAGAGACAGGTGAGCCGTGGGGAGGGGTAAAGGGGGGGAAGATATTTGTATGGGGGACTGAAGCGAAGCGAGCAACCAAGCGAGCGAGTACTATCGGGGCCAACCGAAGCGGAAGCCGGGAGCGAATAGGGAGGAGGCGAGCACCCGACGACTCACTGTCCCGCTCGCGCGCGAGGAAACGGCGCAGGCAGGAGATATTAATACCTTTCGGCGATGGAGGACTGGAGGAAGGGCACCCTTCCTGGGATATAATAATAAGAGGCCAGTGTCCAGCTCATTTCCAGCGCCAGGAGGGTTAGCCCAAAAGCGACAATATAGGCCGGGTCAAGGTGAGGTATTGGGTGCCCACGGACTCTGAGGCCCCATGACCGCAATAAGCCCAGGTTAGGCGGCCGGCCGTTTCTGGCAATGGCATTGAGGGGCTGGCGGACACGATTGGCCCGGACCGTTTCGGTGCAGGGCCACAGGCGTCAGGCAGCGGGCCTTGGTTCTGGGCCGGGGCATGTCGATCACTCTCTCGGTTGGCCGACGAGGTGCTGTCGAAACGTCTCTCCCCAGGCTGACCGGGTGGGTTTGTTTTAGTGCGGCCCCCGCCGACGGTGTGTCGAGGTTCTGGTGGAGGAAACGAAACACCTGCAGCATCCATACCTGAAATTGTGGCAGCAGGAGGAGGAGGCATGGCCGGTTGGCTGGAGAGGAATTGGGGGGGGGGAGGGGAAACATGGGATGGGTGCTGCTGGTCGGAACCGAGACGAATGTTCATTCCAATACCTTGGAAGAGCATCATGCGGCTGAGTGGATGGGAGAGAAGACAGAAAGGTCCGAGCACAGCATCTCATCGGGGAGACCAGGGCCTGTTCTTGATGTCAAGAGGAGTCATCGAGGCAGGACGGGCGAGACAGTGGCCTGCCAGGCTCTGGCGAGGCCGATCCTGCTCATCTCGCTGGCGTTAACGGGCGTTTACGGCCGTGTCGAGGATGGCAGGGACTCGTATCCGGTGGTTGAAGGAGGAGGAGGGGGCTCAGCAGTTGTTCTTGGGGACAGGCCTGTTTCGTTTCTCTGCCCTACTTTGATTACCACCGGCGTTCAGGAGGCCGATGAGGGCCACTTGGCGGGACGATTCTACGACTGATCGGGTCGAGGGACCTGCAACGTGACATTGGACCTCTAGGTATAGGTACTATGTATGGATGCGCGTCACATATTCTCGGACGGGCGGCGAGGGGCACTTGCTTGTTGGCTGATTCCTGGCCCGCCCCCTTTTTCTGCTTCACGGCGGACTTGCTGACTGACTGACTGATGCTTCTTGCAGTCCGTCAGCCGAGATGAGAGCAGCAATAATTCATCAAGGTTTGCTGCATGTACTACAAGTGAGTACTCTCGGTACGCGGAGAGGAGGGCGGGAAATGCCCAATATCAACAGGCCTCGTGCAATGTTTCAATATCACGGTCGATAGCGGCCCTCCTTTCTGCAGTGATGGGCCCTTGGCAAAGGACCAGATGGGGCAAGGGGGGGCAGAACATGGGTGCGGAAGGGCTGCGGAGGAAACATTTTCGGGGGGATGGAATGGGATGGGACGGCGGCGGGGCGGGTAATGTAATTAAATCTCCGTGTCAGGATACGTACAGGACCTCCTTCAGGGGGGGCCAGGATTTATTGTTTCTAGTCGTGGCATTTGTTGCTTTTCTGGGCTTTTGGAAACGCATGGGGAGATTGGGATCCATGGATCATTCCTGGCCCAGGAGGCCCGTGTCGTTCGCGTGGCATTCCCTTCCATTCACGTGGGTATTCCGCCCTGCTGGTGATGTGAGGGAGGAAGAAATCCCAGAGAGCCCGCGAGCCTTCCCGCGGGTTTCCCCTGAACGTTGTCCAACACGGCATGTCCAAGGACGTACCCCATCCATCCATCACATGCATTGAATGCCCACTCAGGGCCTGGCCTGGCCTGAACTGACCACCTTGTCTCAGGGCGGCATCGTCGCTCGCCGGAAGGAAGTGGGCTGGGGTTACACTGGACCAGTCCGGGCATTTTCCCGACCCCCCTTCGCTCCTGTGGCCGGCCTGCGTGCGTGCGTGACTGACGAGGTGGTTCATGCTAAGGCTGCGGGAGGAACCAGGAAAGTATCGGAGCCGGGCGTGGTTTTGCTGGGTCCTATAGCCTATAATGGCCGTGTTAATCCCCGAAAGGGGGATCTGTCAAATGAGGTGCCCTGTAGACCGATATCACGCCGTGCCTAGGTGCGTACCTGCCAGCTTAGGACGGCCTATAGCATGGACATCGCTCCTTGGAGGAGATGCCCGAGGTGATGATCCCGTCGGGGTCGACGAAAAGATGGCCGCCCTCGGCGAAGGACGAGGCAGGGTGTTGACAATGCAGATGTGCTTCGAGGGGACGCCCAGATGAAATGTTGCCGACTTTGGCGCCGGCCGCGGGAATTTCGCCCAAAGTGACCCATGTGAGACCGGGTTTGGTTTCTTCCACTGCCCGTTTCGTTTCCATGCTGCAGCAGTTGTTTCGTTTTGCGCTGCACCGGCGGGGAAAGGAAATTGGCACTGCACGTCGCCTGGGTTTGGGCCTGGAGGCACAGAAGGGGCGGCGGGGCGGGAGTTTAATACCAGGCGGGGGGCTGAACTGAAAACACTGCAGTGCAGGGCGGTCAGTAAGTGCCCGGGTGGCTACTAATCTCGTCGTCGACCTCATATTGTAAGCGATGTTCGACAGACACTCTTCCAGCACATACACACGCATCCTTCAGGCCTCGTCCATCAACGCCATGGATTACTTAGGTATCTGGGCTGGCTCTATAGGTCGAGCTATCTCGCCCACTACCTGCCTACTAGGACCAGGAGTAGCAAGGCAAGCGCGTGCAAGTCGACGTCATTCTTCGGGCGAGGAGAACTTGAATCCAGGGAATCCCCGTGTTGATCCCAAAAGCATCTCCAGTTCCCAGCTCACCCTTCACCTGATAGATTCTTGAAAAGCCAGGCACGCACACCATGGACTTCTTTCCTGATATACCCAAGGCCCCTCGTACTCCGCCCATGCGGACCCTCTTCCAGCTCGCCGACAAGGGCTCGTGGTTCGAGAACCTCGCCGTCAGGGCCTCGGGCGAGATCCTTGTCACCCGCCTCGATGCCCCAGAGCTCTGGATTGTCCACCCAGAGACTGGCGAGGCCTCGGTCCTCGCAACCTTCCCCGATGGAGGAAGCCGTAGCCTCATGGGCATCGCTGAGCTATCACCAGACCTGTGGGCCGTCGGCGTCGGCTACTACGATCATCACGAGGGCGGCGCCCGGGAAGGGAGCTGGTCCATTTGGCTCGTCGACCTGACAGGATCCCAGCCGCAGAAGAAGCTCGTCACAGCCATCCCCGAGGCCGGCATGATCAACGGCCTCGGGGGCTGGGATGTTGACTCGATTCTTGCTGCTGATTCGATGCACGGCGTCGTCTTCCGTGTCGACGTCCGGACTGGCAAGTACACAGCCCTCAGAGCCGAGTCCATGGCGCCTCCCCCCGAGGCTCCCATCGCCGTGGGAATAAACGGCGTCCACGCTCACGGTGGCTACCTGTACTACTCCAACACCATGAAGCAGTGCATGTTCCGCATGCCCGTCGCCACTGACGCCTTCGAGCCCCGTGGCCCGGCCGAGCTCGTGGCAACGGGTGTCGTGCCGGACGATTTCTGCTTCGACGAGCTGCGCGAGGGCGTCATCTACCTCACTGGAAACGTGAGCAATGTCGTGAGCAGGATCACCGTGCCGTCTGATGGGTCGGCATTGGGCGCCGTTGAGACGTTCGCGGGCGAGGTGGGAAGCCTCGAGGTCGCGGGTGCCACGGCCTGCGCGTTTGGGCGAGGCGAGTCCGATCGCAGGACGCTGTATGTAGTCACCTGCGGCGGCGTTGCCATTCCTGTGAACGGGCAGCTTGTAGAGGGCGCCAAGTTGGTGGCCATTGACGTTGACTGAGGCACATGGATATCGCGATGTGTTCAACTCTGCTATTATTGCTCGCTTGATGGACCTTCCTTTTTGAAATAGCCAAACACCAATGAATAAGTGTACAACAGCCTGAAGGGCCCATGCGGCATGCTCGCTTGATGCCAAATGTTGCTCCGAATAGAGGGCCCGAAACACAACAGGAAAAAGTCAAGTTGCCTCCGTCTATGATGCTCTCTCGCCCATCGGTAGGCAAGAGACTGTGTCGTCAACAAAAAAAAGAAAAGAAAAGAGCCAACCAAGTGAAAGAACCCAGTATCCCTTGGAAAACCATGAAGCAATCGAAAAGTCGGCACGATGCCATTCGTGGCTCCAGGGCACAGCGCGGTGAAGTGGTGGAACGTCTAGATGCTGAGAGGGAGGGATGGTGCTCGGTCAACGACGGAGATGTCGGCTCCGGATGGGACTTTGGGAGCCCGGGGTCGCCTCTTCTATCGACCCGTCGCTCCTGAGATGATGTGACTGGCCATTAGCCGGTGGAGGGGTCCCATGGCGACTGGACTCGCCCGTCGCTGCTGTGCCGTTCGTCTTGTTGGAGAGAGGTCCACGAAGCTCGAGCGCTGCGAGCCGCTGGCGCTTGTTAAGATTGCGCTGCTCGAGTCTCTGGGCTCTGGCCTGGGCCATAAGTTCTCCGAGAGTCCTTTGTATCTTGTCTTCCGGGCGTGGGGAGGTGGGTGGCTCGTCATCCCGAAGGACTTGGCTTATTGTGCGCTTTCTTCCCGACCGTGTCATTGCAGGGTCCGATGCCTGGGAGCGGAGCATGTCTGGAAGGAACATGTCGGATGATTCGGCGGATGAGCGAGAGGCTCGATCTGGGCGTTTCTTGAATCTGCCATGTCGTGGTGACCTCGGCTCCGGGTGCTGCTCCTCCGCCTCGGGGGAGGGGCTTCTCAGGAACGGTGGTCAGTCGGGACGGTCTGACGCGAGTAGATGGCCGTAAATGTGCTAAATAGAGTAAGGTAACCACTCACCTTCTCGGCTCGACTCTCATGGACGAGAGGTCATCATGCTCGCCTCGGCGGCCTTGTTGTGTTCGGGACTCGCACATGTTGCCGCTTATAGCAGTAGGGTGGACCAGGCAAGATGAGCCAGGCACTTGTGTACGACTGTTGGCTGACGCTGAACAAATGGGATGTGCGTTCCTGAATCAAATCAGGCAAGGCAGGATGGAGTAATCATCCCGACATATATATCCCCGAGCTTGGAAACATTGCGCGCGCGAGGCCAGGGCAGCTTGCAGCTTGATACTCCTCGAGGATAGGGAAAGAGGGAGCCGGGCCATCCACACCACTGCAACAAGGCCGCCTTGGGGGTCAAGCTGATGCCTTGCACTCTGGGCTGGGGGCCGGACAATGCGTCCGCCGTCGATGGGCCAAAGTGCATGAAGGAGGACAGTGTGAGAAGGGTCTGCTGGCTCGTCTTTGATCCCCAGGATCTGCATTTCTTCTTTTCATCACTTCTGGTCTCCGCGGTCTTTAGGCGCCAGCAATCTCTGCAGCTCCCCATATCGCTGCCTGCGAGCGATGCTTGGAAGTGCAAGTCTTGATGCGACAGTCTGGTGCCTCTGCGCGAGATCAGCGTCTTCCGTCTAGTGTCAAGCTTGCACTTGCAGCGTAGCACCCGGCATGGCCGACGGTGAGGCATCGTCGATTCTCCATGGTATGTTTCTCTACGTCGTCATTTTGCGTTGTGTGCATTGCGAGCCTGATCATATCGTTGGGGGCGCATACGTCGGTGAGGGTGGCCGCGACCATGGCTGGACATTGGGGGCGGCCCCCATCCCAGCCCTGGTGATGTCGCATGTTGCAGGAGGCCGTCGAATCGGCTTAATGAGTACTTCTCACTGCTGTGAATGGCAAAGATCGCCGTGCAGGGCGGATCATGGAGTTAGTCTGCCACCATCCTGGGTCGATCTCCCCGAGAGGCCTCAATAATCGGAACAGGGGCAGGGCATTGACGAGCCTCGTGGTCCTAGATGTTGAGAAATGGACGGGCCGAGAGCTTAGCTCCCTCCTTCTGAAATCGAGTGTCGACGAATTGACTCGTCTAAAGTCACGCGAGCCATTCTTCTTCCTCTGATAGTACCGAGATGTTGCACTCTTTCGAGGTCAATGTGCGGCGAATGGGAGCTCACAATGAACGTCCAGTTGACTGTTGCACTTGATCCCCAGAGGCCGCCCCAGAGCCCGCCCCAGATGCCGAGAAGAACACCCGGGGCTAGCGACCTCAAGTCGACACTGGTGGTTGGCTGCCTCACTGCAGCTGCTGTGTGCCCTTCGGGTTCTGAGGGTGTCAGACTGTCATCTCAAGTCAAGTTCTTGTCGTAGTGAGACCCGACATCCGGGCAGCACTGTGGGGAAGCAGGCACCAGACACATGCACTGAAGCAGGGTCATGTGACAGCGCGACCATAGCGCACATCTGCTGGCGCGTCATCCACCCAGCTTCATCGAACTCAAACCAACTTCATCCAAGTTCAAGTTGTCCACAGAAACCGACAATCGCAATTGATTAAAACCCCCACAGTCCGCCAGAGGAGCGTTTCAGTGGTCGCTCGCTCGCTTTCACAGCGATCGCGGTTCCGAGTCTTTCCGCAAAGTGCACTGCACCTTCCCCAACCTCACCCCGACATCGACCATCGTCGAACGCCTCACTTTTCGACATCCCCCGTGGACGTGGGCTCGGCTTATTCGCTTTGCATGCGTGTGACGTGACGAAATGTCGGGGGACGCGATGGAGGTGGATGCCCTCGTGGCAGGAACCAAGCGCAAAGCCGAGGACGAGGCGACCGGAGACCGTCCCTCCCAAAGGATCAGGGCAAGTTACGCCTCCTATCTGGCTGGCGATGCTCTTCTGACCGATTTCTCAAGGCTCTCGAACCAAACGTGGTCAACAAGATCGCTGCAGGGGAGATCATTGTCGCTCCCGTTCACGCCTTGAAGGAGCTGATCGAGAACGCCGTGGATGCGGGGTCCACCTCCCTGGAGGTTCTGGTCAAGGATGGAGGTCTGAAGCTGCTGCAGATTACCGATAATGGTTGCGGCATCCAGGTAGGGCCGATTGCATGCCTCCCTTCCCCTGATCCCCAGGCTTACACTAGTCCAGAAAGATGACCTGGGCATTCTCTGTGAGAGGCATACAACTTCCAAAATCACCACCTTTGAGGATTTGACCTCGATTGCCACGTACGGATTCCGAGGAGAGGCGCTGGCAAGCATCAGCCACATCGCCCATCTCTCCGTCACGACCAAGACCAAGGACTCAAACGTCGCCTGGCGTGCCCATTATCTCGACGGAAAACTCGTCCCCGCCAAGCCTGGCCAGTCGGCCGAGCCAAAAGCGACTGCTGGTCGGCAGGGCACGCAGATAACAGTGGAAGACCTCTTCTTCAACATCCCAACGCGAAGGCGGGCCTTCCGCTCACCGTCAGAGGAGTACAACAAGATCCTCGACTTGGTTGGTCGATATGCAGTTCACTGCCAGGGCGTGGCATTTTCGTGCAAGAAGCAAGGCGAATCCGGCACCAGCATCTCCGTCCAGTCTAGCGCCAAGACTGTTGACCGAATCCGTCAGATCCACGGTGCCAGTGTGGCCAACGAGCTGATGGAGTTTTCGACTGCCGACGACAGATGGGGCTTCAAGGCAGACGGCTGGGCTACCACTGCCAACTACCACATCAAGAAGACGACCTTCCTCCTATTCATCAATAATCGCAGTGTTGAGTCGACCAGCATCCGAAAGGCCATCGAGCAGATCTACGCGACATTCTTACCAAAAGCCGGCCGCCCCTTCGTCTACCTCAGCCTGCAAATCGATCCAGCTCGAGTCGACGTCAACGTACACCCCACCAAACGAGAGGTTCACTTCTTGAATGAGGACGAGATCATCCAAGCCATCTGCGAGCACATTCGATCCAAGCTTGCTGCCGTTGACACAAGCAGGACCTTCCACACGCAGACATTGCTTCCTGGCGGGCAGTGGTTGGACATGCCCGCCAAGGCCGAGGAGGAGGAGGATGATGGCGAATCTGCCCCGGCCCGGCAGACCCCGGCACCGCAGCGGGCGCGGAGAAACTCTAACAATCTTGTCCGCACCGACACGTCGCTCAGGAAAATTACCAGCATGTTCTCTGCAGCTTCCCAAAGCCCTGGCGGGAAAGATGTCGGCTCTGCTGCCCCAGGCCCAAGCCGTGACGACGACGTTCTAGCTGCGCCTGAGGATGTCCAGTATGAGACCATCAGCCGAGATGTGACCACTTGTCGCTTGAGCAGCGTCAAGGAGTTGCGTGCCTCAGTAAGAGACGACATTCATCATGACTTGACAGAGGTCTTTGCCGGGCATACCTTCGTTGGTATCGTGGACGAAACCCGGCGTCTTGCAGCCATCCAAGGCGGCGTGAAATTATACCTGATCGACTATGGCCACGTCTGTTTCGAGTATTGTTATCAAATCGGTCTGACAGACTTCGGCAATTTCGGCGCCATTTGCTTTAGCCCGGCCTTGGACCTGAGACAGATCCTTCGCATCGCAGCCGAGCAAGAGAAACGGCTGGTACAAAACGCCGCTGATGACTTCGAGGTTGAAGATGTGGTGGAGAAGGTTGCAAATCAGCTCATCGAGCGCAGAGAGATGCTTCAGGAGTACTTTTCTCTCGAAGTCACCCCGACTGGAGAGCTGAACTCCATTCCACTCCTCATCAAGGGCTACACTCCCCCACTCGTCAAGCTGCCGCGGTTCCTGCTACGACTCGGGCCCTACGTCAACTGGACGGACGAGAAGAAGTGTTTCGAGACCTTTCTCAGGGAGTTGGCGTCTTTTTACGCCCCCGAGCAGCTGCCGGCAATGACGGGGAACGCGGGGCAGAACGAACATGGCGGCGAGCCTCTGAGCCAGGACATCATCACTCGGAGGAAGAACATCCGTTGGGCAGTTGAGCACATTTTCTTTCCTGCATTTAAGGCCAGGCTTGTGGCCACCAAGTCACTCATGAAGGGTGGCATCTTAGAGATTGCAGATCTGAAGGGACTTTATCGGGTATTTGAGCGGTGCTAACTAAGGAGACGGTTAGATTTGCTAGGGTGTTTGATTCAGAGCCAGTACAATCTACTTATTCTATGGGTTGTACGGCCCTTTACGATATTCATAATGACCTGGTCATTTCTCACTTGACAAATGTCTTGGGACCTGCAGAGTGAGACTCTCCCATCTGCCATCAGAGGGGTGTCTCTGTAGAGAAACCCAACGGCCCGGTACAGAACCATGCGGACTTGGCGCCCGGCCGGGATCTTGGGGTGCGGCTAAATGTGGACCATGCCGGGCGCCGTTCAGAAGCGGGGCACAGAGAGGGACGGCGGAGAAACGGAATTTTCAAAGGTCGGTGACGACCCGAAGCTCAAGCACCGGACTCTGTTTGTGTCCCAACTTTTTTGCTGCACAAGGCCAAAACACAACCACAACCACAACACCAATCCCACTTCCTAAAGTCTTCAACATGGGCAAATCACGTCGAAACAGGGCCAGGCCCCGCAAAGACCCTCTGGCCAAAGCTGCCAAACCACCTTCAGACCCTGAGTTGGCCGCCCTCAGAGAAAAGTCTGTCTTGCCTGTGATCAAGGACTTGCAGAGCTCGGACACCAAGGCGAGGTCCGCGGCAGCCGCAGCTGTATCGAATTTGGTGACGGACACCAAGTGCAGGAAGCTTTTCCTGCGCGAGCAGATCGTGCACATCGTCCTCACACAGACCCTGACGGATGCAAGCGTCGAGAGCCGTGCGGCAGGGTGGGACATTCTCAGGGTCCTCGCCGAGGAAGAAGAGGCAGATTTCTGCGTTCATCTTTTCAGGCAGGATGTTCTGAGCGCGGTCGAATATGCGTCTACGGCAGTAAGTCTCGCCATAATGTGTGAATAGGCCCATAGAACTTCTTGTGCTGACACTACTCTCAGACTCTGGAGGCGCTACAGCCAGGCAAGAAACTCAGCAAGGCCGAGTCGAAGGTTCTTTGGGGTATGGTGGAGTCGATTGTCGCCCTCGTGACCGCCATGTCCGAGGCGCAGGATGAAATTCTCGAGGGGGTTGTCGGTCTTCAGTCTACAATCACACTCATTGCCACCGTCATCGCCCATACGGACACACCCCAGCATCTCCGCTTCGACGCCGTGTCCTGCCTGATGACACTTGCAGAGGACAACAAGAGAGTGGCCGAATTCCTTGTCGCAGATGCGGAGCCAAAGCCTTTCTCGGCCCTGCTGAATCTCCAAGCCGGCTCGGGTCCCGGTCGAGTTCTAGCGTGCGGCGTGTTGCACAATGTCTTCTCCACACTTAAGTGGCATGAAGGCAGCCCTGGCAACAAGGACCTTTCCGATGCGAGCCTCGTCCGTTCGCTGTCGGTTGCATTGGACGATACGAAGGCACAGGATGACCTTCCGGCGACGAGCCAGTGGGCCAAGCCGACGGAGGTTATGCAGCTTGCTCTTGAGATTCTTGCATCCATCGGCACGAGCCTACAAGAGTCGATGTCCAGCAACCACGCCAAGGAGGAGGAAGAGTGGGGAGGCATCGATGACGAAGCCGAGGATGCCATGGAAGACGATGCGAAGCCCGCCAAGGGTGACGATGAAGACATGGACGACTCTAAGATCGACGTCGACGACGAGGGCATGGATGAGGACGATATTGCCGACATCCAGGAGGATATGGACATGGTGACAGGCGCGGACGACGACATTGACGACGATGCAAGCTCGGCGGACGAGCTGTCCACTCTCAGCGCGCTGGTCAACCAGGCCGTCCCGAAAATGGTCAGCCTGGCAAACCCTACGACAGAGTCGGAGGAGACTGCGTTGGCTCGGTTCTTCGCCATATCGGCACTCAACAATCTTGCCTGGTCCGTCAGCTGCTTCGATTTCAAGCGTGACGAGAACGCCCCAATCCTGAAGATCTGGACGGCTGCTGGCAAGGCTCTCTGGGAGAAGGTCATCGTGCCCGTGCTCGGAAGCAACACTGAGGATGTCGAGCTCGTGTCCAAGATCACCAGCCTGGCCTGGGCAGTCTCCAGGGCTCTTACCACCAGCCGCCTGCCTTTGCAGGGAGACGAGCACAAGAAGTTCATGGCTCTCTACCAGGCCTCGAAGACCCTCGATGCGAAGAGCACAGGGAACGGAACGAACGAAGCGCCGGGTGACAACGAGGATCCAATGCAGGGCCTTGGAGTCAAGTGCGTAGGAGTCCTGGGACAGCTGGCGCTCGATCCCGCCCCCTTGACGATGAACCGGGAGATCGGCGTCTTCCTCACGGAGCTGTCGTCACAGCCGGACTCGCCGGCGGCCGATGTTGTCGAGGCGCTCATCCAGCTGTTCGACATTTACGGCGACGAGGAAAAGGCGTGCGATAAGGAGGTGTTCTGGAAGGATGGCTTCCTGGGCCGCTTGGAGGCGCTGCAGCCCAAGGTCAAGGCACTGGTTAAGACTATCGACAAGCGGACTCAGCCGGAGCTGCGTTTGAGGGCTGATGAGGCGGTGCTGAACCTGGGCCGGTTCGTGCAGTACAAGAAGAAGAATAAGCCCTAGGTCATTGAGATATGGCGGAAAATGAACACTACGAAAAGACCGCGGAGCCGGTCTGTGTTTGGCACATCACATCTGAACTGAAGCTTTTCAAGTGCAAGTCGTCCTCAAATCTGGGTGCAAGGGGACTTACCTTCCATCCCTCAACAGCTCCAATAGTAGTAACGTTATAAGTAGGCGTGTGATTGTGGTATTGCACTTCTATGGTGGTCAGGTTCATAGATGAAGCAGCAAGCAAATACTCACAGAGAACCCCTGAACGCCGCCCTAAAACAATATCCTCCTTTATCAAGTGGGAAACCAGACCTCGCTCAGAATCGCAAAAACGCAGTCCCTGCCGGATCAGCCGATGGGCTTCAGCTTCTTCTTTTTCTTCTTGCCGTCCGAATCTCCCGACTTGCCCTTCTGGAAGTCCCGCCAGCTATTGATGCGCTTGTCCCTCGTCTCCTCCCAGTCCTGCTCGTGCTGCCTCTTGCGCTTCCTCGTCTCGGTCTCCTCGTCTTGGCGGCGCTGCTCCCGACCCTCTTCTTGCATCTGGGCCTTGACCTGCCGCCGGCGCCGGTGCTCATTGTCGACGAGCACCTCGCGCGTCTTGTCGCGCCACTTGCGCGCGAACTCGGGCGTCTTGAGTTCTTCGCTATCCACAGTCCACTTGTTCTCTCGGATGAGGAGCATGCGGGCGTCGGCGATGGCTTCGTCGAGGCGCTCGCGGTGCTTCTCGTCCATCAGCTCCGTTTGCGCCTTCTTCAGCCGGTCGAAGGCATCTGGCGCAAGGGGATTCTTGGTTTTGTCGGGATGGATGAGGAGGGACTTCTTGCGGTAGGTGACCTTGATGTCGGACTCGGGAACACCTGGCTGTAGGTCTAGAACGGCGTATGCATCTAGTCGGAAGGCCTTGAGAATGCGATCGATCTCAGCGTCCTAAGTGCGCCACGATGTTAGACAGTCCAGCTCGTCGCAAGGCCGGGCGGTGGTCGCGTGAGGCTTACCTTGTCGAACTCCTTGGCTTCTACCTCGAGCGCATCGAGCGCGTCCTGCTCTTCCTTTGTGTCCTCGCCCGCCATGGTGTGGGAATGGTTTGCGTGTACGTTGACGAGTCCAGGAACGAGCGCGCCTTGGTTGTAGTAAGTTGAATCGATGGATGACTCGGGGAGCAAGTTGGCAGGCTCCATGCATGAGGTTGAAGGACTCCAGGGTCCGATAAGAATCGCGGGGCGATAAGATACCGATAAGATTTTTTCTGGCAGGTGCAACCCCTGCGACCGCCCAAATTTTTGGGTGCACCTCGCCATCTTCCTCGACAAGCTTTCCCCCAGCTTGAACCCGACTTTTCGACACAAGAGGTCGAGTCAAACACAAGCCTCTCAAGATGCCTCGCCGCGCATCTTCACCCGCCCTGTCTGACGGCGGCATAGACATTGGCGACTCGCTGTTCGCCCAAGATGCCCCAAGCAACGATGGAAGAAAGGCACCTCGGGACGAGGACTTCGACATGGATGGGATCCTGAACGGAGGCGAAAACGACGATGACGACGATGACGAAGCATTCATTGCATTGCAGCAGGCGGCTTCCAACCGAAAGGCGTCGAACCTGAAGGGAAAGTCGGTCAAGAAGGGCGGCGGTTTCCAGGCCATGGGTAAGTCACGATGATTCCAATCTCCCCAGCCAGAGTGTCAGCTAATGGCGTCAGGTCTGAATGCGAACCTTCTGCGAGCCATTGCCCGTAAGGGCTTTTCTGTCCCTACACCCATCCAGCGCAAGACGATCCCCCTAATCACGGACCGAAGAGACGTCGTGGGTATGGCTAGGACTGGCTCGGGAAAGACGGCAGCTTTCGTCATCCCCATGATCGAGCGACTCAAGGCTCATAGCGCGAAGTACGGCGCTCGCGCCCTCATCCTGTCGCCTTCCCGCGAATTGGCCATCCAAACACTGCGTGTCGTCAAGGACTTCAACAAGGGAACTGATCTGAAGGCCGTGCTCCTCGTTGGCGGTGACAGCATGGACGAGCAGTTCGGCCTCTTGTCTGCGAACCCAGACATCATCATCGCAACCCCTGGCCGTTTCCTTCACTTGAAGGTTGAAATGTCTCTCAACCTCTCTAGTATTGAGTACGTTGTTTTCGACGAAGCGGATCGTCTGTTCGAAATGGGTTTCGCTGCCCAGCTCACCGAGATTCTCCACGCCCTTCCACCATCCCGACAGAGTCTACTGTTCTCTGCCACCCTTCCCGGCTCGCTCGTCGAGTTCGCCAGAGCCGGTCTTCAGGACCCAACCCTCGTGAGATTGGATACGGAAACGAAAGTTTCGCCTGATCTTCAGAGCGCATTCTTCGGAGTCAAGGGGGCTGAAAAGGAAGCGGCTCTCTTGCACATCTTGAACGACGTGATCAAGATGCCCCTGGGAACGCCCGATGGCATGCCCCTGGACATGAAGCCTTCGAAGAAGCGCAAGCGGGGCAAGAACGAGGGTGGCGGCAAGGGAAAGCCGACGGAGCATTCCACCATCATCTTTGCTGCTACGAAACATCACGTCGAGTATCTTGCGCAGCTTCTGCGGCAAGTAGGATACGCCACGTCCTACGTGTACGGTGCCCTGGATCAAGAGGCTCGAAGGATTCACACCGAGAACTTCCGCCAGGGACGAGCGAATATTCTGGTCGTCACCGACGTTGCCGCGAGAGGTATCGACATCCCGGTTCTCGCCAACGTCATCAACTACGACTTCCCGCCGCAACCCAAGGTATTCGTGCACCGCGTGGGCCGAACTGCCCGTGCCGGCCAGCGTGGTTGGTCGTACAGCATACTGAGAGAAAGAGATATTCCCTATCTCCTTGATCTTCAGCTCTTCCTTGGCCGGAAGCTAGTTGTTGGACAAGAAGACAAGAACCCTTCGTTTACTGAGGATATCGTAGTTGGCTCGATTCCTCGCGAGGGCATCGAGGTCCAGATGGAGTGGCTGGCCAAGGCTCTTAGCGAGAACAACGACATTGACGCCATCCGCACCGTCTCCGAGAAGGCGCAGAAATTGTACCTCAAGACACGCCACTCTGCCTCTGCGCAAAGTGCCAAGAGAGCAAAGGAAGTCATTGGCTCCAAGGGGTGGATGCAACTGAATCCTCTGTTTGGACAGTCAAACGACGAAACTGACAAGGCTCGCGCTGTGCTTCTGGCCCAGATCAGCGGCTTCCGGCCTACCGAAACCATCTTCGAGGTCAGCCGAGGCGGAAAGAATAGCAACAGCGAAGCGGCAGAGATCATGAAACAGCTACGCAAGAGGATCACGCCGCGCCGAGGTAAAGAAAAAGAAGTCGACTCGGATGACGAGATGGCGAGCTTCGACGAGGACGAGGCGGTGGATGGCGCCGGCTCAGATGACGACGAAGATGGTGTGGAGGTTGCGGAGTTTGATCAGGACTCGGATGACGATCTCGAGGTGACCGTGTCCAACCCCTCGGACAAGAAGTCTAAGGGGCCAGACTCGTGGCGCGACAACGAGATTTTCATGTCGTACACGCCCAGGACGATCAATGCTGCGGAAGAGCGTGGCTATGGCGTTCAATCTGGCGGAGCCAACTCGACCTTCGTCGAACAAGCTCGGGATGCGGCCATGGACCTCACCAACGATGATGGAGCCAAGGCATTTGGAGACACGGCTAAGAAGGGTATGCGGTGGGATGCAAGGTCGAAGAAGTATGTTGCGAGGGCGAACGACGAGGACGGATCCAAGGGGCAGAAGTACATTCGTGGCGAGAGCGGCACCAAGATCGCGGCGTCTTTCCAGAGCGGTCGGTTCGAAAAGTGGCGCAAGGCAAACCGCCAGGGCAAGCTGCGCGTTGGCGAGATGGAGAAGTCGAACGCGCCGCAGCTTCCTTCTGGACCGCGGTACAAGCACAACAAGGAGACAGCTCCCAAGGCGGCAGACAAGTATCGCGACGATTTCCATGTGCGGAAGAAGAGAGTCGCGGAAGCCAAGGAGAAGCGCATCGGCCGTTTCAAGGATGGACCCGGCAGCAGGTCCGAGATCAAGGGTGCCGAAGACATTCACAAGGCGCGCAAGGAAAAGCAGAAGAAGATGGAGAAGAACGCGAGGCCGTCCAGGAGAAAGTAATAGGGAGGGCCAGGTTGAAACCGAGGATGGCGCTCCTTTTCAACTACCACATATCTGCAAGCCAAATTCACCATATCTTTCACCAATCCACCGTACTTGCATCCCGATGAGGTTCACATACTACCTTACTGATGACCACTACGCCCGCGCCGGGTTGAACGGACCGCGACCACAGACGCCACGGCGCCGACCTGAGAACGGCGACGGCGAGCCAACGGCCGGTTTGCGGAGCTAAGCCGGCCTAACTACCGATCGGCCGGATTGAGAGATTGCGTGCGAACATGGGTGAAAACTGGGTGCAGCTGAAAATAGTTCACCTACTACTACTTACTACTGCTGCTACTACCTTGACGCATTGAGTCACCTACACCGGACGGTGCAGTGCGGTCATCTGTTGGCTGATTCATAAAGGTTGGGAACCAGTGCCGCCGTCTGCTTCCCGCTTGCACCTCAACACCAATCGACACCTGGGATAATAAGACAGCCGCGATTTCGTCATTATTCCTTCGCCACAAGACGGCAGACTTCTGAACGGACGGGCGAGTTGCTGAGGATTCAACCCACTCTTGGCTTCGATCGGTCACCAACTTCGGGATGGCGTCCAACGCCAGCAAGGACGGCCCTGCTGGGAGTCCAGCGTCACCGGCAGGCCGAAGCGCGGCCGATGAGAACACCCCGCTCTTCCAGGAAACGCAGGCCTCGGCACGCCTCGCCGTGCCTGGCTCGAGAAGAGGCTATGGATCTGTTGACCGAGAGGAGGGAGAGGAGATTGACCCGAACGACTTTGACATCCTCCTGTCCAAGTCGGTGCCCACGAGCGGAGGCTTCCTCGAACCCGAGTCCTATGAGAACTCGATGCTTCGTGGCGCCCGTCGCTATTCGACCGGACGCCGGCCCAGCGCTGCGTCTCTTACTCGCCCCGATCGCCGCCGGGTGTCAGCCCCGGGCTCGGCCGCAGACGAGGAGGAGGCCTTGCGATCTCCGGTTATTCCAGAAGACCTCCCGTCGTCTCCAGCCCACGAAGTACCTGAGGACTCACCGCTCCTCGGGCGAACAACCTCCCACACCTCCGCCCGCACCGGCCCTCCTACGCCCTATCTGAATAACATCTCGGTCCCGCGTTTCTGGCTCATCTTCTCCGAGATTCTTGCTACCTACTTCATTGCCTGCTTCGACGGCACGATCATGGCCTCCTCACACCCTGTCATCACGTCATATTTCGAATCTTCGAACAGCGCCTCGTGGCTATCGACGGCATTCCTGCTCACTTCAACGGCGTTCCAGCCGCTGCTGGGTAGGATATCGGACACTATGGGCAGGAAACCGCCGTACTTGGTCACCATGGTTATCTTTGCGTTGAGTACGCTGTGGTGTGCTCTGGCCCAGAGCATGACGAGCTTCATCTTGGCGAGGGCGGCGTGCGGCATCGGGGCTGGTGGAATGATGACACTGGGGAGCATCATCATCAGCGATATGGTTCCTATCGAGTGAGTTTTTGAGCATGGCGAGATGGTCGAAAATGACGAGGCTAACGTCAGCGCAGGGTGAGAGGAACTTATCAGTCCTATATAAACATGATCTATGGCGTTGGCTCGGCCCTTGGTGCCGCTCTAGGAGGTGCCATGGCCGACTACCTTGGCTGGCGCTGGGAGTTTGGCGTCCAAGTCATTCCCCTCCTCCTCTGCGTGGTGGTTGCTGCCTTTGCCATCCCAAATGATCTCGGTCTGGTGGGCAAGAAGCAGACTTTCTGGCAAGCACTGAAGGTCTTTGACTTCAGGGGCTCGTTCCTGTTAACGACATCTCTGACGTTTCTGGTTCTTGGACTGGTGAGTACAGACATCCCCAAACAGTCCCTCCCTTTTGCCGTTGACTGACGCCCTTCATAGAACCTGGGAGGCAATGTGCTCCCCTGGTCTCACCCGTTCGTCACGGCTTCACTTGTCATCTTTGCTGTTGGCTTCCCTGCCTTCATCTACAGCCAATCTCTCGCTGCACGGCCAATTATGCCCCTCCGCCTGATCCGTCGCGGGCCGCATGCAAACCTCATGTTTTCCAACTTCTTCGGCTCCCTCATCATGAACGCGATCCTCTTCAACATGTAAGTTCCCCATGCCCCCTCCTCTGCCACATATCTGACTTCCATGTAGCCCCCTGTTCTTCCAAGCCGTTCTTCTCACCACCGCCACGGCGTCCGGCCTCCGCCTCGTAATCCCTTCCCTCGTCTCCTCGGCCGCCGGCACGGCTACAGGCTTCATCATCACTCGCACCCGCCGACTCAAGTGGGCCCTCGTGACTGGCACCTTCTTCTTCTTCGTCGGCGCCGTCTCGCTGTCCCTCCTCCGCCGCGGCTGGCACCCAATCCTCTACTTCCTCGTCCTCGTCCCCCATTCCATCGGGCAGGGTTTCCAGTTCCCTGGCACCCTCATGTCCGTTCTCGCTGCCTCGGAGCAGCGCGATCAGGCGGTCGTCACCGCCACACTCATCCTGTGGCGAAGCCTGGGCACCGTGCTGGGCGTCGCGAGCAGTAGTCTCGTCCTGCAGAATGCGCTGGTGGCCTTTCTAAAAGAGTATGTCACGGGCGAGAGGAAGTGGGAGGTCATCGAGGCGGTCAGGAGCAGCGTGGAGGCGGTCGTGAAGCTTCCGGAGCCGTATAGGGAGCAGGTTATCTTGTCCTACGAGGCGGCTTTGAGGCTGACGTTCAGCGTGTGCGCCTTGTTGGCGCTCGTGTCGTTTTTTATCGTCTTGCCGATCAGGGTGCCCAAGCTGGGCCAGAGGAAATAGGGGAGGGTGCCAGCGGTGGGCAAGGCATAGGTGCGCTCGGAAGAACCATGTCGACTGGCTCCAGATCGAGTCCGGATAAGGAGGTGATCTCTAGGCAGTGTCGCCTTATTTCAGGAAATTGAGAGGTAGCATGTTGCTGAGGTGGACATAATCTCAAGGACTACCTCATAACATCTAGCATGCGCAAATCTATCGGCAAGGCAGTCGGATCGGCGATTGTCGCAGTATTGATCTGTTTTATATTCATACCMCCCAGTTTGCTGATCCCTGGATTCAAGGGCTTCCACCGCCGCTTCTTCCTGGTCCCTATACGCCCGTCCGCCTGGTACATACGTATTAATACAAATTCCTACTCCCTCCCCAGCGCAGGCACGCCATTGGCATACGTGCCCCCGCCCCTTAGACCGTCGAGCTCGGATTTTACCCGTCGATATGCCTCCTGGGCTTCCCGTTCTCGCTTGCTGACGAAACCAACTTCCTCCCTCAGCGCGTCCAGCCTCCTGGTGACGGCGACCTCCTCCGAGATGGCGAGCGTCTTGAAGCCGCCGAGAGCGTTTCGCGCCTTCTCAAGAGCGTCCGCCGCACCGGTGATCTTGTCCTTGAGCAGCTTCTGCCGCTTCTGGTATCCGCCGAGGTGCAGGGCGAGCTTCTTCTCGAGCTTTGTGCCCTGCTCCGCGGAGGCGATGATGGAATCTTGGACAGACTGTGGTTCAAGTTAGCATTGATACTTGGAAGGACAAGTGAGTGTGAGCTTACGTCAAAGGCACTTCGCATGGCGGCTTCTTCTTGCTGAGGGTCGTCGTCGTAGCACCCGAGGCCGAGGAGAAGAGAGTTGCTGCTCCGGCCTTCGAAGGTCTGCTGGATGCCCGCCATGCTGGGCGTCTCCTTGGCTTCCGCGAGGATCTGGAGGCGGGCTTCGGCCAGAGCTTCGTCGCTGATTCGGTCAAGCACAGGCGCCGAACCCTTCACCCTGGAGCTCTGAAGGGGGAACTTGACGGCATCGTTGGCGATGAGCGCGGCGGCTTCTCTTGCTATCAGCGACTCTGCGTCACCACTGACCTTGCCAGCGGCGGTCAACATGGCATTGATGTTGACGTCGACGGGGCGTGGCAGACCGCGCTGAACAGCCTGCGTCCAGCGCTGCCTCTCCAGTGCTTCCTGAGCCTCGCGGATCTCGCGCTCCCGACGGTCACGTTCGGCAGAGTCCTCGACGAGATCCCCCGAACTTGGGGCGGCCTCTCGCTGTTCCTCTGGTAACTCGAGTTCCCACTCAGTATCCTTGGGTTTGGGCAGGGAGGCGAGGCCCTGTTTGAGGCTGCTGCGCAGGGCAACCTCCCGGATTTTCATATCCCGGGGCGTTGCGCCCACCATGGCGCGGTCCTCCGCGTTGAGCGCAAAGGTGTCTCGCGGAGTGCGCATGGGAGTCTGGCCAGGCCTGCCGGGGGTGGCGCCAACGCCATTTGCCCGCAAAGGCGTGGCCAGCGGGTTGGGTGTTGCAACAACATGCTGCCGAGGCGCGATGCCGTCGAAGCCCGTTGATTGAGTTCCCTCGTGCAATGGAGCATTCTCGCCACCCAATAGGGCGGATTGCGCCTCTGTCATGGCCTTGATGTTTCGGATCTCGTTGGCGATATGGTCCTCCTGAGCTGGCGCCCGTGGCGTCCGCATCGGCGTCTGGTTCAAGGTTGAATACTCGCTCACCAGGCCTCTGGTGGCGTCATTCTCGCTCTGGCGGGCCAGTGTGCTGGCCCTCTCGCCCATCATGCCCATCTTGACAATGTCCTCGAGCTCGCCTTCGCTGACCTGCGGCGCGGGAAGATTCAAAGCCCGTCTCTTGCTGCTCTGCTCTGCCTCCCGGATTTTCTGCTGCTGACCCGCCTTCATGGCTGCCTGGTAAGATGCTGAAGGGGTGTCCTTCTCTTTCTTCCTCCTCTTGCTATCACCGTCATCATCTCCATCGCCCTTGCGCTTGTTTGCGACAGCCTGCTTCCTGGGGTCGAAGGCCTCGCGCTGCTTCTCGTTGACGAGCTTCTCCTCGCTGGTGTCGTAGAATCCGGGGACGGGCTTCTTCTCGAAGGGGATATCGGCGTTGTAGTCCATCTGGCCCGGCTTCCGAGTGACGACCTTGATGTTGATGCCGGCCGTCTTGAGCTCGCGTCGCTTCTGCAGGGAGGCAAGACGGCGAGACTCTTCCTGCTGGCGCTCTCGCGCCTTTCGCTTGGCCTTCTTTCCCTGGGTGTTGGCGAGACGCGCACGCGCCTCGCTGAGCATCTCCTTCTCATCTTCGTCGAGGTCGATGGTGTCGGGCCTGGCAGGCTTGCTCTCGGGATCGGGGTCGAGCTCGCCGGGGCGAAGTCGTCGCACGTCGTCGGCAGTCGGTGCTCTGGTTTCCGCGCCTTCGGGACCGGTCAGGCCCAGGCCGCCGGACTCGCGTGCCTCAGCCTCGTCGAGGAGCTTCTGGTAGCGCTCGAGGCACTGGTTGGCAGTGCGACCGACGATGGGAGCGATGGTGCGCCACTGAGTGGGCATGAGCTTCGCGAGGTGCAGAAGCTTCTCATCCTCCTCCTTGCTCCACTCGATCTTCTTGATGCTGGGGTCGAGCCATTCGTTCCATCGTGCCTTGCACTGTTTGGGGGTCTTGCGGGCAAGCAGGGAGGAGACGCGTGCCCATTGGTTGAGGCCGTATTTCGAGACGGAGGCCTTGAGGATCTCATCCTCGATGTTGGTCCACACGCCTCCCTTGACGACGGGCATTTTGTCGGCGATTGGGGGTTGCGCGTCGGTTGGTGACACGGATGGTTGGAGGCAGAAGTTGGCGACGACAGAAAATGAAGCTGGGGCGCGATAAGATAGTGGGACGCTGATTATGTAATGCGACGGCTCCTCCCGGTCTCAATGCGCAGCTGGAGGCGTTTGGAAGCAGCGCAGTTGATTTTACAGTTCGTTTCAACTTGAACTCAGCTCAAGCCATACTTCTCTCGATTCTCCGGAGTGAAGAGAGAGATCAATTCATTTATCTGGTCCTCCCTCAGATCGAGCCTCAGGGAACTGAGATGATCCGCTCTCTGCGCTATAGCGAATTGAGATGGGCGCTTGCTGGGCTCGCAATGAATAGAAAGACGGCTACATTGACCTCGAGTACCAGAGTAATTCCAAACAACATCTGTCTCAACGATACTTTCGATTCCAGTGCTGCGCAGGCCATGTGCCTTCTAATAACCCCCCGCTGTATGTCTGCATGGCGAGCGCCGATAGTGTCGTGGCCCGTTGGGTCGGTTCCGTCTTGCAGGGCACCGCATCAGGCCAATGGGAGACGCGGCGGCCCTGAAGCTCCCGCGCTTAGCCTAACAGCAACCCGACCGGCAGGGAACGTTGTCGCGCATGGGTGGCTTAGAAATCCTTCGAAATCCAACCTTGGGGGAGGGGAAAGCGAATGGGTGTGAACCTCGAATCGTGCTGCGTCATCGATCTGGCAGTTCCGCACCTGATCACGTCGTACATATTGCTTCTACTTACCTAGGTACTGGTAGTACAGGTCATCTATCTGCGGAGACTGGCATGTCCCGTCCTCTCAGGACCTGGCTGGCTGGCTCCCTTTACGTGGCGACTTGCTCGATATCAACTGCCAAGTTCCTGCCAACAAGCGGCCAGGGTGAGGTGAGGTGTCGGATGCGGGCAAGAGATAAGATCCGCGATGCCCGAGTCTAAAACACTGCGGCGCCCATTAAACCTGGAAGCTTGAAGGCCCAAGCCCTCACTTGAGTGGCTATTTGCTGTCACAGAGCTCCGCAAAGTCCGCCGGGATGTTCTGGTGGATCCAGCAGAGCTCGTTTTAGCGGTCCAAGTTCCACCCAACCCGGACTCCGTCCCAAGCTCCATCATCGCTTCATCTCATCACGAGTCTGAGGCGGACACTTCCTCCCGCCTTCTCCATCCCTCCACGTCTCCCCGGTCCGTCCTCCTTCATAACGTTGCCGGGACTCCTGGTATAGTACCGAGTTGCATTCCGTCCAGAATCTGCCTCTGGCATCTCACACGAAGGAGTCATAATCCCTTTCTCCCTCCCTCCCTTGAGCCTTGCTTGGATCGCGACGGAGATTCTAGAGGGATGGCCGGCGTCGCATCCTTATCGCCGCTGCTTTGATCATCCCGCAACTCACTCGATACGCCTTGACATCTCTCACCTCACCCAGCCCCGAGATTTGGCCTCCAAAACACACTCATCACTCACTCCGTCTTCTCGCCTTCATCATGTCGGCCTCCAAAATGCTCGCTTCGGTCCTCAGCACCGAGCAGGATCCTCTTCTCGCGCCCTCTGAGGGCAGGGTGTATGACGACGCCGTCGCCGTCGCAACCGAAAACGAAAGCCCCAACGCGAGGAAGAACAGCTGGTCTGGCTACAAGGACTTTGAGGGCCTACCCTGGTGGCAGACGCCATCTGTCGCCTGGCTCCTCGGTCCTTTCTTCCTCTTCACTCTGGCCTTCGGTGGTAGCTTAGTGCCGAAGCTCAACTTGTAGGTTCTGATACAATCTCTCTGAACTCTTGAACATGCTGCTCATGCCCTCCTCCCAGGATCGTGGACTTGGTCTGTCGAAAGCGCTTTGCAGATGAGACGCTGCTGGATCCTAATTTCGTATACATCCCGGTCAACCTCGGCGCCGACAACCCGCAGTGCTTCATCCCCGAGGTCAAGAGAAGCGTCTCCATTTTCACGATGGCTATCAACCTTATTGTCGGCATCCTGTCGGCCATCACGGCTCCCAAGATGGGTCACCTGTCAGACAGGTTCGGCAGGACAAAGCTCCTTGCGCTGTCGTCCCTCGGTGGATGTGCCTCTGAGGCCATCGTCATTCTCTGCGCCAAGTATCCGGACATATTCCACTACAACTGGATCATCCTCGCCGCTGTCTTTGACGGTCTCACGGGATCTTTTACCGCCGGACAAATCCTGAGCAACTCGTACTCTAGCGACTGCACCCCGCCATCCAAGCGCGCTGTGTCCATCGGCCGCCTGCACGCCTGCCTATTCACCGGCCTAGCATTTGGCCCGCTCCTTGCCAGCTACCTCGTTGCCCTGACCGGCAGCCTGCTCTCCGTCTTCTACGTCACCTTGGGCTGCCACATGTTCTTCGTTTTGTTCGTCGGATTTGTTGTCCCTGAATCGCTGTCCAAGGAGCGCCAACTCCGTGCCCAGAAGGACCACGATGAGCAAGAAGCTGCTGCTGCGGCTAATGGCAACGTCGTCACAGGATCGGCCCGCTACGCCAACGTTTTGGCTCCCCTGACTGCTCTCTGGCCTACCAAGTCTGGTAGCAGCCCGGCGCTCCGCCAGAACCTGGTTGCATTTGCCACCGTCGACACGATTTTGATGGGGGCTGCTTTCAGTGCTGGGACAGTCCTCCTGCTCTACTGCGAGTCGGAGAACACATGGGGTTGGGGTACCTTGGAAGCATCTCGCTTCATCTCCGCCGTCTCGTTCGTGCGCGTCTTTGTTCTGTTGGCGTGCCTGCCCACGGTCAACTATCTCTTCCGCCTCCGTCCTGCCGCCAAGCGCGCCAGGGAGACCGGGGTGCATGCTGTTGATCGCAACCAGGGAGCTGACACTCTGGACCTGGTCCTCATCCGCTTCGCCGTTGCCTCCGATGTCGTGGGATCCCTGGGGTACCTGCTCTCCAGGCGAGCAGAGTTGTTCGTCTTCTCTGGTATGTTGACGGCCTTTGGCGGTCTGGGAAGCGCGACGATCCAGGCGGCCATCACCAAGCATGTGCCGCCGGAGCAGGTTGGCAAGCTCCTGGGCGCCATTGGTCTTTTGCATGCCTTGTCGAGGGTGGCTGGCCCCATTGCCTTCAACAGTTTGTACTATGCCACCGTCGGCAAGTTTGACCAAGCCATCTTCGCGCTCCTTGTCGCGCTCTTCGGTCTGGCCATGCTGGCCAGTCTCTTCATTCGACCACATGGTGAGTGTTCCTCCTCTTGCGCATCTGACATCGCAGCTGACAGTATACAAGTCTATTTGAGGGAGCACCAGCCAGAGGAGCGGACTGGCGAGGAGGCCCCTCTCATCCGCCAGGAGCTCGAGTAGCAGTCCTAGCGCGGTGGCAATTGCGCACAATACATATGAGGCATGAGGTATGAAGAAGAAATGGCGCGCTGTTGTATCGTGTATTACATCTCTGCACATATGTACGATTGAGGGAGGGCTGGATGGATAGACGAGGGAGCATATCGATACATATTTCAGACAGGCAATAGCATACAATCCATCCATACCACGGCCCTTGCATGAGCCATGCAATTCCAACGGTCATTCTGTTCGTGGAAATTTGTTGGAGCTCAGGGGTCGAGGGCCATCCTGACCTCAGCGACGTGCCCCACTTGACAGGCGCGCTGTGCGTGCTGGACGAATTGGGAAGCCGAGCTCACATCAAGTGTCCCAGTCTCAACCATCCATCCTCCTCGTTCATCGTGTCAACTTCCTCATCTTCCCTTTTCATTTTCTAGCACAAAGCTTTGACTTGAGAGACATTTCGTCACGTCAATGTTCCTGTCAAGAAGCCGATTACTAGCACACCACCCATCTCCGGTCGTCGCCCTCCGGAGAATGATGAGCTCATCACTAGACAAGATCTACTTTGGGCCCTTTGAGGTCACATCCCAGGTGAGCAAGCCTGACTGATGGTCTACATAACACAAAACTCAGTCTATGCCAGACAGAGAGCAACAAATATTAACATTGTTCAGGTCTTCCTCCGCACACCGCACTCATTCGGCCTCGTGAACCTCAAGCCTCTCCTCCCAGGCCACGTCCTCGTCTGTCCGCTCAAACCCCACAAGCGCCTTACGGATCTCTCCTCGGAGGAGGTAACAGACCTCTTCACCACTACACAGCTCGTCCAGCGGATGCTCGCGCAGCACTACTTCACCCAGGACAGCACGGGGTCAACCCCCGCTCCGGAGGCAGGATCGTTCAACATTGCGCTTCAGGACGGGGCGCACGCCGGACAGACGGTGCCGCATGTCCACGTGCACATTCTGCCGCGAATCCCGGGGGCGACGGAGAAGGACCCAGGCCCGACGGACGAGATTTACGAGCGGATGGCGTCGGAGGAGGGCAACGTAGGAGGGGCGCTCTGGGATGCGGCGAGGCCGGAGGCGGGAGGAGCGTTTCCCAGGATTGAGGATGCGTCAAGAGAAGCGAGGAGTATGGAGGAGATGCAGGCCGAGGCGGAGGTGTTCAAGGGCTTGTTGCAGGAGATGAGCAATGTTTGAGAGGGCATGACATGGTCGGAGAGGGGGTTAGAGGGCCATGACCTTGACTGAGTGTTGACTATCTAGATTGCACCCTCTTAGTTGGCTATGGATATAAAAGAACCTGGGCAGACGCCTGCTACGAGGCTGTATACATACCTACTCACGTAGCCATGCCTTGACCTATCCTCATACAGTGCGGAAGGCCGTGTGCGCTCGGCTTGTTGCACAGTATTAAATTATGGGTCCAGCACTTTAGAGTGAGTGGCTCGACGCGGTCATGCTCCTGCGTGTAAGTCGCGTCGCGTCGCGGGACACCCAAAAGTACCACGACCCAGGCCACTCCTCTACCAAGCAACAGTCAACTCCACCGACAGCATCCAACACGGTGATTTCGAGAGAGCGAGGCCCCGAGCCGGAATATCGCAGCCAGTCCACCAGAGGAACAGCAGGCACAATGCTGGTCTCATCGCCTATTCAGTTCCCCGCGACTTCGTCCCCGCCCGCCGCCAAACGATCGAGGCCAACCCAAGATGGACCCCGGCCCAAGCCAAAGACGAAGACCCGTGGCGGCTTCATGATGGATGACTCCTCAGACGAAGACAACGACGACGAAGGGGCAGACCAGCAGCCGCCGCTGAAGAAACAGGCTACCGAATCATCTGCCATCTCACAGGCCGCTCAACTCCCGCCAACTTCGACCCTGGAGGAAATCGATTTTCAGCCGACACCAGCTCACTCACAGGCCCTATCCGAGCCCAATGCCGACAGTTTCCTTCCAAATCCCTCTCAGTTCTCGCTGCCAGGCCCCGACCCGCTCCCCTTTGCTACCTCCATCTTCAAGGCACGGCGATCATACACGATGCGGACCTGTGAAGGCAGGGCCTGCCCCGTCAAGGAACGCCAGAAGACAGCAAACGCTACATACGAGAGCATGGTCGCAGCAAGGACCAAGACAAAGGAGGGACGCGCGAAGCGTGGTTACTACGGAATCGACATCAACGAGCTCATGGACACTGCTTCTAAGGAGATCGCCGAATCCAAAATCTCCAGGTCGACCAGAGAACCCAGCGAGCCACTCCCCTCGGTGGAACATCCTTCTGCAACAAGCAAGAAACCGAAGAGGACGCTGCTATGGACGGAGAAGTACAGGGCACGAACGTTCATGGACCTCTGCGGCGACGATGCGACCAACCGCACGGTGCTCCGGTGGCTGAAGAAGTGGGATCCCATCGTCTTCCCGGGCGCGGCGAAGAAGACTCCTATCGTCCGCAAGTCACAGTACAAGAATCAGGCCGAGGAGGAGAAGCCGCATCGCAAGATTCTCATGCTGACCGGACCCCCTGGGCTCGGAAAGACAACCCTTGCACACATCTGCGCGAGGCAAGCCGGCTACGACGTCATGGAGATCAACGCCAGTGACGAGCGGAGCAAAGATGTCGTGAAGAACCGCATTCGAACAAGTCTAGGTACCGAGAGCGTCAAGACGGTGGAAAACAGGAAGTCTGTGGATGGCGAGCAACGGCAGAAGGTTGCCCGACCAGCTTGTGTTGTCGTCGACGAGGTTGACGGCGTGGTGAGCGGTTCTGGCGGATCCGGCGAGGGAGGTTTCGTCAAGGCCCTGATCGACCTGGTACTCCTGGACCAGAAGAACAGCTCCGGCGTCCAGCAAACCTACAGCCGCAAGAAGAAGAAGGGCGACGACTTTCGCCTCATGCGCCCTCTCATCCTCATCTGCAACGACGTATACCACCCCTCACTGAAGCCCCTGCGACAGTCAGGCCTGGCAGAAATCGTTCACGCCGGCAAACCAAGCATAGATTCTGTTGTCAATCGTCTCAAGACCGTATTCGACAAGGAAGGCGTCCCCTGCGACAAGGATGCTGCACGAAAAGTCTGCGAGGCAGCCTGGGGTATGGCCAGCAGTATCGATGCCAGGAAAGGCGCCCACAGCGGCGCTGAGGGCGACCTGCGTGGTGTCATGGTCGTTGGCGAATGGGTCGCCGGACGCTTCCGTGCCATGTCCTCGGACAGTGATGCATGCCTGACACGACAATGGCTTGAGAAGCATGTCGTTCAGGACTTGGCTAACGGTGCTGGCGGTGCGCGAGGGGCCGGCCGAGGCAGCGCCAGGGATATCGTGACCCGTGTCTTCCAGGAAGGCGGCGGGTTCCCGAAGCAGGCCCTCGACACATCTCAGGCGACGAAGCACGCACATGAACTTCCCAAGGCTCAACTCGGCTTTTCCGAGTTCCACAAGAAGAATGCCATGGAGCGACTTCAGCAGATGATCATCACCAGCGGCGAGATTGACCGGGTCGTCACGGATATCTTGCTCGAATATCCGAACCGCGAGTTCAACGACGACCTCTTCCTGACCAAGCCGAATCAGGCGTATGAATGGGCGCACTTCCACGATGCATGCTCCTCCAGGCTGTTCTCCAGCCAAGAATGGGAGCTAGGCCCCTACGTTGGCCAGGCCGTTCTCGCATACCACAGTCTCTTCGCATCACCAACACGATACATCGCCAGCATGGGCTTCGACAAGAAGTGGGGTGATGCGGAAGAAGAGTCGCCCATCCCATTTTCTGGTCCTCGGGCAGACTTTGAAGCATTCGAGGCCCATAAGCAAAACCGGGCAGTGCTGCAAGCGATCCAGGGACAGCTCAGCCCGACATTGATGCGGTCTTTCCGCAGCGCAGAGGACGTGGCCATGGAGTTTCTTCCGTACCTGGTACGCCTGCTATCCCCGGATGTCAAGCCAGTCGTCGTTGGCGGCAGCGCCGGGTTGCAGAGCATCGCCAGCGTGCGGAAGGAGGGCGAAAAGGCCATGGTGCGAAGGGCGGCCGATGTCATGGCGGACGTCGGCATCTCACTCCAGAAGGGCAAGATTGAGAGCGAAGCACTCGCGAACAGGGGCCCCCAGTGGGTGTATCGCATGGAACCGTAAGTGACGTCCAAGCCTTGAACAGACCTTCTCGCAAAAGCTAATTCGGGCTCAGCGATATTGACGCCTTGTCCATCTTCGAAACCGCATCAAGTCTCATCGCCACCCAGGCGCCTACCCGCTTTGCCGTGCGGCAGGTCCTCGACCAGGAGCTGCAGGCAAGCATCCTCCGCAAGGAGAACGCCTCGCGCGCCGCGCGGCTGAAGGGCGGCGGCGGCGCGGTCATGCACGACGACAAGGAGAACGAGGCGGCGAAGCTCAGGGCCAGGGAGCTGTTGAAGGAGGCGCTGCTCAAGGAGGAAGTCAAGAAGGACTTCTTCGGGCGGGTGATCGTCAGCAAGCCCCTGCAGGAGCTGGACGCCAACAGCGGCGAGCCGAAGCGGCCGAAGGCCGGACAGGAGAAGCAGGAGGCACAGAGGGTATGGGTCACGTATCATGAAGGGTTGAATAATGCTGTCCGGAAGCCGATCTCTCTGGCGGAACTCATGAGAGGTTTGTAGGGGTTTGTTTTGCATAGCGGTCAGGCGTACACATCAGATCAATGTCAAGTACGCTGGAACAGATTCTCGCCCTTGGTGCAACTTGCGAGGATTCGATAGCTCGACCATGCTCTATTGGACCCTTATAGGTCCGGTGCTTTTTGCCCTCCTGTGTTATTCTAATAATACATGCCATACACGCCCCGGGGCGATGCCGCTAGGAAATTACTTGGCTTTTGAAGAACTTCTTTGACTCGGCGCACCGCTCACTCTTGCATCCCGGACACCGCAGGTCCATCTGTGCCGAGCAGGCGATGCCGCTATTCAGATGGGCCTTGGCGATATCAGCCAGGGCCTTGATGAAGACGGGGCTGCCGTTTAGACTCTCCACGCGCTTCACCGTCGTCTCGTGGCCGGAGTCGGGAATGACCTCTTGGTCAATCTCATACAGCGTCTCGATGTGGTCGGAGGTGAAGGCGATGGGGATCAGGACGAGGTCCGTCTGGCCCTTGTGCACGTAGCCCTCGACGGTGTCTGAGGTCTGGGGGCCGAGCCAGGCGGAGGGGCCGACCTGGGACTGCCAGCAGAGGCGGTAGGGGTTGGAGAAGCCGAGGCGCTGCATGACGGCGTAGACTGTGGCTGCGACCTCGGCGGGGTACGGGTCGCCGCGGTTGACAACGGACATGGGCAGGCTGTGGGCGGAGAAGAGGAGGACGACGTCCTTGCGGCGCTCCTCGGGGTACGTTGCGAGGGTCTTCTCGATGTTCTGTGCGAAGGCCTCGACGAGCCCGGCGTGGACGGGCCAACGATCAATGACACTCCAGTTGATGGTGCCGTCCGAGGGAGCGGTGCCAGCGGCGACGGGACGACCCTCGAGGCGCTGACGCCATTTCCAGAGCTCGTTGAGACTGCTGCCCGTCGTGGAGCAGGAGTACTGAGGGTATTGGGTGAAGGCGACGGCGCGACCTCCCTTGCCGTTGCCGAATCCATCAGCGAGGAGCTGCTCATACATGTGCTCGGTCAAGGGGTTGGCGTAGCGGAAGGCGACGTAGGGCTTGTGGGGGGCGGTTTCGGGAGATATCTGGTCGAGGATCTTGCACATCTCCTCGCACTGGTACTCAGACCACTTGCGAATGGGAGAGCCCCCGCCGATGTCTGCGTACTGCTTCTGAATCTTGGGGGTTCGTCGCTTGGCGATGTAGGGGCCGAGGTAGCTTTGGAGGCGTCCGAGAGGGATCAAGTCACCGTCGGCCTGATAGAGGACCCGTTAGCAGGTGGTAGGCTTGACGAGGGGAAGGTGACGTACAAAAAGTCGGCTCAGGAAGTCTTGCACTTCATCTGTTGTTGAGGGACCGCCCATGTTCAGGAAGACCATGGCCGTCGGGCCCTTGGAGCCAACCGAGTTCTGGGTTACCGGTGGCACCGTAGCCAGCCATCTTGACCTTTGCGCTGCGGCAGTCTGTGGGAGGAGGAGGCTTCGAGATGCCGGCTTGGAAACGGATTGCGACAAGCTCTTGGTGAGTTGCGCCGTCGACCTTCGAAGGGCTGCCATTGTAGCTCAATTACAGCAGATAATGAAGTCAAAAGCACAGAAAGAATAACAGAAAGATTGGAAAACGTGAGTCGAGATCGGGTATGTCCTCGACGCGCCCCTAAGAATCGATGCTGGCTGTCCTGACGATGGTGACTGGCACTCGGAGCTTCGGCGATCGTTGTGCCTATGACGAAGCGGAAGCAAGCATCTGTCAAGGAGCTCACTTGCGTCGTTAGGCGGGTACAACGTTACAGTCGCGTTTCAACCCACGGCAGGTCGTACCGCGGTATGCCCAAAGTTTGGGCCAATCACCACGAACGTAATCCAGAATATAAGTCACGTGCTCTCGTGTTCAGCTTCTGGATCCAGCGCGCTGAGACCAGCTCTCGGCGCGTCTGCCTGGACTTGTTGAACCATCAGAGGATTCCTTATATTGCGCCCCTCCTTCTGTCAAGCAGCCCGGCGAAGGCTTGGATCCTCACAACAACACAATCCACCCAATTGATCATTTTCGGATCGGAATCACTCACCATGGCCGACAAGGAACCCTGGAAGAGGGAGGAAGATGACGAAGAGGAGGAAGTTGATGAGGCCGTTAGTACTTTGACCCCGGGTGACTCTCATCACTGACCATCAACAGGACTACAAAGCGCAGAAGGATGCCGTTCTTCTTGCGATTGAGGTGAGCGACTCCATGTTGGAGCCGCCGCCGGCCTCCGACTCCAAGAAGGCCGAGAAGGATACCGCTCTCCAGGCCGCGCTCAAGTGCGCCTACCAGCTGATGGAGCAGCGCATCATTTCTCATCCCAAGGACATGATGGGGATCCTTCTCTTTGGCACCGAGAAGTCCAAGTTTCACGAGGAAGGTGTCCGCACCGGCCTGGGCTACCCTCATTGCTATCTCTTCACTGACCTCGATGTCCCCGCTGCCGACGACGTCAAAGCTCTGAAGAGCCTCGTGGAAGAAGGCGACGACGAGGAGGAAGTTCTGAAGCCATCCGAAGAGAGGGTCCAGATGTCCAACGTGTTCTTCTGTGCGAATCAAGTATTCACGACCAAGGCCGCCAACTTCGGCAGCCGTCGACTTTTCATCATTACCGACAACGACGACCCTCACCCAGCGGACAAGGCTGCCAAGTCTGCCGCTGCTGTGCGCGCAAAGGACCTGTACGACCTGGGCGTGTCCATCGAGCTGTTCCCCATCACCCGCGGGGAAGACACCTTTGATCTCTCCAACTTCTATGACGATATAATTTATCGTGATACTGCTGGCGAGGCAAATCACAAGGAGGTCCGCAGCTCCAAGTCAGGAGGTGGCTTAAGCCTTCTTAGCTCCCTGGTCACCAACATCAACTCCAGGCAGACGCCAAAGAGGGCCCTCTTCTCCAATGTGCCGATGGAAATCGCCCCTGGTTTGAGAATCTCAGTCAAAGGCTACAACATCATTCACCGACAGACGCCGGCCAGAACTTGCTACGTCTGGCTCGAGGGAGATAAACCCCAAATGGCGACGAGCGAAACGATGAGACTATCTGATGATAGCGCCAGGCCAGTCGAGAAGGGCGAGACGAAGAAGGCGTACAAATTTGGTGGCGAGTATGTCTACTTCTCGCCCGAGGAGCAAAAGGTCGTCAAGGATTTCGGCACTCCCATCATTCGGATTATTGGCTTCAAGCCCCGGAAATCAGTCCCGTTCTGGTCGAGTGTCAAGAAGTCAACATTCATCTTCCCGAGCGAGGAGGATTACGTTGGGTCGACTCGAGTCTTCACTGCTCTCTGGCAGAAACTCATCGACTCGAAGAAGGTTGGCATTGCGTGGTGTATGACCCGCGCAAACATGAACCCGGTTCTGGTCGCCATCATTCCTTCCAAGGAGAGCTCCGAGGAGGAAAACGGCACGCCATATCTGCCTGCCGGCCTCTGGCTGTACCCCCTGCCTTTTGCCGACGACCTTCGCGAGGGTCCTGCCACAGACGGATCAGCGCCGGTGCGCGCATCAAATGACCTGGTCGATCAAATGCGCGTAATCATTCAGCAACTTCAGCTGCCCAAGGCCATGTACAACCCGACACGCTACCCCAACCCGGCGCTGCAGTGGCACTACAAGATCTTGCAGGCATTGGCCTTGGAGGAGGAGGTGCCAGAGGAGCCCAAAGATGTAACCAAGCCCAACTACAAAGCTATCAACAAGCGCGCCGGCGGCTACCTGCAGGACTGGGAAGCCATGCTCAAGGAGGAAGCCACGGCCGCAGTGTCGACGAAGAAGACGAAAAGAGAGGCTGAGGACGATGCAGAGGATGTCAAGCCCGCGAAGAAGAGCAGGACTGCGGCCGCCTCGAAGCCCTCAGGCCCCGGACAAACCAACGCGCAGCTGAAGGCGGCCGCCGACAATGGCGAGTTGAAGAAGATGCTCGTTGCGGATCTGAAGGACCTGTTGTCGCAGAGGGGCCAGAGCACCACAGGGAAAAAGGCAGACCTTGTCGAGAGACTGGAGGAGTGGCTTGATACGAATGCTTAGGCGCATCTCGTGAGGAGGCTGGCGGACCTGGAGATGCCATGTCCGGCCAGATGTTGTATGATCAGAAACACGGAGCATGGAGTTGTGGCGTGAAGTCAAAGATTGTCTTGTTGGTCTCTGCCGATGTTGCCCTAAATAGGTAGTTCTTGATCAACTATTCGGTGGGTGTGTCGTCCTGTCCGGATCGACCCCTGAGTCCATGTATATACCGGGGCCTTGCCTCCCAACCGCGATTGATGCACTACTATGCATTTCTGGCCCGAGTGTCATGCAACAAAAAGGGCTTGAAGGCAGGCTCATGTGGCGAGCTCCACGGGCGGTCACTTCTGGTCACCAACGCGCAACTTCAGTTGTTAATCGTCAACCCAATGAAACAAGCAGCAAGGCAAACATGAATGCTCTTCAGAGATGTGCCAGAAGGTCCCTCTTACCAGCGAAGGGCATCTCCCTGCCTCCTCGTAAATACCTTCATCTAGCGCCGCCGTTTCTTCTCGATGATTATACGCCTCGATACCTGACCATATCATCTGTCGACGCCGCCATGAAGAGATCTCGCGCGTACGCTCATTTGCGGAAGTGCAATCTGTGCCCGAGACTCTGTGGAGTCAATCGCTACGAGACAACAGGGCTCTGCTTGATAGGAGAAAAGGCCAAGGTCAATGTTATCGCGCCACACTTCGGTGAGGGTCTGGATTCCCCTTTCACCCCGGATCGAACGGAGGCCGAGAGGCACTGACCACCCCCCAGAACCATGTGTCCAGGGCCATAATGGAAGTGGCGCTGTCTTTTTCTCGGGATGTAACCTTCGCTGCGTGTTCTGCCAGAACCATGACATAGCCCACCAGCGCAATGGCCAAGATCTGACGCCCGAGGAGCTTGGGGACTGGTATATCAAGCTGCAGGACGTCGGAGGCGTGCACAATATCAATCTTATCACACCGGAGCACGTTGTTCCTCAGGTGGCATTGAGTATCCTCCATGCCAGGGAGCTGGGCCTCCGGGTACCCATCATCTACAATACGTCGAGCTTCGACTCGCTCGAGTCCCTGCAGCTGTTGGACGGCCTGGTCGACATCTACCTGCCTGACTTCAAGGTGTGGGAGTCGAGCACTTCCAAGCGCCTCCTCAAAGCAGACGACTATGCCGCCACTGCAAGGGAGAGCATCAAGGCAATGCATTCCCAGGGTACGTTATCCCGGGGTTCATTTTCCCCTATTCTGGCTGTTTCTGGAGTCCTGCGACATGTCTCTGCTCCTCAGACACGCTCCTCACACTTCCAAAAAAGGCATTTACTGACTCCGCGGGGGCGTAGTGGGGGACCTGTGTTTTACGGGCGATGGCCTTGCCAGAAAGGGCGTCTTGGTACGCCAGTACGTTATCAAGCAACTCCTAATACGTCCACAAAGGGCAGTTGCTAACTCCGCGGGTTGATAGCCTGGTTATGCCGGGAAAAGAGGACGAGGCCGAGAAGATAATGCAGTTTCTCGCGGAGGAAGTATCCAAGGATTGCTTCGTCAACATCATGGAGCAATATCGACCAAGCGCCCACGTCGGCAAGTCCAGAGCGCGTGGGCGGACCGATCCAGATAAAACATCTAAAGAAGTACGCTACAGCGAGATCAATCGGGCAGTATCGAACGAAGAGGTATCGTCCGTCCGTGCTGCGGCTGAGAAGGCTGGGTTATGGCGGTTCTGCGATCCTCCCCGGCACGACGGATTCAATATCTGAGCGGGCAGCGCACCACCGGCTTCCCCCCTTGCATCTGGGTTGCTTCTCGACACCATCCCAAAGGGTGTCTCAATCCAGCTGGTTGGAGCATAAACGCGAGCAGGCTGTGAGCCCGCAGGTCCGGCGTGATCTAGACGCCCGAACAACAAAGACAACCCCGGTTCGGGTTACACGACTCGGCCCAGAGCCAGCCAAAGAGTTCAAAGCMCCCCCGCCCCAACCACCTCCCCGGCCTATTCAACCCCTGCTTTCTAGTATTGTTTCCTCCTGACCTTGCCTGCCCGGATGGTCTGGCTTCCCGTGGTAAGTTTGCTTTGACCGACTCGCCGCTCTTGTTGGACAGCCTTTGGGCGGCGTGCTCTGTCCAAGGCCTCTGTCCCGAATGGACTCGAGTTCTGGGCTTTGTCGGCTGGGCTCGGGACAAAGCTGTGCCGGCGATTGATTCGAGCGTCTCCGCTCTCGGTGGCCATTGAATGAGCCCTGTGAACAGCGAGTCCCGGATCCCGGTGCCTTATAAGCTGGTCTGGTGTTGATCACACCATCGAACGGAGACCTGGATCATTCGTACTTCAATCTATGGGCACCTCATGGGTTCACACCATCAACACGAATCTCCTCAGGATGAGGCTGCCCCTGCCCAACATGCGGTGCCGGCCAGCATAGAGGCTAGACAGGTGTTGCCCCCGAATGTGTCGTCCAAGTCACCTCGAACGCCGGTTGACGAATTCGGCAATGGGGGAGTCTCTTCGCCCTCAACACCCACAAAGTCAAAGCCGAAGGCATCATCGGGGCAAAAGGGGCCAGTTCCGGGAAAGCAGAAAATCCGCATCGACACGAAGAGCCCCCATCCACAGCCGGTCTACGACGGGAACCGACAATCCACAGCCCAGCTACGAGAAGAGCAGGCCTATCTCGTGGCAACCCTGCCTGGCCAGAACCAGCGAGCGGGGGGATACATGAACCTGCTGTCCGAGCTCCAGGAACAGCTCCGGGCAGGGGAAGTGCCCTCCAACCAGCGCCGCAAGGCCAAGAAGAAGATCAGCATGACCAGGAAGAGGATTGCCGACGCCTCTGAGCAGCAGAGGGTCATCCTCGGCAGGTTGGGCGAGATATTCGTCGAGCTGCAGAACAGGGAGCGGTGGGCACAGCTCGTGGGCGGACCGATGAGTGCTGCCACGGACTGGTTCTACATGGACTCGCCCATGACGCCGTGGGCAGGGACTATTTCCACCCCGAGCGACATGACGCCCATGATGTCGCCGCCGCCGTTGGATGCAACGTCCCCAGAGTTCATTCCAATGGGGTACTTTGGGTTTCCGCCTGTCGGAGTGTATCATCAGATGTACTCCCAGGACTGGGGCATACAGCCTGGCGGGATGGAGCAGCATCCTTCTTCAGGGGCCAACACGAGCTCTTCCGTGACAGAGCCCTGGGGAGACGAGGACACCATGATCAGCCAACTATCCAAGTCAGACTTTGACGGCCTTGATCCGTCGACGAGGATCGATTCCCGGGACGACGTGGACACGCTCGAGGAGGATATGCCCTGCAGCCCTTACGGTTCGAGGCGCATGAGCGTGCCGTGTATGAAGAGCGAATGGCCCGAGAACCGTGGCCAGGAGGAGGATGACAAGAATGGCATCACTGACAAAACGAGCACACATGGTTGGGACGATCTGGATGACGATGCATGCGACGCAGAAGACGTGGGAATCATTCTGGACAACCGCGTTCGGGAGTCTGTTGCATTGTAAGGCGCAAATGTTTGCCGTTGTATCATAACCCCAGGCATGGCTTGCATCAGCTCGCAATGGCTGTATATCATTAACAATTATATCATGTCTCTCGTCCGAGGACCCGCCCGCTGGAATCTTTCATGTCATATGGTTTGTATGCCTTTCGTGAAATTGCAATTCTGTGCTGGTAGGACTGGGCCGCGGGAATTCCCGGGCTGCCTACGCAAACTCCCCAAACTTGCCATCGTCAAAGCCAAGGTCCTGAGCGGACCTGCGCTTCTGTTCCCTCGAGAGAGTGTTCGACCCGGCCGGCGGCGGCGGGGGAGGCAGGAAGCTGTTCCCGCCGCTAGAGCCCCCGGGCGGAGGAGGCAGAGCGAACGATGAGAGATCGCCGCCCGAGGAGGAGGACGACTCCTCTTGCTGGGGGCGCCTGCGCGCAAACTTGCCTCCGAGGTTAATCGTGATGGTCTCTCCGTCTTTCAGGCTGTAGTCCTTCTTCTCCTCCTGGGGCTTCGCCGGCGCAGCCTGCGCCGCCGCGCCGTCGTCGAGGCCGAGGCTCTTCCTGGCCTCTTGCAAGGCGACGCCAAAGTCGAACGCCTCGCTACGGTCCTCGTAGCCGACGCCCAGGGTGGCCTTGCGGCCGGAGGGGTCTTGAACGCGCAGGGCAAAGAAGCGGCTGCTATCGAGGACGGGCTCGACAATGGCGGGGGACGTATATGGCGCAGCGGCGAAGAGCTGGCCGGTCTTGGGGTCTTCAAGCAGGATGTCGATCTTCAGGCGGTCCTTGGCGTCGGCGGGGTCCTCCCAAGCGGTCTCGAGGACGCGGAGGCGCGCGGTAAAGATGAGGCGCTTGTTGTTGTCGGCGGTCCACTGCGCGGCGGTGTAGCCTTTTGTGCTGGTCAGAGGTGGGATGTTGTAGACGTGAGTTTGGGGGCCGATGAAGAGGATGCGCTGGATGGCATCGTCGGGGAGGGGCTGGCCGGTCGAGGGGTCTATGGCGGGTTCCATGATGGCAGGGCGGTGGAAGGGTTGGTAATTGGGTTGAGGGAAGGGATGGTGCGAGTGATGGAGCGCTTCATGGCGGAAGGAAGATGGAGGAAGAACACGAGGAGGGCACTAGACACGATCCAGTGCTCCCATTGAGGCGGTGACCCGTGTTTGGAGGGGTTCTGGGAGCGTGGACCTAGGTACGTAGGTACCTGGCCTTACTATGCATCTTACGGGGTAGTTTTGCGGATGACCAGCATCAGAACCCCGCTGTGGGCACCCGAGCATGTGTCAATCTAGCACATGAGGGGCAGTCGGGCTGTGCGAATAATTCCTCCAGTGTTAGGATTGTTGGATTGGTGGCGCTGCGCCCAGGGGCGCTGTGCGAAATACACATGTCTAGATCTCAATTGAGTCATCCGACATTTCCTTCCTCGAGCACTTCTTGAAGCTTTGACTCGACCTTCCTCAACAAACGACCGACAAAACGCTGGTCAACCCGATGGCAACTGGAGAGTCCACACGTACGTTCGCTCCAGTCGACATTCTGCCCAGCTAACACATCAGCCGAAGCCACACCAGCCGGCGAGAGCCGACAACAACAGAGCACCATGGCACACCGCGACCTGCCCGTCCGCGGCAAGGATGGCCAACCCTTCGAGTATGTTTGCTCCTCGTGCTACAAACTACAAGTAGCGGACACCTCTCTGACCCATGTCCCCGTAGCATCGTCGCCCAGTACCAGGAGCACCTGAAAGATAAAGACATCACCAAGCCAGTCGCGGCCATCGAGGCCCTCGTCGCACTCCTCGACGCCTCCGACTACACCACCGTATTCGAGACGCTCGAGACGGTCAAGCGACACTCCGAGGCCCTTCGTGCCTCTGTCCGCAACCCCGTGCCCCTCCAGGCCGGCACCGACCTCTTCCTGCAGTACCTTGTCTCCTCGCTTAAGCAGCAGGAGGGACAGACGGCGGCACCAGGCGGTGGCACAACGCACCACCAGTCCTTCGAGGAGACCCTGCGGCATCTCATCCGCAACTCGCGCGTCTTCGTCGACCGCGCCATCACCGCCCGTGATGGCGTCGCAAAGGCCGGCGCCCGCCTCGTATATGAGGGCAAGACGATCCTCACCATCGGCGCATCCCGCACCGTGGCCGGCGTCCTCATCCGCGCCGCCTCTCGCTACCCGCCGGACGATGTCAAGTTCAACGTCATCTACGTACGCGACGCCTGCCAGCCCGAGCAGAGCGAGCACTTCGTCACGCTTCTGCGCTCCAAGGGCATTCCCGTTGCCGAAATCTCCGAGCTTGCTGTCGCCCACGTCATGGGCCTCCGCAGGAAGGTCCACATGGTCTTCGTCGGCGCAGAGGCCGTCACCCAGAGCGGCGGCATCATCTCCCGCCTCGGCACGTTCCAGGTCGCCAAGCTCGCGTGGGAGAACAAGCCCCGCCTCCCGTTCTACGTCGCTGCCGAGACGCACAAGTTCGTGCGCAAGTTCCCCCTCGGCCAGGCTGATCTGGGATACGACCAGACGATTCTCAACTTTTCCACCAACGACCAGGATGCCGTGAGCCCGCCCAAGGACGCCGTCGACTACACGCCCCCGGCCTACATTACGAACCTCGTCACGGAGAACGGTGTCAAGCTGCCGAGTTACGTGATGGAGCAGCTGCTCGACATATACGGCGCGCTCAATGGCTGAGAGGACTGGCAACGAAGGAAGCGCCATGTCATTCGGGCACTGGTAGCTCTCAGTTTTATGGAGGAGGAACCAATGATAAGCTGGAAAGGTTTGCTGGCGGGCGTTATGGCGTCAGGGAGCGAGGACTGTGTCTTTGTAGGATCAGGACCACCTCACCCAAGACAGGGCAGAGGGCAAGGCATGCATTCTCCATGATGAGAGGCAGATACCCATTCAGGTATGCATTATCAAAAGTAGACTGGCTGAATTACATGGTCGCTGCTACCAATGAGATATGATCCTTCTTTTGCAGCTGGCTGGCCCCGAGCGTGCACTTCTCTGCCGTCGATTCGAGAGTTCCAGGTTCCTGGAATTGTCACAGAGAGGAGATGACGATTCAATCATATGTAGCAGCTCGATTGCAGGGCAGTCAGTCCCGAGGTAGCTCCTTCCGAGTCTAAGTCTGCATGTCAGTCTATCATTCGACCCTCATGAGTCCCTTCCCACTGAAACTCTCCTCCGTCAAAGCTCCGCCGCCACAGCTCCCCTCTCCCACAACGATCGACAGCCCCAAAACCCGACCCTGACCTCGGCCTCGCCCAAAAACCTGCGGTCATCGTCGCATCAGCCGGCGCCAGAGGCCAAGGAACAGCTGCATTGACCTGCTGGTCTTCGGCCCTTTCTCGCACTGCACCTCCGCATTCGCCCCGACTGGTGCGCAAGACTCCGCACCAACTCCGCGTTCTGCTGCCCATGGTTATATCTGCCGGATCATTGCCCCTGACGCCTCCGCTGCTGCCCGCCTTCCCGACCGTTACATCGAGCTTCCCGTCTGGGGTAGCTGCCGAGCTGCTCGCTCGAGATTCCGGCCGTATCTCGCTGCTACTGACGATCTCGGTCGACAGCTGCATGTGCTCGGCCATGACGTCCCTCGCGAAGATCTTCCGTGAAGCTTGCGAGGAGGGAATCCCCCGCGAAAAGCCCACACGAGATGCATGGTGGCGGGCAGACGTCGGCTCACGCACATGCAGCAGCGACGCTCCTTCGAGCTGACCATTTAGAAAGCCTCGGCGTCGGTGGCGCGATTCCTATAAAGGAGGCGTGGGATTCCATGGTCAACATGTATCTACAGTCAAGACACACTCAAGTTCGATTCTGGGACTAGCATCATGATGCACTCCTGGAAAGCGCTCCTGGTCTTCGCCGGCCTGGCATCTGCCGCCGTTCTGAAGCGAGACACGCCCGACTACTCTAAGCTGGCTGATTGTCCTGGCTAGTACGTTATCCCCCCGAGTTCAGTCCCCCCCCTCCACTGGTTGTTTCGGGAGTTTAAGGACATGTCTCTGCTCCCTAGACACCACGAGTAGCTCCCGACACTTCCATACAAGGTAGTCACTAACTCTGCGGGTCGATAGCAAGGCTTCCAACGTCAAGAAAACCGACAATGGCCTGACCGCAGACCTGAAGCTTGCTGGTCCTGCCTGCAACGCCTATGGAGACGATCTCGAGGACCTTGTGTTGTCGGTCACTTATGAAAGCGGTTCGTCGCGGTCCCGCTCCATTGACCGACCTACAAATATGAGCTAACAGCACTGACCCCAGATGATCGAATTCATGTCAAGGTCCAGGACAAAGGAAACCAGGTTTACCAGGTTCCCGAGTCGGTTTTCGAGCGTCCAGATGAAAGCTCGCTGAGCTCCAGTGCCTCGCCTGGCAGCAAGATCAAGTTCAACTACGTCAAGGAGCCCTTTTCCTTCTCTATCAGCAGGGATGACGAGGTCCTCTTCGACACCTCTGCCGCTTCCCTCGTCTTCGAGTCCCAGTACCTCCGCCTGAGAACAAGTCTGCCCGAGGACCCGTACCTCTACGGTCTTGGGGAGCACACCGACTCGTTCAGGCTCAACACGACCAAGTACATCCGCACGCTCTGGAACAGAGACAGCTACGCCGTGCCCACTGGTACCAACCTCTACGGCAGCCACCCGTTCTACATCGAGCAGCGTGAATCTGGGGCCCATGGCGTCTTCTTCCTCAACTCGAACGGCATGGACGTCATGATTGACGACGAGGGCGGTCAGCACCTCGAGTACAACACCCTCGGCGGCGTCCTCGACTTCTGGTTCCTGGCCGGGCCCAGCCCCGTCGATGTTGTCAAGCAATACTCCGAAGTCGTTGGTCTTCCCTCCCTCGTCCCGTACTGGGGTCTTGGGTTCCATCAGTGCAGGTATGTGAAAGATTTGAAAGAAGGGGGCGTTCAGGCGCAGAATACCGACTAAGTCCCTCGCAGATACGGCTACCGAGACGCCTTTGAGGTTGCCGAGGTCGTCTACAACTACAGCCAGGCCGGCATCCCGCTCGAAACCATGTGGACCGACATCGACTACATGGACGCCCGCAAGGTTTTCACCCTTGACCCTGAGCGGTTCCCCGTCGACAAGGTCCGCCAGCTGGTCTCGAAGCTCCATGACAACCAGCAGCAGTACATCGTCATGGTCGATCCCGCCGTCGCATACGAGGACTCGGACATTGTGCAGCGCGGACGCGCCGATGATATCTGGCTGCAGCATCCCAACGGCTCCGAGTATCTCGGCGTTGTATGGCCGGGAGTCACCATCTTCCCCGACTGGTTCGCCGAGAACATCACTCGGTACTGGAATAACGAGTTCGCTATCTTCTTCGACAGAGACTCAGGCGTTGATATTGATGGCCTTTGGATCGACATGAATGAGCCCGCCAACTTTTGCGACGGCATGTGCGATGACCCCTTCGGCTCTGCCGAGGGATTCCCTCCCACGCCGCCGCCGGTTCGCGAGAACCCCCGTGAGTTGCCTGGCTGGCCTTGTGTTTTCCAGCCTCCTGGTACCTGTGAGGACGATAGCCCCGGTTCCGAGCGTCGCCAACTAGAGGCACCATCTCCAAAGCTCAATGGCATGACCCCAAGCTCCCTCCAGGCCCGCCAGGAATCCGGCGACAGGCAAGGCTTGCCCGGCCGTGACCTTCTCTACCCCAAGTACGCCATCCACAACCACGCACCCCCCGACGTCTCTTGGAACTCCGACCGCGGCGGCATCTCCTTCAAGACCGTCAAGACCGACATCGCCCACCAGAACGGGCTCGTCATGTACGACACCCACAACCTCTACGGCGCCATGATGGGTGCCGCCTCCCAGGCCGCCATGCTCTCGCGCCGCCCCAGCCTGCGCACCCTGATCATCACCCGCAGCACTTTCCCTGGTGACGGCCGGACGGTGGGCCACTGGCTGGGCGACAACCTTTCCAACTGGGAGCAGTACCGCTTCAGCATCTACACGACCATGACCTTCTCGGCGATGTTCCAGTTCCCCATGTCTGGATCCGACGTCTGCGGCTTCGGAGGCAACGCGACGGAGCAGCTGTGCGCGAGGTGGGCGTCGCTCGGTGCGTTCTTCACGTTCTACAGAAACCACAACGAACTCGGGAATATCGGCCAGGAGTTCTACCGTTGGGATTCCGTCGCCGAGAGCGCGCGGAAGGCGATCGACATCCGCTACCGGCTGCTCGATTACATCTACACGGCGATGTACAAGGCCTCTGTCGATGGCAGCCCCGTCCTCAACCCCATGATGTTCATCTACCCGGAGGACAAGGCTACCTGGGCCCTCCAGCACCAGTTCTTCTACGGTGATGCCCTGTTGGTTGCCCCTGTTCTCGAGGAAGACGCAACGAGCGTCGACGTCTACCTCCCCGAGGATACCTTCTACGACTGGTACACCCACCGCCCGGTCCGCGGTCGCGGCGAGAGCCACACTTTCACGGACCAGGGCGTCACTGACATCCCACTTCTTATCCGCTCGGGCACGATCCTGCCGGTGCGCATTGAGTCAGCCAACACCACTGCCGAGGTGCGGAAGAAGGACTTTGAGATTCTCGTTGCGCTTGATTCGGAGGGTACGGCGAAGGGAGAGCTCTACATCGATGATGGTGTCAGCTTGGAGCAGGATGGCCACACGCTGATTGATCTGACGTTCGAGAACGGTGAGCTCAGCATTGATGGCACGTTTGGCTACGATGTTCCGGTCCAGATTGTCAAGGTCAAGGTGCTCGGTGTGTCGTGTCGCACTGGAGCGGGCAACGAGGGACGCGGTAGCAAGACGGTCGAGGTCGAGCTCTCGCTGAATGAGGCGGGCTCGGTCCGCGTCCTGTAAAAACAAGAGGAGCCAGGATGGACGGGCACAAGTGGCCCGGGAACCTCTCCCTCGAACGGCGGATGTACGTACATAGGAATTGCAGTGTAGCAACTCACCACATCATGCCGGCCCTCTCCGCCTCTCGGCTCCTCCGTGTCCTCGCAGGTCAATTGTCTACTGCTGGTAGCCCACGCTATCAAGACCTCGGCATTTCTTGACATTACGCGCCGAACCTATTTTAGATATGATTTTCTTCCGAGGGACGTTGGAAACCATCAAGCGTCGTAGGCGGACAACTCGACCTGGAGCTTGGCCCGGATCATGATCCGTACCCACACCACCACACTCTCTCGCACTCCGCCCCGGGCCGTTCGTTCAGCCCAGACCAACCCTCCACAACGCTGGAAAAGCATTCATCGAATGTCTAGAAGCGTGTCTCGCGGCAAATGCTAGATAAGCTGTGCATGCGTTTGGTGTGGTCGCGTGAGCTGGTCTCGAGCCGAAAGAGACGACACGGGGAGCGGGCCGGGTCTCTAACACTCATCACTTACACCCGCAAGCCTGAGGGATGTCCAGGGCAGTGACCGACGCACGGAAGGCTTCCGGCACCCGAGTCTTGACCGGTATCTCCGGCCCGTCTCCGACTTGATCTGCTGCCTGAGGGAAGAGAACATATCAAACGGACCAGAGAGTACGTTAGGTGTTCGATGTGAACGACATACGAACTACTCGATAGAACTCCTACGGAAGTGAACTGTGACTTTCGGCTTCTCATTCACTTCATCAGACGACGGTACGATAGAACAATGGACAGCTTGGCCCAAACGGACTCCGCAAGGCCTGGCCAGCCTCGGCTTCGCTGCACAATTATCGGTGCCGGGTAAGCTGTGAGGACCAATGTAATCTTGGCCCAGACGACTGACTTGCCTACCAGTGTCTCCGGCATTCTCATGGGTGAGGCACATAGTCTTTGGATGCCCTGTTACAGCCGATTGTAGTTTGAGACTGACGCATGACCCTTTGCACCAGCTTACAAGCTGAAGACACACCTCAGCGACTACATTGACTTTGAGATATTCGAAAAATCACCCGAACTTGGGGGCACCTGGTATGAGAACAGGTATCCGGGTAAGCATGATACGAGCCTCCCGTCGTACCGTTCCTTGGCTGATCTCTGTACAGGCTGTGCCTGCGATGTCCCAAGCCACTGCTACCAGTACTCCTTTGCGCCCAACCCAAACTGGTCAAGACTGTAAGTGCTTCTCTGGACATGCAAGATGTCGCACCCAATATGCTCACCGGTACATCGTAGGTACGCTTCTTCGAAGGAGATCAACAACTACTTGAAAGGGGTTGCGCGCCATTTCGATCTGGAGAGGTTCATACGCTACAACCGAAAAGTTGTCGTCGCCACATGGTCCAGCAAGGACGGGACTTGGACGGTCGAGCTCGAGAACGGCGAAACCATTACATCGGAGCTCCTCGTTAACGCCAGCGGCATCCTGAACAACCTCCAGATGCCGGATATCGAAGGCCTCTCCAGCTTCTCAGGCCCCCTCCTGCACACAGCCGCATGGGACGCGTCTGTCGATGTCCGTGGCAAGCGAATCGGCATCATCGGATCCGGAGCCAGCGGCGTGCAAGTGCTCCCCAAGCTGCAGCCCCTGGCCAGCAAGATCCAGATGTACATCCGGACTCCTTCCTGGATCTCCCCTCCGGTCGGCGTCCCTAAGGACACCCCGCCGTCTTACCGGTACAGCGATAGGGACATGGACCATTTCCGGGCAGATGGTCAGAGCTACCTCGAAGCCCGCAAGGAGATGGAAAGCCAGTTCAACTCCATGTTCCGAGCGTTCTTCAAAGCCAGTCCGGAGCAGAGAGACATCCGGAATCGGTTCGAGTCTCGGATGAGGCTGCTCATTCAGGACAAAACGCTGCAGGAACACCTGATCCCCAAGTTTGAGGCTGGTTGCCGGCGTATCAGTCCGGGAGAAGGGTACCTCGCGGCACTACAGCAGCCCAACGTGCAGCCCATCTTTGATCGCATTGACAGGGTTACTCCAGAGGGTGTCATCGCCAACGGAGTACTGCACCAGGCGGATGTGCTCGTGGCCGCTACTGGTTTCAACACCAGCTTTCGGCCTCGCTTCCCCATCGTTGGCCTGGACGGCGTCAACATGCAAGACCTGTGGGAGGAGACGCCTGTCTCCTACATGGGCACGGGCGTGTCGGGTTTCCCCAACTACCTCCTGTTCTTGGGACCCAATACGCCCATTTCCAACGGCAGTCTCTTGGGACCTCTTGAAGCGACAAGCGACTACTTCATCCGCCTCCTGCGAAAGATGGTCCGCCAGAGGGTCAAGTCTTTCAACATCCGAGCAGACAGCCAGGCCGACTTCAACACTCATGTTCAGAGTGCCATGCGTGATATGGTCTGGACTGGCACATGCAGAAGTTGGTGTAAGTTCAATGCCCTCCCCCCTTTAACCGCACCCATTTTCGCTCACACCACGCAGTCAAACGAGGCGTCGATGGCAAGGTCACGGCACTGTGGCCGGGGAGCTCTCTCCACTACATGCAAGTACTTGCCGAGAATCGGTGGGAAGACTATGAGTGGGAGTATGAGAGGGAGCGATATGCCTACTGGGGCAGCGGCTTCTCGTGGATTGAAGACCCTGAGGGCGATCCGCTCGGCATCGACGAGAGGGAGAGCTGGAAGACCACGGCAACCATCCCGCACAAGGACTCGGACCTCAGCTACTATCTCTGGAAGAGCACACCGCTCCCGGCAGAGGCGGTCGCGTCCTTTAGACCAGACCCTGAGGACGCGGATGCACCTCCGACCATGGTCTCTCACGATGTGCAACAGCACGATGCTCAGGCGGCGCGGGAAAGGATGGAGAAACCCAATAGTGTGGTCACATTCATGGAGGAATCGGCGGTTGTCACCGTTCCGGTCTGAATTTGTCCCGAAGTAGATATGAAAGTCAGCAAAGAGCAGGGTGTTGCAAATATGAGATGAATTTTAGAAACAGTTGTCAGCTGAGAGTTCCTCAATCTAGCATTGCCTCCCATTACTCACTTTGAGACCGGTCTGCTTGTAGTACCGGAGTCGCGCAACACAGGGTAGATCCAGATACCTCGCCATTTAGATAAATGTTGCCTGATATGATCGAAAACAAGTTGATAAGCGAGAAATGTTATTACAAATTCAACCAACGGCGATCCGTATGGACAACACGTAAAAACCATATCAAAGTCAAACTTCAATCAGGGAATGATTATTGCTCTAGATCCGTCTTGATATTGCTAGCTAACTACTAGGTACATCTGTAGGCAGTGTAGTGTGTCTTTGGCGTAGTTTCAGTGAGTGACCAGATCCCAGGAACACCGCGGATCAGTGAAGCATGTCCGCGACCTACTACCTCTTGCGAACAAAAGCAGCCGTGTCGACAGGGAGCACAATAGCAATCAGGCCTATGACCACATAACACCCACAGGAGACCCAGATAGGTGCCGACGTGGTGACATCCGCAAACGTAGCAATGAACGGCGCGGTCAGAGAAGCAAATCTACCAGTGGCCATGAGGAATCCGGTGCCCAGCCCGCGGTTCTCGACAGCGAGAGCCTGCGGAGTGTACCTATCACGGACGGAGTCAGGACTAGGCATTCTTGACATGTATCTAACGGCGGACGACTTACGAGTAGATGATCGAATAGAGGGCGTTGAGCCAGAAGTTGATCATGCAGGAGAAGGCGAGGTTCTGGCCTCCCGTCCGAACACTGGTGAAGGCCCCGGAGAACGCCGCGCAAGCAGCACCGGTCAAGGCAATGGAGATGCGCGACCGCAGCCAGCGGGTCGAGACCATCCACATGCTGAGCATGGGGCCGAAGATGCCAACGACCGAAGAAACGGTCCAGTCTCTGTACGTGATGTAGTTGCTGCTCTCTCCGAGCCGAGCCCCGTTGGCAGCGAGGTAGTACGGGAGGAAGATTGTGTACAGGGGATACCTGCAGCGGATAGGTCAGCTCTGTCCTCAGTACTATCGATCGAGTAAAGGGGAGCAGAAGAGGAGCAGATAACATACGCAATGCCGATCAACACCCACAAGCTCGTCATGCAAGCCATGAGGCGCAGGTGGCCGGGGCCACTGAACAGTCTCCCGGCCCTCCTCACATTTTCCTTGAGAGACTTCGTCTGCACGCCTTGCCTGGTCTGCGGGATGAAGCTCGCAGCTGAGATAATGTGTTCCGAGCCATTGGTGCTGCTGATCTTGTTCAGAACATCGACAGCTTCCGAGATGCGGCCGCAGGCTACCAGCCATCGGGGAGATTCGCGGGATCGGAGAATGAAGGCTCGAATCAGGGCCATGACGAGACACAAGCTCCCGAGAGTAATGTACAGATAGCGCCAGCCCATGTTGTCGGACTTAAAGCAAGTATCCGGCGTCGAACCGGCGGGACAGCCAAAGTTGACCAGAAGAGGCCACGCTGAAGTTGTGTCAGAGGGATTAACGCTCTGCGTAGACCAGGGACGACCATACCTATGAGGCCAGTCACGGCATTGCCCAGTCCCCAGACACCGGCAAGGCCGGAGAGCATGAAGCCCCATTGCCGAGGGATGCTTTCGGCGAGGATGGTCAAGTCGATAGCAACTGGCAGAGGCAGACATCATCAGCAAGAAGCAAGCGGTTGACGCGGAAACAGGAGATACGAACGGTTTCCGCCTCCAAAGTATCCCGAAAGGGCCACCCAAACATTTAATGCCGCCCAGTTGGGGGAGCTGGAGGCGCACAAGATGACGACGGACACTCCGAAGATGGAGATCTGCCAGATGAGACGTCTACCAATGTTGTCGGCCAGGCCTCCCAGCGTCAAGGCGCCTGCAAGCAGGCCGGCGTACTGTGCAACTGGGAGGAGTGTCGGGTATTTGGGTCCGAACTCCATGGAGGCCTGTGGGGTGATGAGGCTGATGGATACGAGGAGCATCTTGTCACGGTGTTAGATTTCTCTGCATGAAGTTGTTGGTCTGCCCGTCCAGTCCGCGGGAGACTCTGACCTGGTCTACGAGGAAGCCGAAGCCACAAGTGAGAGTCAGCTGCCATTGGTATTTGCCGAACCCAATGGATTCGATGGCCTCATCGACGATGCCGAGGTTGGCTGCTACCTCGCTGTCATGGTCGGATGGCAAGTTGGCGACAGAGGCGGATGTGCCGTTGGCATGGCTTTGCTCGCGGTCAAAGGGCTTATCAAGAGACTTCTTGCTCTGAGTCTCCTCGGGGTTTTCGGTGCCGGGTGCCTCCATCTCGTGAGTCGAAACGGGATGAAGCCTGGACAAGGATGGCTGGGAAAGAGAATGAATCATGTACTTCCAGGTTCTGTTCTGGGTGACGTTCAGAGAAAGATGATGATGATCAGGGATAGCGAGTGAAGAGGGGACGAGAGTTGATGGGATACCCGACCCAACTTATAGTCCCGGCCCCTGAATCGCTCTGGGTTGTGGTTATCTCTCAGCTCCCTGACCCAGGAGTCATGGCTGGTCGAGCCGGCCTGTTATCAGCGCCAAGAAAAGCCAAAGTGCCGCCAAAGTGGACATCTGGGGTATTCTGGGGTAAGAGGAGCCCCTTAGTGTCTTAGTCGGTGATAGGGGTGGTCGGAGATAGTGACCATGACACGGTCCGCTCTCCGTGCCACGGACCGGGGCCGTTCTGTGTACACGTTCCGCCCTGTCCGCTGCTCTCGCCTGAAGCATCCCTGGTCGTGATGATAAGAGGCAAGCCAGCATGTGGCTAGTCGAGACAGTCTCCCGAGCACGACCAATCCAGCAGAAGCAATCATCATGGCCCAGAGCGTTGTGACTTATCTCCTGACCCCTACGGCGGATGCGCCGAACAGCCGGCTGCCCGTCCTGCACTATCGCGATGTCTTGCCCAAGCCACTATCAGAGGAGTCTGCTATCAGGTTTCTGACGGCCAATGAATGGGAACACCGAGTAAGTCCCGTCTATCTTTGAGGGAGCGGGCGTTGCACTGCCTCCTGAGAGTGCGGGCTGTTCCTTCCATGGATCACTTACTTCGGACCACCCAGGGAACATGGGGTCACATTGATATCCGGCACTTTCACCCGAACAGTCACGAGTGCTACGGTAGGAACACGTGTGTATTGAGCAACGAAGACTCCGGAAGCTGATCGGCACGCAGGTATCTTCCAGGGCAGCTCGACTCTGCTGCTCGGACAGATAGCAGGAGGGAATGGAGCTAAGGTCGCCGTCGCTGCAGGGGATGTCATTGTACTTCCCGCAGGCACTGCCCATTCCTCTCTGCAAAGTTCGCCTGACTACCGCTACATCGGAGTCTACCCTAATGTCAGTCATGGCGGCGAGAATCCGAAGATAACACAACAGTTCGTGACGGACGACAGGCTGACTTCGAGCAGGGATGCCCCCGGTGGAGAAATGAGACGGGGAAGAAGCCGGCCGACTCGTTCCTGGACGCCATCCAAGAGGTCGGCATGCCCACAGCGGACCCGGTCTATGGGAGGGGTGGTCCTCTGGTGAGCCTGTGGAGGAGTGGTGTCCGGGCCAAGCTGTAGGCATAGCCCAATGAGATGTGATTTATATCAAAGACGCCGTAATCGGAGCTTGACACTGATGTACTAGTCATGGTATTTGATATAGATACATCTCCTTTTTACCATTGAACCATTAAGTACTAGTCATGGGTCATGAAGACGGACGCTGAGTTTAGTCCCAATACGTACTATGTAAGACAGTGAATAGTCGGCTCTATTGTACACGCTGCTACAACTTTGACTGCTCGGCAGCCTTCAGAACCCTCAGGGGAGGCCCGGCCCGGCTTCCATCCCCGCCCTTCAACTTGGCGCTGTCCGCGCTGGGCGCCCGAAGCCGCCACTTGTGTCGGATCGCCTGGGAAGCCTTGTTCTCGAAGCAGTCGGCGATGTAACGCCCCAGCACCGGCATGAATTTGAACGCACTACATTGTCAGTCCCGGAGAGAGGGGGTTCGGAATATCAGGAAGATGAACTCACTGTCCAGCGCCGCCGGTGGCGAGGAAGAGCCCGTCAGTGTTCGGGTGGTAGTCCACGACAAAGTCTCCGTCGGGCGTGTCGGTGTACCAGCAAAGTCGGCGGTTCATCCACTCGTGGTTCGCAAACTCCGGGACCAGCTGACGCAACCCCTCCCGAAGAGCGGCCTCGGCATCGTCAGGCAGGTAGGACGAGTCGACGCCGTTCCCATCTCGCTTGGGGGAAGAAACAACACGGGTTGTGTCTTCAACGGGAACTTGCGTCGCAAAGCCATAACAGTGGCGCGCGACCTTCAGGACGTTAGTCCCAGGAAACGGCGGGAAAACAAAGACGCCAGAGCTGAGGTTGATGATGACAGGAGATCCCTCGAGCCTCTTGGCCTCTTCAGGGGTCAGCTGGATGAATCCCACGGGCTGGCCCGATGCCGAGACGGCGTGGTCCATCCCGATCAGCCTGTTCGTCCAGGCGCCCGTCGCGAGGATGACCTGGCCGGCAAGCAAAGGCCCGCCCTGGGCCACATTGACTCCCACAACCCGGCCGCCGTTGTACCTCAGCGAAGTGACTCTGCCTCCGGGGCCAGTGATGAAAGTCACCCCGGCAAGACTGCACTTCGCCGCCAGTTGCCGGACGCTGCTCTCGGCGTCGGCCCACCCTCCTTGCTGGTTGACATATGCCTTGAGCCCCGCGTCGCGGAACTGAACAGAAGGATAGACGCCCCGGACCTTTCCGGCATCCTCGTGCTCTTCCAGCGCGAAGCCGAGCGACTTGTTGATCTCCTTGCTCTTCTCGATATAGGGGTGGCCCGGCTTCTCGGCCAACATGACGAATCCGGAGGGGTAATAATGTTCACCGAAGTCCGTTATCCAGCCCTCGTGGGCCTGGCGAGCCATCGTGGCGTACAGTGGATCGGCATAGTCAACGCGGATGACCCGTGAGATGTCGACACTGCTGCCGTCGATGACGGGAGGGAGGTACCGGTCGACGACGGTGACATGGAGGTAGCCTCTCTTCTTGAGCTCCAACGCCGTGGAGAGGCCGAAGACGCCGGCTCCGACGATGAGGATGGTGTCGCTCTTCGTGACGGGGTTCTTGGTCGTCATGATTGCGAAACGTCGTCAAGGAATGTGCAAGTGGTGAAGCAGTCAGCCCCAGGACGAGACTTCTTCTAAGTAGCGATTAACCGACATATCAAATACCAAAAAAAGCCAATTGACTCATTCACGCGTCGCGCTTTTCTCGGGAATGACATCGAAGCCCCGACAAGAGAAGCTCTTGGTGGCTGGTGGTTCCCAGGACGGATATTGTCCCGCCTGATGGGCACGGAAGCCGGGCCGTGTTGGGCTCAGGGGGTCGGTGGGTACGGCACGGGGACGGTTCAGGGGCAGCGCCCCACATTCGGGGCAGCCACCGGCCATGGAGCAGCTCCTACATGCGGTCCGGCATAGGTCAGACAATGAACTCACATGACCTATTTGAGGACCCTCGAGGAGCCTGGGTACTTCTGATAAGGTACGGATGATTTGATACAGCGATTACTGGTGATTGCCCATCGCCTGCCCCTCATCACATTGACTACCTAGACCTACGAGAATCCGACGAAGTTCAAGAAAGACACGCACGAGCTTATAGCACTTTGAGAAACAATCATTAAACATGAGTGGCTGGTTCGGATTCGGAAAGGGCTCGGCCAAGGAGGCGGATGAGCCTCGCCCAGAGAGGGCCCTGCCATCATCCTGGTACCGGTCCCCTGCCATGTACGACCTGGAGCGAAGGGCCATCTTCTCCAAGAAGTGGCTGGTCGTGTCACACAAGGCGAGGTTTGTCGAGACGGGGGACTTTCTGAGAATCACCGAGGCTGGCTTCACTTTTTTCCTCGTCAAGGACCGCAAGGGCGAGATCTGGGCTCACCACAACGTCTGCCGGCACCGTGCTTACCCCCTTGTCGAGAAGGACTCCGGAAAGGTCTCGATCCTGGCCTGCAAGTACCACGGTAGGAGACCCTCTCTTCCATTTTCCGTCCAAGAGTCTCGGCTGACGCTCCCAGGATGGTCATACGGTTTCGATGGAAAGCTCGCCAAAGCACCAAAGTATGACGAGCTGCCATCCTTTGACAAGTCGGCCAACGGCCTCTTCAACATCCACATTCATGTCGACACCCTGGGATTCATCTGGGTAAACCTCGAGGCCGGGTCTACACCCACAGTTTCGTGGGAGGAAGACTTCGCCAATGTGGACCAGCAGCCCCGTCTCCAGGCGTTCATTAGCAAGATGGATGAGTATAAGTTCGACCACCAGTGGGAGATGGTTGGCGACTACAACTGGAAGGCGCTGGCAGACAACTACAACGAGGTTGGTCCAGCTTCGGTCTGGCCGTGAGATTTTGCTCGCTAACCGGACTGTTACTTGTAGTGCTACCACTGCCCCTCTGGCCATCCCGCGCTCGTCGGCCTGTCAGATCTGTCAAAGTACTGGGTCGAGACCGACGGCGGCCACATCCAGCACTTCAACGTCGACAAGTCCGAGAAGGAGGGCCTGGGAATCTACAGCACCTTTTACTATCCCAACGCCTCCATCACAATCTCGTGAGTGCCCCAGATCCGTCCCCAAGCAAGACCAGCCGCTGACTCGCCCCATAGCCCCGTCTTCTTCTACATCATGCGCTGCATCCCGACCTCGGCCACCCAGACTCAGATGGAGTATGAGGTGTACCGCCACAAGGACGCCTCCGATGAAGATTTCAACTACATCTGGGAGTTCTTTAAGCAGGTCCTCCGAGAAGACAAGGATCTTTGCAACGCGGCGCAGAAGAACCTCAATGCAGGCATCTTCCTGAACGGCGAGCTTCATCCAAGAGTGGAAAAGGTGAGCACTGCCATGATAGGCACCGCTCAATGTATGGGGGACATCTTGATGCTAATGCGGCTTCACAATAGGGACCACTGTTCTTCCAGAAGCTCACGAGGAAGCTTGTCATGGATCATCGCCAGGACGAAGAAGCGCTTGGCGAGGACATCTGGCCGGCGACGCCGGCGCACATCGTCAACGACAAGAATCAAGAAGACGTGGACTTTTGCAGTTCCCTAGACAGGGCGGCTTGTGAAGGAGGAAAGGCAGAGCTTGCGTGGTGATTCGGGCCAAGAGACCTGAAAACGGGCACATGAACCCGCAGTTTGTGAATTAGTTAGGGAGACAGCATCTTTGACCTGTGTCCTTTTGAAACCCGAATGAAATCAGTGCCGAGCACCTAGCCCAGATCTAGACTCATCCAGCCGTCAATAGCCCGCCCGAAATCGTCTGCTTGGAATCCCATCCCCTCGTAATCGCTCTGAAGCGCCACGCCGTCAAAGTATCGGTCCGCAACCGACCACCCTGCCCCTGCCATGGGCGGGTAGGCAGTGTCGACTGCCACCTGTGTCGTCCCAACATCCTCTGGGGCGTATGCCGGGATCTCCTGGGGCACTGATCGGTGCGCCGAGATACCAGCAGACCCTACGAGATCATACTCGGCCGCGCCGCTGTCTTGGCCATCCTCCAGGGGAGCTATTGCCGTAAGTGAGCTCCCGAATATCGAGCGGTCGGGTACACCATCTGCCTGCCCCGCCCTTTCGTAGATGAGAAGGTTCCGAAGCAGCTCGACATCTATCGAGTGGTTCTTCTGCCCGGCTCCCGCCGAGAGACCAATGGTCTGTTCAGAAGACGGGACCAAGGAAACGCTCTGCTGCAATTTTTCCAGGTTGCTTGCCTGCGAGATGGTCAGAACGAGCCCAGGAACATGGTCGAAACCAGGACATACCATCACAGAGACATGCGGCCATATGCTTCCCATGCAGCGCAAGAAGCGGACGCACTTTTCGAAGCCAGCCTGGGCCTTCTCCCTCAGCAACTGGTCATGAACAAAGCTATGCTGCAAATGTATGGTCGCCACGACGACCACGCAGTGCGCCATGCAAGGATCAGACAGCTGGAAATCCTTCTTCTCGAGCAAGTCGATGAAATAGGTGATCCACCCCGCATGGCGCGTGATGAGCTCGAAAGACTGGTGGATGAACGACTGTGGCATTGTGTCCCGGAAGTTCCTCAGGCGCAGGGACAGGAGGAACGGGTGATTGAGGAGGCACGGGATGGCGGCGTACATGATCTGGAGGCAGAGCCAGGGCCCCCAGTACTCCCTTCGCCCCTGGAGCACCTCAAAGGCTTGCTCGCTGAACTTGTTCGCAGAGAAGCGATACTGCAAGGGTACACGGCAGTCAATTTCCAGGTGGCGCTGAGTGACGAAAGAGTAGTCGGAGAGCGGGCTCCAAGGCGGCGGCGCGTCCGATCCAACACGGGAAGCGGCGTAGATGCGGACCATGTGCCAGACTTCACTGAGCTGGGCAGTGTATCTCAGGATATGGGCATCTGGTCGGCGAATTGCGTGGTCGTTGTTGTGGCCGGCTGTCGAAGCCCTGGCTGCTCGCCAGGAACCACGGCCGGTGTGAGCGGTTGAGAATTGCCAGTCCGTTAGGATGGAGTCTGCGAGGGGCGACCCTGGGAGAACAGAACCGTGGAGGTGCTGAAGGATGGAGATGCTTTTTTTGCAGTTCGTAAACTCCTGGGGATCTCCGAGGGTGTGGCCTACGGGGACGCTGCTTGCAAGGTTGCAGGCCATGACCAGATTCACGCCAGCTTGGACCGGATAACCATCTATTGCGAGCGCGGGTTAGCTTGATGCTGCAAGGCGGAAGGTAACGCTCCGCTGAGCAAAGGCCAAACTCACCAGATAGATCGACCATGCTCAGTAGACATAATGTCTGTAGCGTCGAGAGCTCGACCTGGCCGTCGTCAACGCGCTCCATAACTTGCCGCCGAGAGCGCCTCGACATGGCTTTCAGTTTCTCCCATCTCGTCGATGTGAGGGATCCGGGGGGAAAACGAAGACAAAGAGCCTGTAAAGCGAGTAGCAGCTCGGAGTCTCTGGATCTGAGAGTGCTTAAAAAGGTGTCATCCTCAAAGAGGGAAATGGGCTGGTTCTGACACCAAGTCAGGTAGAGCCGCCCGGCTTCTGTGATTTGAGCTTCCTGTAGCAGAGGATCTTCTGGAGAAGGCGCAGCTCCGGTGGAAGCACGGAGGGGCCGGTGATGGTCCTCCATGCCGTAAACCGAACTCGTTCTTCTCCGAGAGGGCCTCCTGTTCAGCGTCCGAGGAGGTTCAGCGGCGGCGTTCATTCCCGGCGTCGGTACCTGGGTCGGTGATTGATATCGTCGTGACTCCGCGATGGCCGGGCTGAAAGAGAATGAGAAAGAGAAGATGAGAATTGCGATGAAGACTCCGGCTTAAGGGGGCCGCGTCTACTTACAGCAGCTGTTCAAGAACCTGGTCCAACTTGCCCTCGAGGTTATCCATTCGTTCCTCCTTCGCAAGAGTTAGTGACACGATCAGTAAGGTATGAGCCCCGGGTTTCCTCACCATCTTGCGGCTGGATGTGACACTGGTGACGTCCTGCTCAGTGTCATTGTATTCGCACTTTTGTCCCAGCCGGCGACAGTACGAGCACACGGGCTTCTCGCCAGGGCATCTCGTCTTCTTCCGCCTTGTCGAGGGTCAGCCTCTCTCGATGGATCGTCAATGGCCTCTCAGTGACACCCGGACAGACTCACCGGCAAGGATCACACGCCTGGCGGGTTCGCTTAGCTGGCCGAGTGTCTTCCATTGTGGTCCTCCGGTGCTACACCTGGACCATGAGTGCCGGCCGGTTGAGGATATTTCGTCCACGGGTGCTCCCCGCATTTCATACCAAAGGCCTATCTCTTAGGTGCCGTCGGGGTTCTTTCGGCGTGCTCAGGCCAGGCGCTAAAGCTTGAACCGCTATCTTTTGCCGCTACCCCGAGTTTACAGCGGGCAGGGCCCTTGCAAGATAACGACCAGGACCTACCTACCTAGTCGCGTCTGCTGCTAGGCGCGCAGGGGAGAGATGGGGTCCTTTAGGTTCCTCCTTTCACTGGGCTGGCTATTCGAAACCCTTCGAATTCAATTGGGCCAGGCCCAACATTGACTTGGGTTAGGTTGTTGTCTGGGGGAACGAACCGATCAGGTGGCTGCAGTATGTCTAGAGATCGGAATGTCATCCCCAGTGCTGTGGTCAGTGACAGTACGTGGAGCAACGGTCAGTCCGGGTGAAGCGTCGATGTTGTGGTCACGATAAGCTTTTATCAGATCAGCTGGATGAAGAAAGATCGATCCATGGACGAACCGAGGTGAGCTGAATTGGGAGTGGATGGCTCCTTCCTGCCTTCCCGTCCAGGTTGGGAGAACCTTCCAGGACGCTGCAGCAGGTGCACATCCGCTCCTCCCCGGTCATTACAAAGTAGACCCCCAAATGTCTGTCCCCATCCCCAATCTCTCTCCGACATGATCCATCCTCAAACCAACAAGGGCGCATGACAAACCCACGAGGCTTGCCTTAACACTCTTCAAACCGCTCGGAACACACGGCGAGAAACAGCAGGACCGCGTCCTCGCCTGATACCTAGTACCACTCCCTCACGACGGGTACATCCTGAATCACGGCCGCCATGTACCCCAAGTACCCCTCCTCGCCGGTGCTGGTGCCACAACAGCCGGACCAAGCTGCTGGTGCGTCAGCCATGCGGGATGCGGCGCAGGGTACCCCGCAAGTTACGGGCCACGAAGGGCGCCGGATCGGTACCTTGTGACGTGATGCTGCTTTCATTAGCTCCATCAGTGATCATTACATTTGTGGCCTGGGCCCGTGAAGGAGCACCAGCTGGGATGGGAGTTCGCGGGCAACCGCGTAAACCGCTCAATCTAGAGCAGAGAGATGGGTCCGGAAGTACCTCCGCCAACCCTTCTTCACGTGGAAGATTGCACGAGGTGCCTGGACAGCATTCCGTCCTCCAAACGCCACGTTCTCAGGCACGGACAGAGCTACAGATCTCTGCTCGTCGCCGAATCTCGAATCTCGAGCCTCGAGCCTCGAGCCTTGAGCTTCCGACCATACATACTCTTCAGTTGCCCAGGTCAGCAGACCACAGCCACCTCTCGTCAACCCATCCGAAAGGGCACCCGGCGCGGGCGGTGGGTGCCGTAGCTTCGACTTTGCAGGGTGGAGACGTGGGATTACTCTCCGGTTCACCTCCCAAGATGCTCCCTTGATTTGTTATGTTGAGGTCTTCCTCCACCCCCAAATTCCCGAGCTCGCGCTGACATGACCTCCTCCATCGTTAGCTTCTTTCCCCTATTGGCGACTCCAAAACAGGGATTGGCTCTCCAAAATCCCATCTCACGCGCCCGGCATTCCGGAGCTACCTGCAATCCGCAGTCGATGATGTACCTTTTACGTACCTGACGTACCTGCTCAATGGGGCAACCAGCTCTGCCTTTTACCGGGAGAGCTTTATGCTCCAGGCCGGTTTCTGCTCCGTACAGGTACCGAGGGTACCCGAAGCTCTTAGCATTCCCGCCCTACCCACGCCGCCGTCAACAGATGCAGTCGACAGACCTTGGTGTTGCTGGTACCTCAGCTTTGTCCGGAAGGGCGTCCTCATCATGTCTACTTCCCATATATTCCAACTGGCTCGCTCACATAGCTTCGTCCTAGCTTGTTCCGTATATCAGCCCTTCTCGTTCAGTCCGTTCAGTATATTGAGAAATACTTTCGCCCTCTCGAGTCCCACTTGCTCAGCTCTCTTCTCCTACTACCGTTCCGTCGAAGCCCTTTCAAAATGACTCCCGCCATGGCAGCTCCCGAGGCTGTCCACGACGGCCCGTACCCAGCTTCCAAGGCGGCTCAACAGGGCGCCCCGCCCTCTCCTCCTGCCCAGAGCGGCAACATCATCGACATTCGGCGCACTGCTGTTGAGATCAACCTGAAGGATGACATCTTTTCCATGTGGAACCCTGACAGCGGCCCGAGGGAGCTCCCGACGCTCTTGTTGTACAACGAGAAAGGCCTGCAGCTCTTCGAAGACGTATGCGGGCGTTCCTCAGTGACCCTTCTCACAAACTAACACCCCAGAGATCACCTACCTTGACGAGTATTACTTGACCAACAATGAGATCGAGGCACTTCAGCAACATTCAAAGGCCATCGCCGAAATGTTGCTGCCGGGGTCCATGATCATCGAGTTGGGCAGTGGGTCTGTCTTTCCTCAACTTTGACACCCCCGGGACGTTCTATTGACTCTGGCATCCCTCGCAAAGCAATCTGCGCAAGGTCTGCCTCCTCTTACAGGCTTTCGAAGACGCTGGCAAGAAGCTCGACTACTACGCTCTGGATCTTTCGCGCTCCGAGCTGGAGCGGACCCTGGCACAGGTCCCCGACTTCAAGCACGTCCGGTGCCACGGCCTATGGGGCACGTATGACGATGGTCGAGACTGGCTCCAGTCACTCTCTGTGATCTCTCGACCGAAGTGCATCCTTAGCCTTGGTTCCAGCATTGGTGAGTGGAATCACAAGTGGAAAGCAACCGGTCTTGTTAATGCTGAACGCTATTCAGGTAACTTTGGCCGAGACGACGCGGCCGAGTTCCTCAAGAGCTTTGGCGACGTGCTCCAACCCTCGGACAGCATGCTCATCGGAATCGATGGCTGCAATGACCCTGCCAAGGTGTAGTAAGTAACTCAAAAGTTCTGAGGAGGGTCCCGAGCTAATCTTTCTAGCCACGCCTACAATGGTGAGACTGTCTGTTGACGATGATGTGAGCACGGCTGACCGTAGCTGGGATAGACAAGCACGGGATCACTCACCAGTAAGTCTCGCCCCAGAGCCCACCCCTCTAGGCAGTCGAGGTTGTTCTAGGCCTCTAATTTGAGTGCAAATGATATTGCAACATCGACTAGGCGATTGCGCAATAGGGGTCTGGTGAATCATGTCTGACTTGAGCCACACAGATTCATCCTCAACGGTCTCTCTAACGCCAACGAGATCATCGGCAAGGATGAGTTCAACAGGGACGACTGGAAGGTCGTCGGTGAGTACGTCTACGATGACGAGGGCGGCCGCCATCGTGCTTTTTACTCCCCCATCCACGACACCGAGGCCCTGGGTTCCGTCGTCAAGATCCATGACAGGATCCAAGTCGAACAGAGCCTGAAGTACTCGCCACTGGGCACCAGGAACTTGTGGAACACGGCCGGAATGGCGGAGATCAGTCGATGGATGAACAAGGAGCACAGTAAGTGACGCTTCTCTTCGCTCCTCAAACCACGTCTTTTCGTCAACGGCCATGTCCGAACATCGAAGGTGAAGTTCGCGGGTGTGACCGCCAGCTATCTTCTGTTCTTCTGGTGGTCAGCGAGAGACGCCTTGGTGTTCTACCCTTGCTTGACCGACGACGCCTCACCCCACGTTTTGCGGGCGACGTGGGACCCCGACCTGTCAATGACGATACTCTCGGTCATGGTTTGGGGCTTGCTAAGCACCTCGGATGAGGGGCAACCCGGAACAGCTCAATCAGCCAAGTACATACATGCAGCTATTCCTCGTTGCGGAGAACTTTGGGAAACCAGAGTCCCAACTTGCGTTATCGGCCTTCCCTTCCGTCGAAGCCCACTCATTGCGACTCATACAGACTGACACGCTGTTGAAACAGGCCTTCATCTACTCATCAAGCCCAGGATGCCGTTTAAGCTCAATCCCTCGTCGTACGCCAGCGGCCATTTGCCGACTTTGGATGAGTGGGCTGCACTCTGGAGCGCCTGGGACATCGTCACCAAGGGGATGCTGCCCAACGAAGAGCTTCATGACAAGCCGATCAAGCTCAGGAACGCATGCATCTTCTACCTCGGCCACATTCCAACCTTTCTGGACATTCAACTGACCAAGACCACCGGCCAACCTCCCACAGAGCCTGCGCATTACTACGGCATCTTCGAACGAGGCATTGATCCCGATGTTGACAACCCAGAGCAATGCCACGCTCACTCTGAAGTCCCCGATGAGTGGCCATCAGTCAATAAAATCACAGAGTATCAGCAGCGTGTCCGCTCTCGTCTCCGGGATATCTACAAGCATGGCCGGGAACAGATTCCGAGGGGCGTTGCTCGCGCTGTCTGGGTCGGCTTCGAACATGAGATCATGCACATGGAGACTCTGCTCTACATGATGCTCCAGAGCGACAAGACCCAGGCACCACCGAACACCGAGCAGCCAGACTTTGAGAAACTGGCAATGGAGGCTGCTAAAGCTCGGGTCGAGAATGAGTGGCATCATGTCCCCGAGCAGACCATCTCCATTGGCATGGTTGACCCAGAGGGTGAGGCAGAAGGCCATGGTCATTTTGGCTGGTGAGTACAGTCCGAGTGTTTCACCTGAAATGGCGCTCCTAACAAATTTGTCAGGGACAACGAAAAGCCCCTGAGAACGGTGCAAGTCCCGGCATTCCAGGCCAAGGGCCGAGCCATCACCAATGAAGAGGTACGAGAAATACCATAAACATGGTTTGGGTCGTCACTGACACAGATAGTTCGCCCGGTACATTTATCACACTCATGTTGACAAGATTCCCGCGTCGTGGATTGCAACCAACAACAGCGCCGCGGGCATCGAGACCAACGGCCATGTAAACGGCAACGGATCCAACGGACATAACGGCACTACCGGTTTGCCGCATTCCTTCGTCGAGGGCATCGCGATCCGCACAGTCTACGGGCCTGTCCCTCTTAAGTATGCCATGGACTGGCCCGTCTTTGCCTCGTACGACGAGTTGTCCCATTGCGCCGCCTGGATGGGTGGCCGCATCCCGACCTTCGAGGAGGCCAGAAGCATCTACAACTACGTCAACCGCATCAAGAAGAAGGAAGCAGAGCAGCAACTCGGAAAGACGGTCCCTGCCGTGAATGGGTGAGCCATCAACAGCCTTTTTGAGATTACTCTTCGAGTCAGCCACTGACCACTACACCCAGCCACCTCTCCAACAACGGTGTCCAGGAAACACCCCCACCAGAACCGTCACACCCCGTCGATGGGGAGGACGACCTCTTCATCGACCTTCGGGGTGCCAATGTTGGCTTCCAGCACTGGCACCCTCAGCCCGTGACGGCACACGGCGGCCGCCTCGCGGGGCAGTCGGAGATGGGCGGCGTGTGGGAGTGGACGAGCTCGCCGCTCCGGCGGCACGAGGGCTTCGAGCCCATGGCGCTCTATCCGGCCTACACGGCGGACTTCTTCGACGAGAAGCACAACATCGTGCTTGGGGGATCGTGGGCGACGCACCCGAGGATCGCGGGGCGGAAGTCATTGTGAGTGCTCTTGGCTCTGGGTACATATGATGCAGGATGCTGACCGAGAACAGTGTCAACTGGTATCAGCGCAACTACCCTTATGCATGGGTTGGCGCCCGGCTTGTGAGGGATGCGGTGACTGAGGAGAATGGAGTCGGAGCTGCGTTGAACTAATGTTGACCACGGGCTTTCGGGGGCTGGCAGAAAGGGATGAATACTAATGGGCAGATTGTGCTGGGTTTCCTATGTGTCGGTTGGTGAACATTTACCATGACCAGAATGACGGCCTGACCAGGATGGTAGTTTTTCGAAGTAACAAGAATCACATTTTCCTGTCCTTACGGTACACATCATTGATTAACATGCCTGTCGCCATGTAGAACCGATGTGACTGAAAGGCACAGATAAAGTGTATGATACCGCTAACTGCTCCTCGGCGCCGTTAGCTAACAAGGCCAGGTTCCCTAATATCATGGATATTTGAAAATAATATGTACGACCGGAAAATCCCACAAATACACGACTGGACTGCCGCCATTTCCGCCTTACCTATTCCTGATCAAGCTGGGTCGGCGACGTCTCCGCTGCCGTGTCCTGAAGTGACGTCTCCTGAAGCGGTGTCACATCCTCGACGTTCATCGGCCATATATCAAACGGCGTGCCGCTGGGAAAGTCGCAGAAGGCACCAAATATGTTGTCACCCCCGATGAAGCCCGTGCCCAGGCACATGTTAGGCGCGGCCGTCCAGTCGATGTTCGTGTCCAGAAAGCCGCTCTCCCCCGGCGACTGGCCCGGCTTCGCGGCGGCACTTCCCTCCCCTGGGTCCAGGGGCGTAAATGGCGGGATGGGGTGGGCGTTGATGGGGGCAAACGACGCGCTGGACCGCGGGACCCTCGCGCCAGTTGTGCTCATGCTCGCCTGCGACGCTTCGGGGCCGGCGTCGGAGCTCCTCTCGAGAGTGCTGGCGCGCGACCTGTCCGAGTCGAGCAGGTTCAGGTGGCGCTCCTCCTCGATGATGAAGCTGTTGCTCGTGATGCGGTCGGCCTCCTTCACCCACTCCTCGATACCGCCCGTGTCGCCGCCCAAACGGACACCGAGCCTCTGGGCGCCGGGGCCGGGGCGGCCAGCTCGTCGTTCGACTACGTTGTGGTGGTGGTCGGCAATGATCTTGACGAAGAAGTCGTCGGCTTCCTGGAATTGGGCGACGTAGGCGGCCGCGACACCCGAGTACTGCGCGAGCTTGGCGAGGGCGTCGAAGGTGACCTTTGTCGCTCCGACGGTGGCGCTGTCGGGGGGCGCGTCAGCTACAGGGTGGCGGATGTGCTCGGGGCTGATCATGGAGTTGTCGATGTCCATGTGAGGGAAAGCACGAGCGTAGACGCCGACAAAGGCAGCAGACCAGATGATGAAGGCGGCCAGGGAGGAGTGGGGGAGCTTGTCGCCACAGATTTCGATGAGGTCGACGATGTCCCTGGCTGCCTTGAAGAGCTCCATGGCGCTGGATTCCCAGAAGCCTTCCGGCACCGTCTCGGGAGGGAATGTTGGCTCGTCGAGGGGCCCACGGGGTCTGTCGCATTTGATGGGCACGAAGGGGATATATTCGCGGTGAAGCATGATCTTGCATTGTGCGAGGAGCATGTGCAAGAGGACGTAGGTACCGCAGCCATTGTCGTGGCGGAAGTAGTTGGAGAGGCTGTAGCTGAGGGATGACTCGGGGCTTTGCAGGCTCTGCTCGAAGTTGTCAAGCCGCCGGCGCAGTCTGGCAAAGACGGACCTGTCGTCCCACGGAGGCATGGTTCGTTCCTTGAAGCGGCCGCCGGCATAAGCATGCTTGAAGATCTCGCCCCAGAGATCGATCAGCTGGACGAACCGGCTGAGGATGTTCGGGTTACGGGTATACCGAAAGTCCAACGCCCCCTCGCTGTCCAGGAACCCGGTATGGACGATGCGGCTCAGGTCGAAGTCCTCATCAGTACACGGCAGCTGAATATGCAGGTCCTCTGATCGCAAAAACGACACTCGACCCCTGCCGCAGGACATGAGCCGGTCGAGGATGAAGCAGCTGAACATGGTCCGGCGCCTGACCTCTCGATCGATGACCATGTCTTCAGTGAGAGGTCGGACCCTCTTCTCCGAGATGCTCGTCTTGTCACCAAAATTGAGCTTGAGGGCCTGGGCCATGCGGCCGGCCGAGCCCACGTACATCCATGCGCTGGTGCCGGCGCCGTGGTTCCGGGACATCCATTCGTGAAGGCCGAGCATAAGCCAAGCCTGGACACGTTCCACAGATGCCGACGTGAACGCTGTCATGACCGACCCCATGGCGGTATCGAGCGCCCTTGCAAAGAAATCCGAGGCGGCCACTGCTTCAGACTTGATGGCTCGGCTGGAGCGTGACCGGGGGGTGGCGGACTTTTCTTGTGATAGATGCTCCACATACTTGACGAGGTCAGGATGATACCGAGCCGTCAGGGCCAGGAGGCCGAGGAGAACGAGGTTGAAGTCAGGCGAATCAGGCTTGCGGCCCTTGAGCAGGTCGAATATCCTGCTTTTGAGGGTGGGTACATGGAGGAAGGGAAGCTCTGTGGCGAAATGCCGTCGGTATGTAACGAGGATCTTGTCCCACAGTTCTCTATCGATGAACTGCGCGGTGAGAATCTCTTCGGCGTAGCGCTGGCCGTCATGCTGGGGGGTGTCGCCGATCTTGCGGAGGCGCTTCCGTTCCGGGCCCGGGTCCCTCTCGGTCCTGATACCGGCCGAGGGCTCCGATCTGCGGGACGGGAGGGGCGCGGGCTCGGGCCACTCGCACTTGTGGCCGGACCTGATGCAGTTCTGGCAGGCCGAGTCGAGGTGGCCGCTGTTGTCGCACTTGATCTTGGACTTGCGACACCTCATGCAGGCTATGCTGGATCTCAGGCGCGTTGCCCCGTCCATGTCTCTGGCGGATCGTTTGGAGGTCGATGGCTGTGGAGCTGGAGACCGAGCATCGTGGTGCCCGGGGTAGGCTGTATCAGAGCTCTCCTGGCAGGGCGGACTCAGGACGACAGACCGCGCAGGCGCCGGCTCCGGCTGAGCGACGGGCTCGGTGTGCGTCCTGCTGGGGGTGAGCTGTGGGGAGGTTTGGGTGGGTGAGGCATCAGTGAGCTGCGGAGGTGAGAGGATGGACTCGAAGTAGCTGCGGGAGGAAATGGTTGCGGCGGGAGGGCGTGAGCGGCCCCGGACCCTGAGCTGGCTCTGTTGAGACGAGACGGGACGGCGGAGATATCGCGATGAGCTGACGGGCGGGCGGTGATCTTTGCCCTCCACTTGACGCGTGGGGTGTTGCAGGCTATCGGGCTGGCTTAGGACGGGGCGTGTTCGTCTGAGATGTCAATGTGTGAAGTCGCCAGCTGTGTGAAATGAGCTGTCTGAATGAGGAAACCGCTGCTCGTGAATTGGGATGGGATGGATGACTAGGAGCAGCTGCCAAGAAGGCCGACTCGCTTGCACGGAGCGGGTCGGCATGTCGGTGTATATGCAATCCGGTCGGATCGGGACCCCGCTAATTCGGCATCAGATATCGGTCCGCATCAGATATCGGCCGAGCGAAGTGTGCCGAGGACTGGACGATCCTTTCGGTCTGTCCATGTGAAGATGTCTTCAATTCGGGGTGAAGATGCCCGGCAGATTGAGAGAAGAATCAGAGGTAGCACGCCAGGTTTCTTGGAGCCCATCCAGCCATTCATTCTTTGCTGGACGGAGGCTGGCTGGCTGGATGGATGCAGCTCTCTGTCACACAACGTTGGTTGGGCCGTCACGAAACGAGGAGCCAATCACCCTCGCTCGCATCCCGCCATCACCTCGAGAGGCCCCTGCCAACTGGGACGTGATGTCGTGCCTCTGCAGCCCTCGAGATATCGAGTCAACCAGTGAGGCCTCTGTGGCGCACGAGGCGAGAGGCGCATGCGTGGACTGTGGCGAATGCAGGCTAGCAGCAAAGGGTGAGGAAGCGTCTTCTCTTCGTTTCAAAGAATCAAGCTTCGTGGTGGCAACTCCCTAGCGACTCAGATCTACCTTCGGTCGTGGAACTGGAATGGGACGAAACGGACCGAGAATCACTCAAGGCCTCTGTTCACCTGAGATAGCCGCTAAATTGTGGCTGAGCTTCACCCAAAMCCCCGCTAGCGTGTGAGCTCTCCCGCGAATGACGTCGCAGCCCCGCCCCTCTACAGAGGCCTCGCGCCATCCAGCGCGCTTGGAGCTCTGGCTTGGGTTGCTCCAGCAGTCTGGTCCCTGGCCGGCGGGGAGATATTTCCATTGCATGATCCAATGACCCATGGAACATCGGAGGGAGGGACTGGAGCCCTGGATTTGAGGTGGTGTCAGTCAACTGAGGTGCCTTGGTGCCCCTACCAAGTCATGCACATTACCTCTGTCTCCCCCTTTGCCCCTCTTGAACCTCTTGGATTTTAAAATCTACCTACAACCCCCTCCGTAAAAACGCGACATCACGACGGGTGTTCACACTTGAACCAGGGCCTCAAACTCCTCCTCCTACGATATACCCTCGACCCGACAACACCTCGACTCGCACAACTTCACCCTCAGGCTCGCTCGTTCGCCGGCCATGTCTGGACACAATGTACGTCGCCCAATGATGCCACCTGCGACGAGCTCACCAACTGACATGCCAGCCAGGACCCCAAACTCCTCTACGCCATCGACGGCGTGAAGGCCTTCCACATCGCCAACGGCAAGGAAGACTCTCTGACCCCCGCCGGCCCTCAGACCCTCTCCCTCCTCATGGTGCCCACGTCCTCTCCCTTCGCAGACCTCTCCAACAACAACAGCGGCACCAACTCGCCGGAGGACTTCTACCTCCACCTTCACCTGCCCCCCGAGCTCGACCTCCCCCTGCCCGCAACCACCCAGATCTACCACCAGCCCCCCAACAGCTACCTCATCCCTAGGTGGGATCTCGGCCCCGACTGCGGCGCATTCACGCGCATCCAATTCCCCGCGCCCGGCACCAGGAGCGGCGTACAGGAAGACGTCGACACGTTCGAGACCATTCTCGCCCAGTGCACCGCCTTCCTCGAGCGCTCCCCTCCCCCGAAGCAAGCCTCCTCCAAGGCTGCCGAGGCCGCTTCCGAAAAGTCCAGAGCAGCCGCCTCATATGCGTCCTACGACCCGCTCCCACCCTACAACCCCGCCGACTACCAGCCCGGAGAAGGCTATGTCAGGGGCAGCCATAACTCCAAGAACGCGGGCAGGATCGTCCTGATAGACGAGGAGGACGGCAGCGTTATTGGCGAGCTGACCGACGGGTACCAGGTCAATGACTCTACCGTCAAGCACGGCTCCAAAGGTTCGAACCCCCTCTCTGCTGATATGTCTGCTCCATCTTGTCGTGATGCTAACAGCGCGCCCCAACAGACCCTGTCGAAGTCTCGCTGCCCACCGAGGGCAACCAGGACGTCACGGTGCAGCCCGCGTCGCAGGAGTATGTCGAGAAGATGATGCATCCGGCGTACAAAAAGTCGTTCCTCGTCAGCAACGCGAGCCGGGCATCGAGGCTCATCGTCACGTCATCGGACCTGATCGCCAAGGGGCTCCAGGGCGGTGCCGATACCTTTCAGCAGAAGACCCTGCCGAACGAGACGCCCGTGTCGTTCTCTCCCACGACGCAGGCGCACATCCGCCGTATCAACACCTTCTCGACCAAGGCGGCCGGGATCTCCGCAGCGACTGTTCAGCACGTCAGCAACTACGCCCAGAACATCGGCGCAGGGTTGGCGCGCAAGGAAGGCGGCGGCGGCAAGGGATACGACAAGGACGGCAACGTCATCGAGTCGTACAAGCCAGGTCTCCTGAACCGCAGCTTCATGGCGTTCAGCACCGTGGCAGACGGCGTCGAGCAGGCCGGCCGCAACCTTCTCGGCGGCACCACCACAAGCGTCTCGCAGATTGTAGAACACAAGTGGGGATCTGAAGCGGGCGAGGCGTCGAGGAATATCGGCGGCGGGTTCAAGAACGTCGGCCTCGTCTACATCGATGTGACTGGCGTCTCCCGCAAGGCGATCCTCAAGAGCGTCGCAAAGGGCATGGTCGTGGGCCAAGTGGCAGACGGCAGGAAGGTCATCGTGGGAGGCGGCGACGGCGGCACCGTCCCGGGAGCGGATGGGAGGAATGATCTCTATGCGGCTGAGACGGCGAGCATGAGGACGGACTACGAGGGCAATGGGAAGAAGCCAGCAAAAGGCGACGGCAACGGCAGGCTATTTTAAGGAAGGCCGGTCCGTCTGTCTATGAGTCCACGTCCCAGGCATGATGAGTAGCATGATAATATGAGAGTGAGACGAACAGAGTTGGAATTCGCGCCGCTTGCGGATCAGACGGAGTGTACAGACAAGTGATATGTGGTGTCGTGTCTCCCGGCCGCAGCGCGAGAGGTGGTACGCGTCCTCTCCGCTCGCTAGTCGATCTGCTCCTTAGGGGCCCCGGGCTGAAAAAGGTGATGGAAATGTTGTGCCGAACTTGACGGGACGGGAGGCGTTGAGGCCAATGCCATGCCCCGCGCTCCGGATGAAGGTCCACTGCAGTGGGCTGTTAAGTTGGTTGGTTGGGTGCCATGGCGCGCAGCCACGCTCCAAGTTTAGAGCCGGGGCCCGGGAGTTACAGCGGTCCTAGGGCTGCCAAGGCGCCGGGCCCCGCCTGCTGCAGGTCGCCTCCGTGCTACAGGCTCCATCCAGGTTCCAGAATCCGGGCATCCATCAAGGGCTGCCCCCAACTTTTCCACCTTCATGTCAGACCAGCCAGTATTCATCGTCTTGACCTGCCAATCTGCACAGCCTTCCCGTCTTTTTTTGCCCCATACAACCCAACGAACCGTGCCCCTTGCTGGCGCGATCCTTCGGACAAACATAGAACATCCGGGGGGCTGCTGCTCGTTCCGTTTGGTCGGGCCACCTTCTCTGGATTCACCACCTCCACGTCGAGCCCGCGATCTCTCCCTTGGTTCTGCGCCTCTGCTCCTGCAATCTCCATCACGACAGTCCTTTCTGCAGCGCCCATCGATAACAGCATTCACGAAAAGCAACCGGATACAAAGCGACAACCTTATCTGCAGGCTTCATAGTACGACCACTCGATCCTATCATCTGTCGAGTCTCGTCGAGTCACATCTGAATCTGTGCCGCACACCTGCTTCCCTGCCTGCTCCAATGCCTGCCTAGAACTGCAGCCTTGTCGACTCCTCCTCCCTGCGAAGAACATCTTCCGAGCCTCTTCGTCCATCCAGCGAGCCGTCTATAAAAGCAGCGCCGGTCTCTACTCGGCGCGTTCATCGAGTTCGCGAACCAACGACTGTCTTTATCGCAACAATGGCCGACGTCGAGGAACCTCAGTTCACCACCCTGGCAGAGCGCATCGCCGCCCTCAACAAGCAGAAGAACTTCCACGCCCCAGAAACCAAGGCAAAACGCCCTCCTCCGCCTCCGCCGCCTACAAATGGCGTGACCAGAAGCCAGACATTGCCTGTCACGACTGTCTCTCCCGCCTCGACTCCCACGATACCTGCTCGACCGTCCAGTCGAGCCCCTCCATCACAGGCTACCCCGCCACCTCTGCCTGGCCGCAAGGCCAGTACCACGTTCGACACAACACAGTCCGCTGTCACGGCCAACCGACCACCTCCACCGCTGCCCACACGGAGTAGCACCAATAATCTGTCCCCTGCGCTCCCGCCTAGGAGACCTTCAGCCCAGCAGCTCGAGGCGAGAAGAGGTTCCAATGCAAGCGAGATTTCCACATTCTCTTCCCTTTCACTCGGCCACGGAACGGTTTCGTCTGCTACCAGCATTCACTCCATCGATGGCCCGGGCAGGAAACTGCCTCCTGCCTTTGACGCTGCCAGTCTGCCACCCTTGCCACCGTCCAAGAAGGAACGCGAGGCCCAGGCTCAAGCACAGGCCCAGGCTCAGGATGCCGCCAGGAAAACTAGCACATCCGGAACGGTTAGGCCTCCTCCCAGTCTTCCATCGACGAACACAAGGTCGTCGCAATCTGTGCGCCAGATCGAGCCCCCTCAACGGCCGGTTCTGCCTCCCAGGCTGAGCAGCGTCTCAACAAAGCAACCTTCTCAGCCTCAGACTCATGCCACGGAGACAGCCGAGCCTAAGCCGCGGCGACTACCTCCTGCTGTCATCCCTGCTATCAAGTCGCAGCCCACGTGGAGACAGGCTCAAGCGGAAGAGCCCGAGCAACGACCAGCGACGGTGCGGCCGCCCATTCCAGGGCGACCCCAGCCCCAAGCCCAGCCGCAGGCCCAGGAGGATGACGACGCGCCTCCCCCTGTTCCCCTCAGTTCGCGGCCCTCGGTAGCACAAATCGATGCTGCCGTGACTCGAGCACCTCCTGTTCCACAAGGCAATGGTTGCCTCATCTGCCGAGACTACTCTGGGCCAGACAACGTCGCAGCCCAGTATCCAAGGGAGACCCTCCCCCGAAACGACCCCGTCGGATACCTGGCACACCATCTCTGTGAACCATTCCCGTCCTTCACGGATAAGGCCCGCGCCATCTTCACCTGGTTCCACCACAACATCGCGTACGACTGTGCCGCCTTCTTTGGAAACAGCATTCGTGCTCGCAGCGCCGAAGAAACCATCTCCAAAGGCGCGGCCGTCTGCTCGGGCTACGCGGACACGTATAAGGCTATCGCCAACCGCGCGGGTCTCGAGTGTGTCGTCGTCACCGGCCACGGCAAGGGCTTCGGTTACTCCGCCCTGAAGAAGGGTGAGCGCCCGCCGCCGAAAAAGGCCGACGGCCACGCCTGGAACGCCGTGCGCATTGATGGCGGTGAGTGGAAGCTTCTCGACGCCTGTTGGGGCGCGGGCAGCGTCGACGGCGCATCCCAGTCGTTCAAGAAGGGATTCACACCGCACGAGTTCACCAGGCCGAACGAGGTGTTCGGCAACAGCCACTTTCCCCAGGACAACAGGCACTTCTTCCGGAGTGACGGCCACGTCCCGACATGGGACGAGTACTACATCGGCCGGGTGCATGGGGAGACCCCGATCGTGTACGGAAACGCATACGAGGAGGGCATCTTGGAGCAAACCATCGAGCCCAAGGAGAAGCAAATCCAGGTGCACAGCGGGCAGGTGGTGAGGTTCCAGTTCTCCAAGACGTGCCAGCACTGGACGTCTGAGAAGAACGGGCTGGGGAAGCCGGCGCTCATGATCCTGGCGATCGAGGGGCGGGACGGGCGGAAGAAGGAGTTCATCCCCCTGGAGACAGACGGGTACTGGTCGTGGCTGGATGTCCCCGCGGCCGATCTTGGCGCCCCGGGGCAGGGCCTCAGCCTTCTGATGGTTTCAAACATTGACGGCGGGTCTGGTCGGGGCGTCACGAAGAGCCAGTTCCTCTCGAAGCGCGGCAAGGTCGCCATGAACTTCGCGGGGATCGCCAGGTGGGAGCTTGTCTAGTCGAGCACCCAGGACCGGCAACGACTGACGGCCGAGGGTTGTTTAATGGCGTTACGGGGGAATTATGGGCACATTTACACGATAATCCATATTCATATGATCATAATGGTATTCTTTGGAAAGAATTTCTTGTTGGCCATCTTTGGCATCTATCATGCGTATCCCTTGGGCTGTTTCCTGGTCATATCTAGGTGTGACTAACCACTCTGTGGGCTCAGTCTACCTCCTCATCCAGGAAGGTGGCGGGGCTCTCTCCGCTGCCCCTCTGCCGAGAAAACCCATGAGTCATAATTCCCGCATTGCGGATGGAGAAACAAGCAAAAGCGGACTTAGCTCAGTGGGAGTAGCGTTCGACTGAAGTTAACTTCAGAAATCAAATCGAAAGGTCACTTGTTCGATCCAGGTAGTCCGCACGCTCTCTTCATTCTTTTTTTGTGATTCTGGTGGTGGTTCCGTCAGGATGTTGTCGTTTCTTTTTTATTGCGGGGTGGTCACACCAAGGGGCGCGAGCGAGCACAGGGGTTCGTTCGTGGTGGGCTTCATTCATCAATCAGTCTTGAAGCAACATAGGGGGACCGCAGCTGAACAAGCAGAACTCATGCAACAACTGGCTTCGTCTTCTATTTATCGAGAACATGCTGAAGCTGACTGACTGACGCGGACATGCCCTATACTGACAGCTTCCTCTCCCTCAGTCGCTTGCCAACTCTCAAAATCACCAGTGGCACCGGTATCATCGCCACCGCAATGAACCCCAGCAGGCTATTCCCCCAGCCCAGCCCCAGGGCCTCGTACATCTTCGGCCCCGCGAGCGGCAGAAACGCGGCCACGATGCTGCGGAACACCGTAAACGCCGCCAACGCGCTGGCGGCATACTCGGCAAACGCGTCGATGATGTAGGCCTGGATGGGCTGCCAGACGCCGACGATGCCGATGCCGAACGGCAGCAGCGCGAGGATCGGCGCGATCCAGTGCGTCCTCGCCTGGGCGGACCAGCCGCTGCTCTGATGTTAGTCGAGCCTTGCCTTCGGCCACCGGTTTTGAGGGAGACTTACTACCAGAAGAACGTGAAGGGGAGCAGCGCGGCGAAGTAGACGCATGAAACGAGTCTCATTTCGGGCTCGTAGCGGCCGCCGTTGGCGGCTGTCATGCGGACGACGGTGCGGTCGGAGAGGAAGCTGAAGATGGCCATTGACGCCGCGTAGCCGATGCCCATGGGGATGTAGACGAGGCCGGTCGTGCCGAGGGAGAAGCCGTAGGTATCCTGGAAGACGAGGGGAATGGTGTTGAAGAGGAGGTAGAGAACGCCGTAGCAGAAGGCGATGTAGAGGGACAGCGAGAACAGGAGCGGCGAGGTGCAGAGGAGACGGACGGGCCGCATGAGCCCGCGGGCCAGGATCTGAGAGCTCGTTTGCGGCGGAGCTGAGGGATCTAGGTAGCCAGAGCGAAGCTCAGGGCGGTTGAGCTCGGCGCGAAGGCGAACGGTCTTGCGGTGGATGAGGACACGGGGATTGGTTTCCTGGGAGAGGAAGCCGATGGCGGCGACGGTTGGAACCGAAGCGATGAGTACGATCCAGACGGTCCAACGCCAGCCGATATCTTGGGTGACATAGGCACCGATGAGAGGGCCAATGGTGGGCCCTATCAGGGGTCCCAACATCCAGATCGTTATAGCTTTGCCTCGCTGGTGGATGGGGATCATATCCGCGATGATACCGCCGCCGATGGTCAGGCAGCCGGAGCCGCCAACGCCGGTGAGGAAGCGGAAGACAATGAGGGAGACGAGTGAAGGCGCAAGAGCGGTGCCGATAAGCCAGATGCAGAAGAAGACGTTTGCGGAGCAGAGGACAATATGGCGGCCGTAGATCTCGGAAAGGCCAGACATGAAGAGGGGCCCAACGGCGTAGCCCAGGAGATAGATCGAGATGGGGAACGAGGCGAGCGTGAGATCATCGCTGCCGTTCCCCTGGAGCTCATCATGGAGATGGCTTATGGCTGGAGCGAGTATGGTTGATGCAAACGGTGTGAGAAACCTTGGTGTTGAGTTAGTGAATGCGCGTCTTAGTATGAGTAGAGTGTTATAAGGAGCTGCATGAGTGCCAAACTGACGTGATGGTCGCGACGAAGCTGACGATGGTCCACTTTCGCTTTTGACTGAAGTTGAGAGGCAACTGGGGGTCGTCCTGAGACTCCCACCCGACGACTCCATTGTCCAAGTCCGAGATGGGAATCGGAGGTAAGGGCGGTGGTGGTGCTGAAGAGTCTCCCTGGCGTCTTGAGCTGGCGAAGGATCGCCTCGTTCTGGTTGTGGGTGTTCTTGAGAGTTGGTGTGTGATCACCCTCTCGGCGACATCCTGCTTCTCGTTAGTGTTATCATACACATGCCGGAGTATGAGGTCTCACCTCTTCGTACGGGTCAGGATTCGGCAGGCCGGAACTGCCCTGGGCGCGCTCTATGGACTGGTTGTCGGGGTCCTCAGAACTGGGCCTGCCGTCGCTGTGTGTGGCCGACTGCTTCTCCGAGTCGGCATACTCAATGGACAGTGTGCTACGGTTGTTCTGTCCATCACCCGGCGTGATTGCTGCCTGGTTCGCCTCCAAGTCTTTCTCTTTTGGTGTAGACATGCCGTTGGCTTGTGTTGCCGTCTGCGAATACGTACGGCAAGGTTGAGAGGCTCCTCAAGAGTGCGACCCTGCGCGGACGGCAGCCGTGGGATGTGACTTGGGGCCGTGGGATATACCCCGAGATACTCGGCTTCTGTCAACTGACCAATTGACTGACAGGATAACAGCTTCCGGGATATGGTGAGGGGTGGCTGCCCGCTGGCTGCAGACTCTGATGGCTTGGCAGATTTGCTTTGTTGCACCCGTTCCCTCAGCCCGAGTCTTGTAGTAGGTAGTCAGAGAAAGGAGAGTTGAGATCCGACAGATCGAAGCAGCGGAGCAGGAGTGGTTGACTGCCCACGTCGCTTAATGGGGCCAGAAAAGCATGTTGAAGGGGAATGAGCATGGGTCAAGAAAGTGTAGGCGAATTGGTAATCAATTAACACGAGCCTTCGGCTTACGCTTGGCGATGGAACTGGGTCCCAGCGTCCTGGATCCAAGTGGGTTCTTCTCCCAAAGTAACTAGGAGATGTCGCTAACAAGCTTCCACTTCCTAACTCCGGAGAAGACAGGGAGGCCTGGGGAGAGGCTAGGATCACAGGATGAGCGTGGCATTGGCTGTTGATGAGCGAAGCCGTCTCGGAAGCGGAAACTCGGCATGTCCAAGAGAATGCGGGGGCTACATTTACGTCCGGGGTTTCAACGGAAGATGGTGTCCAGCCCAAGATCATCGGCACTGGGGGTCGGGAATCGGAAGTCGGCCCAGGACTGACTGGCCCAGAGTCGCCCACACCAGCTTCGGCCGAGTTGACGCGCTGGCCGGACCTGAGTTTGCCTTGAATGGTGATGACAGAGATAGCGAAGAGGCTTTCGATCCGTCAACCAACCAATGTCTGTTTTTCAACAAGACTTGAGCTTGGAGATCGGTCCTGGAGCAGACGGTGGGCCATTGGCATAGCTGGGGCTATTCTGGGGAGCCATCTGGTATGAGGAGCAGTCCACGCGCAGCTGTCAAGATGGGACGAGGCATATGTAGTACAGTGTAGTTTGTGGAATCCGGGGTTGGATCCATGAACGGTGAATCATAGAAAGCGAAGCGGAAGCTGGGCAAAGCTGGGGAAATGCAGGAAAGCGGAAATACCCCGGCCCACCCGGCCTTTGGTCCCACTTATCGGCCCTAGTTTACCCGGAGCTCCGGGCTTGACCCACTCTTGGCGGATGCTTCACACCTTCTAGAACTCTGCTCTGATTGGCGTTACTTCTTCAACTCCGGATCTTTTGGCAACTGTGTCTCTCCGGCAGGCCCGCCGCTTTCGTCAACCACCTCAGACGCTCCTTTTTATGAACCTGAGCGCATAGCCTTGGGCCAACATCACATTTTTGCCTGAGGTGGTCTCCGAAACTGCCTGACCGACCGCGCGAATAGCTGCACCGTGCGAATATTCGCGCCCGCCGCTCGTTATTAGACGTCGTTTCGACCCTCTCGATCCCTTCATTTCGACTTTCGACATTGCGCATCCGCCCTCCGCCGATACTCCCCCCCATACATCCCTCCCTGGGCCTCACCGACTGCCCAACATCCACAATGTCGATCCCCAATTCGCTCACGCGCAATGAGGCCTTCTCGCTCCTGGGCGTCAGCGGCCTCGCTTTCACGGTCCTTGTCAACACCTTCACAGGCACCGATGGGGAACCTTTGATAGCTTCCCTGGCCCTGTCCATTCTCGCATTCACCCTCTGTTACTCTATGATCCGATGGCTAGGCCCAACCTTTGTCAAGGCTGGCCTCAAGGGTCGCGACCTCTCGAAACCGCACCGCCCCGAGATCCCCGAGTGCATGGGTGCTGTGTGCGCCGCCGTCTACCTGCTCGTCATCATCGTCTTCATTCCGTTCCCCTTCTACAAGGATATTGTTGCTGCCACCAGCGGTGGCGGCAACCGAGATGTCGTGCTGCAGGTCGAGTACATCCAGAAGGGGAGGTTCCTTCACCGTTTCCCGCATAGTAAGGTGAGTGCACATCCAGCTCCCACTGGCTGGCTGGCTTCAAGGCATCACTAACTCCCCCTACCAGCTGGCGAGCTACCTGTCGGCCATCATCTCCCTCCAGACCATTACTTTTCTCGGCATCGGCGACGATCTCTTCGATATCCGCTGGCGCCATAAGTGGTGGATCCCTGGCCTGGCCTCCATCCCCATCCTGGTCGTCTACTTTGTTGACTTCGGCGTCACCTCCATCGTCATCCCCATTCCCCTGCAGCCATACCTGGGCGAGCTCTTCGACCTTCACTTCATCTACTACGTCTACATGGCATGTATCGCCATGTTCTGCCCCCAGAGCATCAACATGCTGGCAGGAATCAACGGCATTGAGGTCTCCCAGTGCCTCGTCGTCTCTCTCCTCCTCGCCCTGAACGACGCTCTCTACCTCATGACCCCGTACCCTCACCCGGCCACCGACTCTCACCTCTTCTCCCTCTACCTGCTGCTGCCCTGGATCGGTGTCTCCACCGCCCTCCTCTGTCACAACTGGTACCCTGCTCGCGTCTTCGTCGGCGATACTTACTGTTACGTCTCCGGTATGGTCTTTGCCGTCGTCGGCATCCTCGGCCACTTCTCCAAGACCCTCGGCCTCCTCCTCCTCCCCCAGCTCGGGAACTTCCTCTACTCTACCCCGCAGCTATTCGGCCTCATTCCTTGCCCCCGCCACCGCCTGCCCCGGTTCAACGCCCGGACCGGGCTCATGGAGCCCTCCGTCACCCCCTGGTCCCCAGACCGCCAGCCCAAGCCCCTGGTCGCGACGGGAATCCGCATCCTGGCCAAACTGCGCCTCCTCACACTCAAGGAAGACGAGAAGACCGGCGACATCCTCGAGACCTCCAACATGACCCTGCTCAACCTCTGGCTCGTCTGGCGCGGCCCCATGCGCGAGGGCCGCCTCGCCCTCGAGGTCACCGGCCTCCAGCTCGTTGCCGGCCTCTTCGGCCTCTTCGCCCGCCACCGACTCGCCCTGCTGATCTTTAAGGAGGACAACTGGGTCTTCAAGACGGCCACCGCCGCCGTGGTCGCGGGTATCCCGGCCGAGGAGGACGTCACCTCCATCGAAACGGTGACGGAGACGGTGATCCGCGCGGCGTATGACGCCGCAGCAACCGCTGCCGCTTGAGGGCGCGGCAGTGAGCATGATGATGGAATACGAAAGCGCGTTGCTGATTGTATCGCCCGATATGGGGTGACATGGATCCCCGGCGACATCCAGGTAGTGGACGATGGCTTGTTACGTACATGGACATGTTCATGACAAGCCCTCAGAGGATGTACGATTTGACTTGAAAGAGCCCTGGCTACAGGCATGCCGACGGATCCGGCTCGCCAGGAAGCGAAGAAGAGCATAGGGTCGCAGAGTGGCTCATAGCGAGAAGGCGGTTTCTTTTCTTAGACTCGAGAGATACCCCAATGTATGTTTAATGATAATTATAGTGCATTTCGCAAACACGGGCACGCGGGACTGTATGTGGAATCGGCGTGAACAAGTCAAAAAAGGTAGCAATGCCACCGCTCATCCATTGGAGATTTTCATACTCGTCCCAGGGTTGGGCTTCCGCCATCGCCGTCTCCAAGCTGTGCAGGAGCCGACTTGGCAAGTCATTCAGACTCTATAACATACAGACGCTGTCGCATCCTGCGACTCCAGGCCCATTTTCGTCTTTCGTTCCTCCCACGTCATTCGTAGAGCGACAGCGGCGACTGCTGCCAAATCAATCAAGGCAAGAAACGACAATCGTCTGCTCAAAGCACAAAAAAGGAAAGGCTCCGCGCCGTCGCGGAGCCGGGAACACCCCCATCTCACCCCGGTGAGATCCCAAAAACCCATGGCTGACCCAACCCGACCACAGCCTGTGAGCGCCGACCCCCATAGAACGCCAAAACGGCAAAGTAAAACATCCCATCCCGCTCGACCCCAACTCTTTTCTTATCAGGTGGAAAGACAGGTGATGAAGAAGCGGAAGCAGCGACCCGGTTGCCGTAGGCATAATCCCCCCACCTCTATATAATATTACAAGGATGTAGTGTTGGTGTGGTTGGGAATGGAGCTGACTCCCTTCGTTGCACCCATGACTGCCGACTCGACCTTGTCGCCATTCGGAGTGTCGATGATAATATCCAGTGGTGGCTTCGTCTCTTCTGCGGGTGTCTTCAGCCCCGTGCCAGTCTTCTTGTTTGCGCGGCTCTTGGTGTAGTCGCTCAGGCTCAGCTTTTTCTTGACTGGGCTCGGATGAGCAGCCATTCCGTTAACCGCCGGTGGTACGAAGGGACTGTGCATTCCGCCTGCTGAGAAGGGAGACTGAGTGATCGACCCTGCTGCGGATTGAGGAGTAGTAACACCAGGAACTGTCGCATTGGCAACACCGAACATAGGCACAGGTGGCATCTGGACGCGTAGATCTGGTGATCTGACCTTGTTGGACTCTAGCACCGCACCTGGTATCGGCGGCTTGGCCATTGTAGGTGACACGGAACCAGCATCCGCCATTGTGGTGTCGGCAATTCCGGACACACCCGGCGACGAAGATCCCTTGATATCGACGTGTTTGGCGGAGACTGGTGAACTGTCGCCATCTGGCCGTGCTTGAAGCGGGGAAGTCGTCATTGTGGTAGTTGGAGACATCTGACCAACCGACACTTGCGACTTCCTTCTCGATTCCTCGTCGCACTTGATGCGATGGCGATTGTTCAGTAGTCGCTGTGAAAGAGAAATAACTCGGCGACGAGGTCGAGGTGTTTGGGGACTGTCGCTGTACCACTCGCCTTGAACAGGATCCGTCTGAACAGCGGCGTCGCAGTAAACCGGCCGAGGGTCTGTCGCTGACCGAGTCGAGGACGCAGCCGGGCGAGAGTATGGAGCGGAGGCGTTGAAGGGATTCTGGCCGTTGGTGGAGTGAGCACTTGATGGAGAACCTGACTTGCTCCGCGATGTCCCTGCGTCGACATAACGCGGGCCGCCGCCGGAGACGGTGCTTTCCGCCTTGGGCTTGGGCTTGGTCCCAGTTCCAGTGCCATCGGATGTGCGCTTCTTCTTCCGAGGCGGTGCTTGTTGCTCCATACGGCGGAAAGAATCTTCCACCATCTGAACTTTCCGCTTTTCCCTCTCTGTCAACTGCGTCAATATTTCCGGCTGATCCAGGGAGCCTTGTCGGCCCGGAGTGCGGTCTCGGCTGGGCGGCTTGCTGCGTTCCGAGACAGACCGAGCATCTTGATCAGCATCGTCCGCATGGCTTTCGCTCGCTGCGCGGCTGTTTGCCGCGTGACCAGTGCTTGTCGGGGATATGGTGTGAACTTTGGGCTTCCTCGACTTCTTCTTGGCAGGTTGTGCTCGTGGCAGTGTCCGGCTCTGGTGGTGTCGGTGAAAGCGTGCAAATGCACAATTACTGCCGAGATCGCAGGCGCAGCCACCATATTCGGAGAGCACGTGGTACAGCCAACCGGAAATCCTATTGTACTCGGTTTCGTCCATATCTGGCTCGTCGCGGGCGGGTGTGTCGTCGTCGCTCAGGCCGATGAGATGCAGCATTCTCGACTTCTGAGCCTTGGGCAGCCGGAAATCCCACGGAAGGGTGATTTGCTCATTCGCGGCGATGTTGCGGTCGCTAACGAGCCAGAAATGATATTCGTATTCTGCCGAGAGATAGGTGTCGAGGATTGCGTTGGGCTTGCAGCTACGACGGACGTAACGAGCAGGGGACGGCTCGTTCCGCGTGTCGATGCAGAGAGGGAGCATAGGGTGGAAGAAAACGAAGGGGAGTGGTGACGAGAGCTCCTCCCATAAATTGTCTGGGTTGGAGCAATAGTCTTTTTGGAAGCCAATCTGGCCATGAAGCTCAACCAACGGGACGTCTTTTTCGATCGCGTCGGGCGTCGTTAGGTATTTCCATCGGAGGACTGTTTCGGACGACGGGGACTTCTTGTCTTGGACAATCAATGTCCTTTGTCGGGTGGCCATGTCGGAGGGCAGTTTCTGGAAAACGTCGTCGAACCGCTGCCCAGTGTCCTCGACCATCTTGTCCCGATTGCGCGGCCACAAGGACACGCTATTTGAGGCGGCTAGGCTGGAGAAGGAATTGCTGGGTGTCTTTTGAGCATCCGCATCGGTTTCGTTGTTGTAGAGGGAGAGGAAGCGCTCGGAATAGCCGTGGAATTCAAAGTCGTTAGGTAGATCGGGAGGAGTCGTGGCGGGGCTTGGAGGATGGCCATTTGGCCGGTTGTTCCCGTACGATGGGCTTCGCTTGTTGGGCATGGAGCTGGTCGAGTTGGATGGCCTGTGAGACGCCTTGACCTTCTTCGCCGGCTGCGTAGAGTCGCCTGGGCTGGCGTGCTTGCCATTTTCCTGGCCACTTGTGTGTCCATTCAATTGCAAGTCGGTCGGCTTGGGTTTCTTCCGTTGGCCCTTGGAAGGGGGGCGCTTGGTCTTCTTGTCGGGTGTCTCCTGGAGTACGGCAGCATTGCCGAGTCTCTTGGTTCGCTCGATGGCCTTTTGAATGTTGAGGGGACGGGGTTTGCAGTCGGCACAGGAGTGAGCAAAGTCCTCCCGGAGTGCCTCCTCCCGGCTGTCCGGGTAGAAGCACTCGATGTGCTGCCACGTGTCGCAAGTGTCGCAGTAGATCGTGTTTCCATCATCATCAGAGAAGTTGCAGATGCACTTGATCGTATAAGGCTCTTCCTCGACCGTCTCAACCTTGCGCGGAGCGTCGGGTTGGGGGACGGGCGGGATAGGAGCGACGAGGGTCTGACTAGGAATCGCGATCTGCGGCGGTAACGACTGCGGCTTTTCTGTCATAATCTAACAAGATGACCTCGTGTAGAAAAGGGGGGAAAGATCTTGAAGACGGAGGAAATGAGGCGAGATGATTAGCGTAGCGGCCTGGAGAGCATGACGCCTCCTTCTTCAGACGCGCGGATACGGTACGTTGAGGGTGGACGTCGGCGAGGAGAAGAAGGAAAGGGGTGTCATTCGATGGAATCCGCGTCGGTCGACGAGCGAGAGCTCAGGTCTGTGGCCGTGTCGTGAGGCACGATCGTCGGAAGAGCGCGAAGGACTCCAGGACGGCGGGCCGCGAGACAAGAAGCGCTCGGTCTGCACCAGCGTTCGATCGAGGCGATGATCGTGCAAGCGCGAGGCGTTGAAGGACCGAGTAAGGAGTCCTGGAGTGGGTGGTTGTCGGCAAGGCTCGCTCTCGTGGTCGCGAACTTGTCTGCCAGCGGTGCAAGACGAGGAGGACGGTGGACGCGGATGGTGTCTGTCGGGGGTGGAATGCGCCTCGAGGAACAAAGAGAGCACGGGTCGTTTCAAGGTCACGTCGGTCGCGGCGGAATAGATGGAATGATCAGACTCGAGAAGACTCGAGAGTGAGGGCGAGAGTGAGGGCTTCGAAGCAGACGGCCTGGAGGTAGACGAAGGTCGGATGGTAGGGGGGAAGAGATTTGAGGATGGGAAAGGATGGGAGAGGGGGGGACAACACGAAGGAGAAAGAAAGGATGGGGCGTCCGTCTGGCTTGGTGCGAGGGAAAGACTGGGCGGGCTGCACCAAAGTTTGGGTTGGGGGCGCGCGGTGTTCCAAGGTTGGGTGGGTGGGTGAGCTATTGGGAGGAGAAGAGGGAGAGGATGGAGGCCGAGTGCGCTGCTTAGGTGGGAGGACACGCCTCTGAAGACTTACCTCGCCCGCCCCAGGGCAGGTGCACAGAGCAGTGAGCGCTGGGGTGCTCAGGCAGGACCTGCTGGAGCGCTGCGGGCGACTGGGACAGGGGATTTCCCCAGTGAGGTGCCCGAGGTGTGGTGAACCAACCCGCGCGTCCAGCGCAGCGCAACAGGAGGAGGCTGGCGGGAGAGGTGGGAAACCATGAGAGCAATGGACGGAACCCAAGGTGGTACCTGTACTTACGAGTGGGGCCAGGCTAATCCCGAAAAAGGCGGTGGACTCGCTGATTTGGTGGCTACCGAAAACCAATCAAAGGGAAGCTGGCGTGGCCGGGGGAATGCCTCAGGCTGCCGTTTCAGGCTCCCAAGGCGTGGTTGCATTTTCCTTCCTTCGCTCCCCCGGTCGTCGAGCACACCCGAGTGAGGACGCTCGGTTGGCACGAGCCCACAGCCGGAATAGGCCAGTGAGGGAGAAAAGAAATGAACTCCAGTGCGGTGCATCTCTGACGATGAGGCTGGGAGCAGAGTAGATAGCAAACGGGGATCCTCGTGCTGGAATGTCGGTATACTCAGCAGCTTTGCTGAATGCAGAAGATGCGGATCGTCGGCTGAGAGGATGGGCACATCCGGGTGCCTTTTCGATCGTGGATGAGATGGGTAGCAAGAGGACGGGCGACGAGAGAGAGGCCTGTGAGGGGGAGATGAGAGGACAACCTGAGTATGGTTGACAGAGGAGCGAAAAGGCGGGCGGACAAGAGTAAATTTGCTGGGCTGACTGGGTGGCCAGTGGAAGCGGGGCTCGCTGGGCGGAGAGGGGCTGGAAATTATCGATAACAGGTGAGGAGCACGGAGTCGCAGTCAGCAGTCAGCGGGCGAGCGGTCGGCAGTCATACAGACAGACGGCAGAGCCTGTGAGCGGGAAACGGACGCTGCCGGTGTGTAGAATTTAAAGCACCTCGCTATGAGTCTCCTTCCGACGCTTACCCATGGAAGCTGCATGAGTGAGGTGGCCTCACAGGAAGCCCTTTCTTTCGCTGCGACAACCAAACATCACTGCATTCGCACAACTCGACTCTTTGCCTCCCACATGTCTGTCATGTAACGGTACATGCGTCGAGAGCGTGCCTCGAGTCATCCGCTAGCAAACACTGGAGGTACAGATACCTCCGCCGACGCGGTCCCCATCTTTTTGTTAGTGACCCCATGTCGCGTTTGATTGGTGCGGTCCTCTCCCTGGTCAGATTAGATCGGGGACTCGCAGCCTGGTCGCCGCGGGGGATTCCTTGTTGCAGGCAGGACATCTCTGCTTTGTTCACCTCCAGGTCGAAGCTTTTAGTGTTTGATCCTCCTCGACGAGTCCGCTGTTGATGCTGGCACGAGCGAGCATTTAGGCATTCCGACTTCTTGGCTGGACCTTAAACAGAGAGGCGCAAAGCAGACTTCAGCATTGAAGGTATGCTGAAGTACAAGTAGGTACTTGATCTTAATCTTTCCTACGAACCTAGCGGTGAGGAACCAATCAGAGATTCGTCGGCATTTGCGAAGGACCCTCGCTCTCTGCCTCGAAGCACCCGCCACAGTTTAATCCAAGGTAACTCTACTTCCCTATCTTGCTCCAGGTGCCTGGCACCAAGACGCATCTGCCAGGGTGATAAGAGAAAGGTACTTACCAATCGGCGTGGTCGACTGGCAACTTTTCCAAGCAGGCACGCCCGCGAGAATCTGCGTCCAGCTTTGGGGTGCCAACACGACGACGGCCTTTACCCAGCCGCTGTTACGAGTCAGGCCCTAGACAAGTGTCTTGCTAAGTTTCTGTGTGAGAAGGAACCATCCTAGGAACCACAAGATTCATGTGTTGTTTCTCCCCGACAGCAATGCAGGTACGCTTCCTTCGAACCTCACACTTTGGGTGGCTTGGGGGGGCTAAGCATTCGGATTCGCGACAGGATCCCGGAGGTTGACCCCAGTTCGAGAAGAAGACATCACGTGGGGCAGAGCCAGTCGTTCACCTCCATGATTGCTGGGTTCTTGGCGGCGAAGTGGGAACTCGAGGGCCTGGGGGCGAATCACATCATCGCGTGACTGTCCCCATGACGTGCTCCAGCTTCCTTCCAGGTTTAGCCGCTGAGCCAACCAAAAGTACAGTGGCGCTGCGTCTCGCCCAACCACTGCCTCGCAGTCCGACACCTTCCATGCGTGCTGAGTCCTTTCCTGCTATCAATCACCATCAACTTTCAATAGCGACTTTCCCGACCCGACGACGACTACCTCTGATCCCCGAACCCACCAACCGCATTATATCTACATCACGCCTCCCGGGCAACCCTTGCGATGAAGTTCGCCTCCGCCCTTATCGCCCTCCTCTCCGCCGGCCTTGTGCCGGCCTCGGTCCTTCCCCGGGACCAGTCCGTCATCGCCGACGATGACCTCAAGATTCCCGGTGACTCGCCCCTCGAGCTCTGCCCCAAGGAGCACGAGAACGACACTGTAACGATCGAGAAGGTTGACCTGCTGCCGAACCCTCCCAAGGCGTATGTTTCCCCCCAGCGACTGAACGACTCCCGATATCGCAGACGAGGCTGACTCGGTGTTGTTTGCAGTGGCGAGGAGCTGGTCATCAAGGCCTCCGGCACCGTCAAGGAGACCATCGAGAAGGGTGCATATGTCCTTCTGCAGGTCAAGTATGGCCTGATCCGCCTCATCAGCACCAAGGCGGATTTCTGCGACCAGATTGAGAACGTCGACCTCGAGTGCCCTGTCAAGGACGGCAAGCTGAGCATCACCAAGTCCGTCAAGCTCCCGGCCGAGATCCCCCCTGTAAGCTATATACATGTCTGCTCGTTGATCAGGATCGTTTGACTGACTCCCGACAGGGCAAGTACACCGTCTTTGCCGATGTCTACACCGCGGACGACGAGCCCATCACCTGCCTGACCGCCACCGTCGTCTTCTCCCGGGGCGGCGACAAGAGTTTCTTCAACTTTGATCTTTAAGGTTTTAACGGGTCATGAATTTCACGGAATAGTCTCAAGCAACCGAGACGCAACGACGCAACGGCGGTAGCAACTTGCAGTACCACCCCTTTGATTCATCGCATGCGCAACGCAACCCAGGCATCATCCACAAGTCTCTCGTCTTCCGCATCTCGTCATCACTGTTCGGCATTGTTTTTGATGTGGGCTCGTTTCTTTTTGGGAGGTGTTTTCTCGTTCATAGGATAATTTGACCTAAACCATGCACTGCGCGCCGACGGTGCCGATGCAAGTGATCCATGGCCCGTTGCGTACATAACCGATGTGTTCTGTCATAGCGACCCTGCTTACTCGCCAAACAATCTGCGGACTCTCCTGAGCACACTGTCCTTCTCGGGGTCGTACGGGTGGTCCTTGCTGGGAATCTCGAGCACTGTCGGAAATGCTGCTGTGTACGTATCGATGCGGTGTCTTATCCGGTCGGCGATCTGTATGCCAGTTTAGATGTTGCTCCAGCCGTCAGCTGAGGCCTATACCACCCACATGTTGGTTGATGAGAACGATTCCAATGTCCTTTCGCTCGGTCGTAAAGCTCTCAAAGGCCGCCTCGATCGAGGCATTGTCTGTCTTGCTGTCCACGACGAGGAAGTTCTTCGCCTGGTCTGCGCCGGTGCTCACATGCTGCGCTTTCCGTCAGTACGAAACTAGGAGAGGGCGCCATACGACAGGACGAGAACCTACGCCGATGCCTGCGAGGAGCAGTCCAGTGACAGAGTCCTAGCGAGCGGTCAGTCAGCTGTCGGTCTGGGGTTGGGTTGCGCGCGCACCTCGTCGCCGATGACGGCGAGGAACTGCCTGTCCTTGTAGTCTGCCTGCGACGTCATGCTGGGGGCGCTCGAGTCGATGTCGAGCTGTAGGGATGCAGGACGGACGGGAGGTGAGGTTGGCAACCACCGCAATGCGTCCGGCCCAGGCACTGGAAGCTTTGGCCGCCTGGGCCAGCAGGAACCCCACGCGGGCAACGCCAGGGACCCACCTGGACGTCACCCTGGCGCCTGCACCTCGCTTTTATTTGGCACAAAGACGAGCTCCCTTTGTAAACAAAAGGACAACGACCTGCAACAACGACCGGATCTTGTCGTCTACAAATACCTTCCCAGGCCATCGACCGGCGCATTACCGGCGTCATCTACAGTTTCGTTTTACGACACCACGCAAAACGAAACCTTCACGATGCCGCGTCTGGTCAGGCGGAGGCCTTGGTCCGAGAGGGTCATGGCCATGTTGAACCCCATGGACTTTCTGCTCTGGCTCTCCGAGGAGCTGGAGACCAGAGACTGGGATTCAAAGGCCCTGGGTACGCAGCTGGGCCTTGGATTCAACTTTGTCTTCTTGCTCGCGAGGGCCAACTCTGTTGCCTCGGCGGGCGCTGACGATGTCTTCTCGGACGGTGGCAGTAGCAATGTCACGATCTACGTAGTGAGTTGCCTTCGTGGCAGGTACAATTTCCATTCGACTGACTTGTGCTGCAGGTCCGACCTCTGGTCTGGATCCTCATCGCCCTCTCCGCTGCGAACGCCTTCTACACGATGACAAGATCGAGGCACTACAGATTATTCGAGGTCAACGTCGAGCAAGCGCCCCAGACCCCCTCCGCCCAGCGCGTGAAGGTCCAGTCATCTCCCGTCGCGTCCTCGCCCTTGCGATTCTTTACGAAGCTCATGCTTCCCGAGTCGGCCGAGTCCAGAGCTCACCCAGATAAGACGACGGATGTGTGGGAACTGGCCGTCTGGGATCCGCTGCCAGTGTCGCTGCAGCTCTTCGCGCTCTTCAGCCCTGGGCATGTCCTGGTCTACATGCTGTTTCTGCCTTTGGAGTCTATGGATCCTCGCCCGAGCGTCACAGTCGCCAAAGCCATCATTCTCCAGGCCATACTAAGCGTGCAGATGTTGCTGCTCCAGTCCCGCTTCTCTCAGCAGATCAAGGACACTGCTGTTATCCACAGGGAGGTGCTGCATGAGTATGACACCAAGTTCGTCCATCCGAGACTTCATCCGGTTGTCAGGGACGTGGGCACGCAGGTTTCGGAAGACGAAGAGAAGAAGGGTCGCGACTTTGTGGAGTTGGGCACCCCCACAACGGTAATCAAGAAGGAGTTCCAGACGCACCCAAACCCGAACTACATACGCCATGTCAACCCCGACAGCGAAGGACCCGTCAAGCACACCCCTATCGCTTCTCGCCTGTTCACGCCGACGCAGCCTGCCCGGCGATCAGATGCCTTCACACCGGCGGTGCCCAGCACCCGGGGCTCTTCTCGTCAGAGCCTGCCGGCCGGATACCAACCGTCCCCGGCGATCTCGACCACCACAACCACGGGGACGCAATTTGGAGGCAACCTTGGCGTATTCACCCACGCTAACTCCCCGCTGAAGAAGGCGAGCAGTCTTCACGATATGAACGCGACGTACAACTCGCCCAGAAACTCGAGAGAGATGGCTGCCCTCGAGCAGCGACGGTCCAGCCCCCTCAAAGAGAACAGGCGACTGACCACAGCCAACGACGGTCATCCATTTGCTACGTCGACTTCTACTTCCAGCACAAATCCTTTCGCCCAGGCTCAGAGGGGCCGGTTGGGCCAAGAGAGATATCCTAAGATGTGGGGGCGATAGAATCAGGGGGTTCCCGGCGAGAGCCTCACTTCTAGTAATTGGGGTTATCATGCATCGGCGGCGTTGGGCACACTGTATGGTATTTTTCTCTCATAAGAACAAGGGCTTTTCTTTCGGTTTGGGATGTTTCCCTCGCTGATACGTTACTACTGTTTCCTTGTCCACTTCCAGCAGTCACTACCTTACCTTAGGTTGCCAAACTCGGGTGCTCTTCCCCTGGTTGTGTGCTTGCACGCGCAAGCCTCTCTTTCCTCACTCAACGCGCCCATCATAGACGGGAGCAACTACCAAACAAGAACAGGTCAGTTCCCAGGGTAGGTGCCTCCTCAGCTGAGGTCCGTGTCTTTTTCTCTGACGTACCTAGACTCCAGGGGCGCCATCGTCCTCCTCTCGCAACAACACCACGACCTGCGTTCTGCCCAAGCCGTTGAGTCAAATATATTCTTTCACTCATCTAATCGACCAAGCACTCTTTATTGTACGGCATGCCGAGTGACACCCCACAGAGACAACCTTCCCTCCCTGAGCGCCTCAAGAACTTCCTCCCTAAGTACCGACCCGAGAAGGGCGGTACACTCCGCGATCAAGGATACTAGGAGTCCATCGAAGGCGGCCTTCCCATCGAGCTTGCTCTTCCTGGCACTGCCAGTTCACCGTCCAGCAAGCAGCTGTCTGCTCAACGTCGGCACACCGAAGTAACTCCAACAGTGGGTAGCCCAGCCATCCAGAAGCCCCTAGCAAGGGCGAAGACCACGCAAGAATCGGTTCGGGGCTGGAGAGAGAGCTCCGATCAGATTGTCCACTGGAACCCTGCCAGGCCGATTGGCACTCCTCTTCCGAGAGTAGTCTCTGCGCCTCTTCCATATCGAGAAAAACGACGACAAAGGCGTCTGCTACAACAGAGTGGCGACTACCTAGGCGTCCAGGGCGTCAACCCAGCCACCGGAGAGCTGGATGTGGTCACGCCAACGCCATCCAACAGCTCCCACAGCCAGATAAGTCTCACGACGGACCAGAGGCTCAACGCCATTGAAAGACGTGCCCAGGCTGCGCGCAGAGCCTACCAGGAGACCCTCAATAAAACACACGCAGAAGCACGGGACATTCTCTTGCAGCGAGAGAAAGAGAAACAAATCCTGAGAAACAAGCAGAAGGAGGCTGTGCGACTGGCGCAAAGAAAAGTCAGATGGCATCGCGACCCCAGGCAGTGGTCGTCCGCGCAGGAGCCTGATCTCAGTCCCATCACTCAGTCTCACAGGAGTCTGACGCCCGAGGCATCTCCGGCGCCACATCGGGGCTCCAACATGAAGCAGCCCGCGTCTGATATCGCTGCAAAGAAGCACGATCTTCTGCAGTTGGACGAGGAAGATAGAAGCGATTCATCGGATACTGTCATCCGTACACCTGCGCGACGAAGATCTTCCATGTTCCATAGCGCTGCCGCCGAAGAACTCTTCGCCCATGGTATAACGACCATATCTAACGAGGCAGTTGGCCCAGGAGATTGCGGCAAACCGGGGGACAACTCAAATGCAAGGCGCCAAAGCACTGCAGAGCGGGTGTCTTTTTTAGGGCCACAGAGCCCAGAGATGGGGCTGATCAGGACGTCGGGCTCAATGCCGGGAAGTTTTGCATCCACACTCATCACCACCACTACTGGCTTCGACCAGAGAAAGACCAGCCCCCCTCCCGCGTTGACACCGAGTATCTCTCCGAGCTTCAACGACCACCTAGCCGTGACAGCCGCACGAGAAGCTACGTCGGCGCGCCTCCTTGGTGCCACCAAACTACGCACCGAAAGCCTGTCCCCAACCGCGTCGATTCTGGGCGGCCAGTATACGCCTCTGCAGCGACGCAGACAGAGGAGCCACAATCAGGTCACCAAAGCAAAGTCCCAGGGAGCGAAGTCGGCGAGCGGCACGATGACTATTGTCATCACAGTTGCGGGTCAGCCTCCCAACAGACAAGAAGACACCGCCGGCACCGGCGGTCGTTCAGAAGATCGAATGCCTGACCACGTGCGTGCATCCATTAAGGTGTTAGAGGTGCTGCTGCGGCTCCATCGTCTGAGCGTCCGGGTGGCCAGGGGCTACTGGCGAGTTATATCTCCGGTATTCGACGCGAGATCTCCCATCAGGACGAGATATGCCACGCGGGACAGCACCTATGCGGACTGCTTGGTTTTTGGGATGACATATCTGGCATTGGTGTGTCTTCTGGCATGCAGCATTCGGGCTTGGAGGAGCATAGTGTGGCTAACGCTCAAGATGGAAGAAATGTATTGAAGGACGGACAGGTTGGTAACAGGGAGGGAGACTCTGATGGAGTTGCATGTCCACAGTCTGTATCACAGGGGGTTAGGGGCAGCTACACGTGTCAGACGGTGCTGTCCAAAGTATTATTAGTCGAAAGACCTGAGATAGGAAACCAGCAATCGTCCCCAGAACGAAACACGTCTGAGATCGCTCAACGCCTCATCTGCCGACTGTTCCAGGAACCCAATAGGTACTTGCATACAGTGTGATGCTAGGCAATTCTAAATCAGGTTTACGGGTGCGATCAAGAGTCCGGAAGCTGATATCCAGGCGCCTAGGGTGTTGCAGTCGTTGGAGGCCCCGAACATCGGAGCTCCCAGCCCAGACTCCCAGCTCAGGGATCGTCAGGCTCGGTGACATCGCCTTCCCCAGGATCAGGCCGGATGGAGACGAGATTGGCATTGTGGAGGGACGACGTCGTCGCCTGCCGTCGGCCGAGGACCCTGCCGGTGGTCCTTTGGGCCGGGGTTGTCTGTGTGGCTCAGTCAGCTCGGACATGGGCCAAGGCTACGATGCGCCGGCTCTGAGATGATAGGGGGCATAGTCCGAGTGCGGAGATGGTGTGATAAGAGACATGCAGTTCAAGGCGTAAGGTAGGGGGGCGTGATAAGAGGAGACATCGGCATGTAGCACGCACATATGCGGCGGGATGGTGTCGTCAGGCGGGAATTTCGCCATGCTGGAGTGAACCAGAATGGATGTTTGCATCCTGGGTATCCGCGATCGATCCTTGTCGTGGCACCGCCACCGTCTTTTCACCGAGGTGAGCTTCAAGGTTTCTCCAAAGGCCGCCCAGGGCCGCTGTGGTTCGAGTGGATACACTGCAGGCCGGCATCGCTCACCTTCTGTGTGAGGAAGGTGCTTTGGTGGTGGGATGTTTTGGGGAGGGGACTGCTGGGGCAATTGGGGGCGAGGGCAGCCAATGGAGCGTCGTCATTTGCAAATCCAAGTCTCTGTACCCCGCGTTCCGGGAATCGGAAGCTGAAGACAGGGCAGGCATGACTCCGATGTTCGGCGGTCCCTTTTTTGAGGTGCTGGAAAGCCTCTGGAAAGGAAGGTATAGCAGGCCCGGAGGGCATGGACTCGTGTTTACTGGCAGGAGGATCCCGCAGTCCGACCTGAATCAGGCCAATCTCGGCCTGTTCATTGGGGCAATACGACAGAAGTGAGACGAGGTTCGCACCGACGGGATTCGCGGTTGGGCGATATCGTCCCCCAACCTTCAAACTACAAAACCGGCCTCTTTCCCCCACACCACATCGGCCCGTGATTACGGTGGCCAGTCCAGTCTCTTTCTTGACTTTGCATTCTCCCTTTCCCTTGTTCACTTCACTCCTCTTCTCTTGTCACCCCCAACTCCTTCAGCCCTACCTGCCTGCCACCCTGCTCCCTCCCTCTCACCCCTCGATCGTGGTACAACCTCGACCCGATCACATCGCTCGTATCGGAGATCAAGAGACTCCCTCCCTCAATACAGAAACCCCAGAATCACCCAAGTAACACACACAATGCCCGTTGCCGAAGGATCGCCGCAGACCCTCTACGACAAGGTCTTCCAGGCCCACGTCATCGACGAGAAGCTCGACGGCACCGCCCTGTTGTATATTGGTGAGTAGGCCCGTCAACCCTCGTCGCATTTCCGATGCTCCCACTTGAGCCGATTGCTGATGTGCGACTTCTTGTTGCTGCGCAGACCGTCACCTTGTCCACGAGGTCACTTCACCTGTAAGTGCAGCTGAGCAGAAATTCCCCGGCGATGACGTCGCCCGCCCAGACAAGGACTGCCCCGCGCTAACACCGCCCTCAACAGCAAGCATTCGAGGGCCTCGAGAATGCCGGCAGAAAACTGCGACGACCCGACTGCACTCTTGCGACCACGGATCATGTAAGTTCCTTGTTCTTCCCGCGACGATGCCGGCCCCTCCTACTTTTTCTCGGCTTCACGCTGAGCTCGTCCATGGCCTCCGGTGTCGGAGAGCTAACATGTGTGTCCTCAGAACATCCCGACCTCTTCGCGCAAGACCTTGAAGGACCTCGCCTCCTTCATCGAGGAAGATGACTCCCGACTCCAGTGCGTGACCCTCGAGGAGAACGTCAAGAAGTTCGGCCTCACCTATTTCGGCCTCGGCGACAAGCGTCAGGGCATTGTCCACGTCATCGGCCCCGAGCAGGGCTTCACCCTCCCCGGCACTACCGTCGTCTGCGGCGACAGCCATACATCTACCCATGGCGCCTTCGGTGCCCTCGCCTTTGGTATCGGTACCAGTGAGGTTGAGCACGTCCTTGCCACCCAGTGCCTGATCTCCAAGAGGAGCAAGAACATGAGGATACAGATCGACGGCGAGCTGGCCCCTGGTGTTAGCTCCAAGGACGTCGTCCTCCACGCCATTGGCAAGATTGGCACCGCTGGCGGAACCGGTGCCGTCATCGAGTTCTGCGGCTCCGTCATCCGCAACCTGAGCATGGAGGCCCGCATGTCCGTCTGCAATATGTCCATCGAGGGTGGCGCAAGGGCCGGCATGGTTGCCCCCGACGAGGTGACTTTCGAGTACCTCAAGGGCCGTCCCCTGGCCCCCAAGGCTGACTCCGAGATGTGGGAGCGCGCTACCACATACTGGAAGTCCCTCCAGTCCGACCCTGGCGCCAAGTACGACATCGACGTCTTCATTGACGCCAAGGACATTGTTCCCACCCTCACCTGGGGTACCAGCCCCGAGGACGTCGTGCCCATTACCGGCAGCGTTCCCGACCCCGAGAGCTTCTCGAACGAATCGAAGAAGGCCTCCGCCCGCAGGATGCTCGAGTACATGGGCCTGACTGCTGGCACCCCCATGACGGATATCGTGGTCGACAAGGTCTTCATCGGATCTTGCACCAACTCTCGTATTGAGGATCTCCGCGCCGCTGCCCACGTTGTCAAGGGCAGGAAGATTGCCGACAACATCAAGCGCGCCATGATCGTCCCCGGCTCTGGCCTCGTGAAGGATCAGGCTGAGGCCGAGGGTCTGGACAAGGTCTTCACCGATGCCGGCTTCGAGTGGAGAGAGGCTGGATGCAGCATGTGCCTTGGCATGAACCCTGACATCCTTTCCCCCCAGGAGCGCTGCGCCAGCACCTCCAACCGTAACTTCGAGGGCCGCCAGGGTGCCGGTGGCAGGACACATTTGATGTCCCCCGTCATGGCCGCTGCCGCCGCCATTGTCGGCAAGCTGGCCGATGTCAGGACTCTGTCCGAATACACGGCCACGCCCCACATCCAGGCCTCTGTTGCCCCGGCTGGAAAGCCCCATGTTGACGAGCGCGTCGAGGATGACGACACCGAGAAGGACTTGATTGGCGATCAGCCTGAGGACTCCTCTCCTCACGTTAACACCCTCACCCCGGTCGAGGGTTCCGCCGGTCTGCCCAAGTTCACCACCGTGAAGGGTATTGCTGCCCCTCTTGAGCGGTCAAATGTCGACACCGATGCGATCATCCCCAAGCAGTTCTTGAAGACCATCAAGCGCACTGGCCTCGGCAGCGCTCTCTTCCACGCCTGGAGGTATAACGAGGACGGTACTGAGAACCCCGACTTTGTCCTGAACAAGGACCCCTACCGCCAGGCCAAGATCCTGGTGTGCACCGGCCCCAACTTCGGCTGTGGCAGCTCGCGTGAGCATGCCCCTTGGGCTCTGCTCGACTTTGGCATCAAAACCATCATTGCCCCCTCGTTCGCTGATATCCATGAGAACAACCTGTACAAGAACGGCATGCTGCCCGTTATCGTCCCCAACAAGGACGATATGGATGCCATTGCGGCTGAAGCCCTGGCCGGCCGCGACGTCGAGGTCGATCTCCCCAACCAGGAAGTGAAGAACGCCTCTGGCACCACGATCTGCAAGTTCGAGGTTGGCGAATTCAGGAAACACTGTCTGGTCAACGGCCTCGACGACATTGGCCTGACCCTGCAGATGGACGACAAGATCACCGAGTACGAGAAGAGGATTTCTGAGGTCACCCCGTGGGTTGACGGAACTGGCTACCTGAAGAGGAACGGCCGGAGTAACCAGATCGCTGCTAAGCCGGCGCCGGTTCCCAAGACCAACCGCGGCGAGACGAAAAAGGAGCCCTTGGAGTGGTGAAGCGGGAATAGCTTCCGGTTAATGTCATGTGTTATGAGGTTGCAAAACTGGTGCATCGTTATTCGAATTCGACGGTTCGAATTTGTACACAGCCTACAATTTGGCTGGTGACTTTGGATAAGGCTACCGAGGGAGACTGGACGTCCTTGTCCCCGAGGGACAGGCAAAGGTTTGATGGAGGACAGCATTCATAAGAGAGACTTCGCAAGATTCATCATTACGGCTTACTTCCTATGTGCCTACCGTTTGGTGAAATGCCATGTTGGAACACTTTTCGTGTTTGATTCTTACCGTCACGATGTGTCATCCCTCAATATCCCAACATGAACTGCGAAACCGGATCCGACCCTCAGGCCCTCGCCCAACATCTCATCCGGCACGCGCCACGTCCTGAAGCGGGCGTGGAACGCCTTCAGCCACCCCTCGAATACCTCCGGTGATCGGAGCTGTTGCGCGACGACGCACACGCAGGGATCCTCCTCCTCGTCGCTCCGCGCCGGTCCGATGGCACGGAGACGGCAGGCGTCGGCACAGGTCTGCACGAGGGGCTGGATGAGGGCGTCGTTGTAGATGCAGTCGCATGCCACAACTAGGTCGAAACTGCGGACGGCGGGGCACAGGGTGAGCTCGGCGGTGGGGGTGTCGAGCTCCCAGTCGAGAGTGGTGAACTGGATTTCGCCGGGGTTGGGCGTCGGTTTGGTGGAGGTGGCCTTGCGGCTCTTCTTGGAGGCGGGCGGTGACGGACGGTTTGCGTCAAGGTTCTGCTGGACGAAGCGCTGGACGTAGGGCTGGTCGGTGAGGATATATCGGGATACAAGGGGGGCGACGGCCAAGGCCGTGAGGGCGGAGATGCCGCACCCGAGTTCAAGGATGGAAGCGGCCGCGGGGCGGAGGGGGTTGGAGGGAGAGGCGAGCCAGGTCGCGAAGAGGGGAGTGATTTTCCAGAGGACTGGGGGCGTCAGTTTGAGTTGGCATGGGGTTGTGATTGTTGGCGGTATTATTGAGCTGCCCCTGACTTGTGAGGTCGGGGATGAGTTGGAGATACGGGAGTGGACAAAAGTTGGGGAGATCGGCCCATGATAGCATCACTTTGGGAAAAGAAAATGATGAATGAAACCAGCTTACCGGCGCCGGTCGTTCCGCCCTCCCTGTTTGATGCCAGCACGGCTGGGGATTGGTATATTGTGAAGTCCCGCCCAGCCACGGTGATATCGAGCTCTGTCGCCTTTGGGTCCACAAAGCCGAGATTTGCGGACGGAATGGGCTGGGAGAAAAGGAAGAATGTTTCTGCAGCGGCTGTGAGTTACTATGTACTCTATGAGATCTGATCATGAGAGATGAAGGAGGTAGCCTTGTTGTAAGACGAGCGGGTGGAGAAGCCGACACTGAGACTGACCTTCCTCTGGGTCGAGGACCTCCTCCTCAAAGGACTCGATCAGAGCCCGGATAGACATTCTCGTCTTTCAATTGGCCAATATTGCCTCTATGTATGTTTTTCGGGGGGCGTTTGGTGGCGGCGAGGTATCAGCTGCGTCCCTACAATGATGATGATGAGAACTCGGAGCTGAGCCAAGACGTGGGACGTCCACATGGAAGCTTGGCTAAAAAATGTCAAAGTGGGTCCTCCGGCTCCGTGCCGGCCGGAGACTCCGGGGTCCCCGATCCCAAGACCGGACCCATCCATAAGGATGAGGTGCCGCACTCCGCAACGCTCCTGGCAAGCTCGGAACTGTGTCCTCTGAGATTTTTTTGTGTATGGCTTGTGCAATGACGATGCAGGCGCTTTTACGATTCGCCTTGCACATGCAGTGATGATACTCTTCCTGGCACGGGGATGCATGTTGGCGATCAACAGATGGTTCCAAGATACGTTTCGAAAGAGATGCTACTGATGTTTCCAACACGACCTGATTCGTATATCCCCGAAGGCCCTGGCAAGGACGTGCCTCCATCACTGCTTGATGGCGTCGGCAAGCCAAAGCCCGAATTCCGTGAACTCCCTGATGAATTTGAGCTTGGCCTCGGGTGCAGCATTCTGCATGCGGTTCCAGCCCTCCAACAGCTCACTGACCTTGTCCAACTTCTCCCAGACCTGAATGAAATTATTCGAGGTAACGCTGCCAAGTCTAGCAAACGCTCGCTTCATGGCATCGGGGTCCGCGATCAGTGACGCCCCGTTGTCAGGAATCGGAATCCCCACCACATCGCCCTTGTTCTGGTTCACGGTCTTGGCAGCGATAATGCTGGCCTTGACGCAGTAGACGATCATGGCCGCGAGACCAGCAGCCAGAGCCGTGGCGACGCTCGAGCCGGTCTCGTATTTGACTTCTGTCACTCGGTTCGTGACGCCCCGGGACGCGGGGGTCTCGAAGATCCTGCTGCCGACTTGGTCTTTGACGACGTCGACGCCGGGCAGGACATACGTGATGCCGACGTCGGGTGTCCACTGGAAGACTTTACCATCCGCGCTTGCGGCGCCGATGCGGAAGAAACGGTCGCGCCACGGGCCGCTGGGGTAGTCGAGCTCTGTGAACTTGCCTTCGTCTGGCGCTGAGCAAAACATGAGGACTTTCTTTTCAACCGCCTTTTCGAGCACAGCATGCACTGAGGGAAGCGCGTTAGCAGGAGCAATCTGATATGGCCAGTGTTGCGACTTTCGGCCTTGACCTTCACCATGATATTTGGATGGGGCAAAGAGCCGCGGATACTCACATCTGTCTTTCGCTCCAATGTCGCTCTTGTCCTTTGCCCCCATGGGGAGGGTCCACGACATTGAGATAATGCTAGCCTTCTTGTCCAAAGCGGCTTGTACGGCCTGTGGAGAGAGTCAGGATATAGAACGTGAGCGTCAGAATGGTCCGACAGCTTGCACTTACCTGTGCCGCATAATCCTTGTCGATATTGCTCTTTCCATTGGCGTTGTTGAATGTCCTGAGACGAATCGGGTACACCTTGGCCATGGGGCAAATACGCAGGATCATGTTAGCCATGACGGTGCCATGGCCCTTCGCTGACGAGAACGGCGGCCGGACTTTGCCATTGTGGAAGTCAAAACTCTTGCCTTCGAGGACTTGGCTCGAGTACGCTGTGTCAAAAACGTCGACACCGTCGTCAATCAGAGCTACAACGACGCCGTCCTCGACATGCTCTGGCGTAGCCTTGCCCTGCCTCGATTGCATGAATTCTTCGACTGTGCGTTCCCAGAAGGGTTTCATTTCTTCCGCGAACTTTGCAGTCGAATTCAGCCATCGATGGGAGTTGACGCCCTTGACAGGAGCCGAAGTGATGTATGAAGCGGTGTCGCGGGCCGTCGCAGTGTGGTCCTTCTCCGTGCCCAAGTCCCCGGTGATGACCTCGACATGGCCGAACAACCCAGTTAGACCCGAGTCTTCTGGGATCTCTCGACTTTCATGGACGGCCCGGACAGTTTTCCGGCTCTGGTTGAGCCTGGCAGAGAAGTCTCTGACTTTTTGGTTGGTCCATTGTGCATTGTCATACATCTTTGCCTCTGTCAGCTTTCGAACCAGATGGGAGGGAAGTCAGAGAATCACATACTTTGTCCGAAGTCGGCCTGAACAGGTATACCCGTTGAAGCCGAGGAAGCATCGGCAGGCCCTCTGGCTCGCTCCAAGCTCGAAGCACGGCATTGCTGCCGCTCCACCTCAGATGCAGTTGCTTCAACTGCCGATCCGGATCAAACACCGTACTGGTACTCTTAGGTGCCTCGTCTGTAAGATCCTCTTTCCCTGGGATTTTGCTGCTGACGTGCAGAATTGTTTCCGGGTCCAGGTCGACCTTTCGCCAATCCAGGTTCTCAATGATGAACCGCTCGAGAGACGCCTGGATGGCTTCATCGCTGTGGACTTTCTCGTTCGCGTTTCCACAGTCGTCAACGGATAGTTGAATGATGTGACGCACACCCTTTTTGTACAGCCACTCGAAAAAGTACCTCATGTCCTTGCGCCCGAGATGACCAAGTTGTCGCATCCCAGACTGGAGCTCGGCATCGCGTTCACGGTCTGCCAGCCGACCCCTGACTCCGACCTCAACATGTGGAAACGAGACGTATTGCAGGACGGGGTCGAACTTGATTCCCACCTCAGCTTTCTCACTGAACCGTGTGATGAAGTCGTTCCAAGTCAGCTTGCGAGGGAGGCCCTCGTAGTTGAAGCTGATCCGGACATCTAACCAAGGTTAGCAATCGTCTCTCCCCTCATCGGGCCGTTCAATTTGCTCTCACCATCCATGTTAGTGCCATACAAGAACGATATGGCCTTTTCCTCATTTCGCGTCCTCATGTAGTGCAGCTTCAAGGAGAGCAAGATCTCATCGGAATTCTTGGTCCACGTCTGCATGTTGCCGCCGCTCTTACGGGCTGTTGGAGCCGGTCTCACAGGTTGCTTCGGCTTCGGCTTTGCCTTCTCCTGATCTGGTTTCGTCTCAAGGCGCGCCGTATTGCTTCGCTTGATCGGCGTGTTAGGCGCCGGCTCCGCCTGACGAGAAGCGTAATTTGTCCGGATCACTATCTGCGGAGCACTCCGATCCGGCTCAGTGACCCTGCTTGGCCGGCTTCGACTTGCGTCCCGGCCCACGCCGTCTCGGTCTTCACGGCGATCAAGCTTCGCAGGCGCTTGGCTCTCCTTGAGCCGGGCAGCCTCCTCAGCCTTCTTCTGCTGGCGTAGTGCCTCGCGTTCGTCGCCTTCGTCACCGCCTGGCTTGGCCGTAGACCGAGACGTGGGCTCTCTCGCTCCGGCATTGGGCCTCGGCGGCTCCCTCATAACAGGTCTATCTCTAACGGCGTCATTTACTTCTCGCTTGCGGTTCTCCAAGGTCCGACGGACTTTGGCCTTGTGCTCTTGGTACTTCTTGATGACGACTGCCCTGGTTAGCTCGTGTTCCTGGTATACCGACGAGCCGCTCTTGTCGGCAATGTCGAGAAACGTCTTTGATGGTCGTGGATTCGCCTGGGTGGCGGCTTGATCCCTCTCGATGAGAAGAGAAATGAGCTGTGCTCGTTCGTCTGTGCACTGCGAGAATGCCACTGCATAATGCATGGGGGTCTTGCCGAGGCCATCTTGGACGCCCAGCGCCTCATCGGTGGCGTTCTCAATGAGCATCTTGGTCGTTTCCGGGTCCAGGTTCTCCTTGAGAGCGAAATGGAGACATGTTTTCCCTTCCTGCGCCTTCTGCCTCAGCGCCTCGTCCAGATGCTCCCGGTGGTTTGCGATGCCGTCATCGTCGGCAACAACTTCGAGACATGTTGAGACCATGTATTCGACCAGTTGATGCTGGGACTTTCTGATGGCCATGAAGAGGGGATTGTGTCCGTCCTTATTCGTGGACTCGAGCAGATGCGGGTATGTCCTGACCAGCTGCCGCACGAGAAGCTCGATGTCGGTGGGCTCGACATCGTCGGTGTGCTGGACGACCTCGACCAGTGCGTGGAGAAGATTGCCAGCGATCTTGGAAGTAGATATGCCGGCGATGTCGCCGTAGAATTCAAAGAACTCCTCAACGTCGCCGCGGGTGGTGTACTTCTTCTTCGACCGGATCTCTTTGCTGGCGGCCTTGAACCGGTCCTCATAGTTCTCCTCCCTCGTCACGTGGATGATGTCGTCGCCGTCCTCGAGGGCCTCGGGGTCGAAGTAGTCCGACTCATACGCCGCCTGGAGCTCTCCATCGGAGTCATGCTCTGCGTTGGTTGCCATTTCAATTGCTGCGCATGCATGCGTGTGTTTCTTGTTTCTTGCTGAGTCGAGCGAGACTTGAGAGGCCGAGTGAGGACAGACGCCTTTGGACAACAAAGACGGAGCCTGCTCTCACTCAGTCCAGACAGACCGCGAGGCACCTGAAGCTTTGGCCCCCAACCTGGTCATCTCCCGAGTTCCCAACCCCCCCTGCTCCCGATGATACATCCATCGTCCGGGGCTGTGCACACAGTGCGGGACCGGAGCTGAGGAAAGATGGGGCCAGGGCCACCGGCAAGTACAAATATCAAGCAGACATCATCAGTGTTGAGCGAGTTGGGCGTGAGAGGGACGAATGATCCGCGATTCTTCAATCCCAAGCGCAACAGAGTTCCCATCGTTCGACCAGACAAACCAATATGGCCGACCTCGCACAGGACTCCCGGTCCGAACTGCTGGATGGAGAAGAGGAGATCAACCTCGGCCTTTATGAGACCGGGGGAGAAGAAGGGAGCTCATTCCGCCTCTTCAACGTGGCAGATGATCAATACCACCGAGCGGAGGTTCTGCAGCGCACCGGCGCAATCGACATCACCTGCAACCTCGACAAGGTTGTACAGTACGTTAACCCGGAGTTCATTTCCCCCTTATTCTGGCTGTTTCAGGGGTTCTGCGACATGTTGCTGCTCCTCAGACACGATGAGTAGCTCCTAACACTTCCACAAAGGGTAAATTCTAACTCCGCGGGTTGATAGCGGGGCCATGTCCGACGACAGCGACCGTTATGCGACTCTGATTGTCATGCAGTGGTACTTCCAGCCGAAAGGCTCGCGCCGCATTTCCGAAGCCACCATCGGGCTCTTGTTCGAAGCGACCTCTGACGAAGGACTCATCGAGGTTGAGAAGGTCTCCTTTCCCGGGTCGTACAGCCTCATGTCCACGACGCAGGAGGAGACCGTCGTCAAGGGCGGAGAGGCCAGCGTCGGGATCGAGCAGTTCGCCGCTCTCAACTTGACGGGGAAGTGGGAGAAGACAATCGCCACGACAACCTCGGACGCCATCACGCTGAGCGGCGGGAAGCAAGTCGTGGGCGCCTTCCCGCCCCCTCGAGTGGCGACTTGGACGCTGTGCGAGAACCAGTCACAGCCCTCTGGGATTCCGACCTCGCTCAAGGTGGCCGTGCTCGTTTCGCGAGATAGCCGTGAGAAGTTCTCCTGCAGGCTGGCCTTTGCCTGCAAGACGGATCTCAAGACGAAAGCTGAGAGCTTCTTCAAGAAGATCCCCAAGGACGATCCCATCATCTTCCAGCCGGATCCTCGTCAGAAGGGGACGCGCCCGAACAGGAAGGTGACGTGGGGAGACGATGAACTAGAAAACGTCGACCTCGAGGATCTCAGTGATGTCACGTTCAGGACGGTGATCACGGATGGGGAGAAGACGAGGAAGTAGAACTTGAATATAGTATCGATCCAATGGAGCTTGGTTGCTTGGGACATCCACACAGTGCCATCAGCCGTACCTCAGACCCTTGCCATGCAACATCACGACGCATCCGCCAATAGAATCCCGTCGGGCCATGCAGACTTGGCAGGGAAGGTGCTCAAGCGCGCGGGACTTTGGTCCTTGGCATCAGCAGGCTGTCGGTCGTTGTTTCCTGAAGAAATGAGCTGGTCCGCGGCTCCATCGGCAGCTCCTGCCTGTTGCTGCGTGGGTCATGCTTCAGCGCGTCGAGTCTCACCTCGTCCATGCGTGGCCGAGATGCTCCTTCCCTCAAACTGAAGCGCCATCTGAGTAATTAGTGCTGTCCGAGCTGAGGTGCTGCTCCCCTCTCACCAGACCTCGCCAAACCTCATACAACGAGCAGCACGGCAGCAATGGCCGAGCCTGCAGACCCGGTGGAGGCTCCAGTCCCATCCTCGCCGGCCCCCGAGCAGGAGGATCCCCGCGAAGACGAGGCCGCCCAAGACTCGGGCATCGCGCAGGGTGAGGACGACAACCAAGATGCCGTCAGCATCAAGACCACAACTGAAGCCCTCTTCGCCGAAGGAGAGGTAGGCGACACACTCGACGATCCCGCGGAAAAGCAGCACCGCATCGGCCTCGATATCAACTATCCTTGGGGCTGGCATGGTTCCATGTATGATGATTACGACGTTGTCACGGTTCATGGCATTCGCGACGATTTCAGGACCGCCTGGACCGACCACAACGGTGGTTGGTGGGTGAAGGACCAGCTGTTCAAGGACTTGTCCATCAGGGAGGTCGACTACTCCTACGACATCCACGAGGACTCGATGCTCTACGAACCGAGCGGTATCAAATCACTCGCCCTGGACCTTCTGTCGGAATTCGCCCAAGTGCGCCAGAGGCTTGATGACACCGAGACTGACCGCCCCATCATCTGGATTTGTCACGACGTAGGTGGCCAGATCGTGAAAATGGTATGCCCCCTCAGCGTTCTTATTGACTCATTTCACTTGTCCATGCCGCGTGGGAATAAATGCTGACTCCTCTGATTGCCACAGGCTCTATCTCTGGCCATGGAAGAACCTGCCAAATACGGGAAGATATCAATCCTGACCACCGCCATTGTGAGTACCTGGCCTGGCTGACGCCCTTTTCAGTCGTACTATCGTCTGGCTGACATTACCCACGGTAGTTCTTTCTTGGGACAGCACATCGCTTTGAGTCCAGGGACGACCTCGAAGACCAGTTGCTCAAGCTCGTTCTTCTCCCAGGCCCTGAGATCCGGCACAGGCTCATGGCAAAGGTTCACCAGCTTGCAAATCAGGTGGACGACATCAACAAGCGTTTCCTTGCCACCAAGCTCTTCGACCGAGCTGCCATCTTCAACCTTTTCAGCCAGAACGTTCGCGACAGCCTGGTGCAGGTCCAGGACGGTGCCAGTGACGCAGGAGTCACCAACAACGACGACGAGGACTTGAAAACTGCTGTAGTGACCCCGTTCCCGAGATATGCGCATTTTGTCGGGCACTCTTTTGAGGCTGCTGGAAGACGGCGCTGGTCGACCGAGCACCATCTGAACCTCGTCAGCGGTGACCCGACAGACTATTGGCTTGGTGCCACATCCGAAATGTTCAACCAAAATGGCTGCGGTAAGTCTTATCATGCCTTCCCGAGCATAGGAGTTTCTTCTCATAATGGACCAAATCGCAGCGATCAAGGTGAACTACCGGATTCTTCATCTCCAGGCGAGGCTACTTTCTCTTGCGCCCCCGACACGAGCCCTGGACACGCGGTGGGATCCATGTGCCCCCCAGAACCAGATCGTGCAGTGGATTTGGGGACGCGATGCATTCACTTCGCTCAAGAAGCCCGGAAAAGGAGCCAGGCTCATGCATCTCCACGGCAATGGGAACCCTGCGGTGGACATCAAGGAGGTGTCTCGGCTCTTTTATGCCGATGAAGACCCCGAGGTCACCTGGAACAAAAACAGGCGCGCTCACGACACCTCTATCATCTATTTTGAGTTTGACCAGCGCGACTCTCGATATAACAGCATCTCCTCATTGCTGGTGTATTTGATCAACGAACTCATTTGGCACTTCTGGGAGAATTGCCCCGTCCTCATTACCCTGGAGCTGGCGTATTTGGACGCCATACGCGCCTGGACACCTGAAGATCTCTATCATGTTTTCACCCTCCTCAGGGACTACAACCCCTCCACCCATGGTCTTACCCTCTTCATCAGCTGCTTTGACCAATGCCCCGAGGACCAGAGACGGTGGTTTCTTGAGTATGTTCTGGAAGAACAGAACTACTGCGAAGCAGAGTATCGCCTGGTCCTCTCATCGTCAACCAGAGACGGCTTGGCGGTTGAATCCTTCCCTGAAGAGGCGCGCGTCAACCTCGAAGAGTGTCCGGTATTCGCCACCTCGGGGGAGAAGACAAAAAAGGATCTCTCATCTGGCTTAGCAGACCTGATTGCAAGGCGTCCGGTGTTTGGGGAGGTTCGATCGCAACTCGAGAGCCTCCTCGAGGGGTGTGCCTCGGCACCTCATCTGGGTCACATAAGTTTGGCCTGGCTTGCGAGGAATCACAGAGGCAAGCCGAAATCTGCAATTGCAGAGGGCATCGAGAGGCTGTCTCCCTCTACGGCAGCAAACCTCGTTGAGCTCTCCATTTCGTCCATGCTGCCGACGCTCCAGCGAAGAGCAAGCACAGCCTTCAACTGGATCAAGCATGCGGCAGAGCCGTGGTCGCCAGAGTCCCTGGCTGAGGCACTCACGGTTTTCGAACTTCACGGAGAAGAGCCTTATTTTGAGGACCTAGACATCAATGGCATGATACGCGAGTTGAAAGAGGGATTTGGCGGCATAATCACAACCGAGAACCACGACATCAAATTCAGCCACCCATCCTTCTACGACGTTCCGGAAGTCGGCATCGAGGGCTCCGCAGATGATCGAGCTGCCCAAGTCAACAGTGAAATTGCGGAAACATGTTTGCGCTATTTCCAGCTGGCAGGCGCGCAAAAGTGGCTGGCACATTTATCTCCAGAGAATCTCGACGGAGGCCCATGGGCGAGTTTGCTCGATGCTGCCCCGATCGCCCACTTCAGAACCAGCATGGCGGAGTATGCTGTTCGATTCTGGCCTCAGCATTACCAAGCGAGCGCCCATTTCCGGCCTCGTTCCCTTGTGGACGATTTGTTCGCTAGCAGAGATGCTCGCGCCAGCTGGGAGGTTCCCTTCTGGCTGCTCTCCAATTCCTTTACTCGTTTGCAGCGAAGCTACATCTCTACTCTTCCAGTTTTTGCCATGCTGGGTTTAGAGGACCTGGTTGACGAGCAACTCAAGTCTGATGTCCACCAACCTTGTTTTACTGAGGATTGTTGGCTCGCCATCACGGAAGCTGCTCGCGCAGGCAACAAGGGATTGGTTCAGCGGATCCTAGGATCCGTGGAAATAGACGAGGAGCAGCTTGGAGTTGCGATACTATGGGCTGCCGCGGCTGGTGATGCTGTCATCCTCAACGAACTGATCGAGAGAATACCGAATATGGAGGCCTTCTCATGGCAGGAGGGGACGTTCCTGCGAGCTGCCACTGCCGGACTAGACGACCTCATCACGGCCATGTTGCTCTCTGGCTGGGACATCAATGAGGGGGGCGCCTCTTACGGTGGGCTCACCCCTGTGGCGGCTGCCATCTGGAGAAACCGGACTTCCACAGTCGAGTCTCTTTTGAGCTCGGCCCCCGCACCCGACTTGACTATACCTGATGACGATGGAGATAGTGCGACTGTGACGGCTGCACTTCGGGGGCACCCGCAAATCATCAATGCCATGTTGCAAGGTGGTGCAGATGTTCATACTAGGAGAGACGGCACCGTTGGACTCACGCAAATAGCGGTTGAAGGGTGGAAACACGAGGCCCTCCGCATCTTCATTAAGGCCGGGGCAGAATTCCAAGGCGAGGTGCACGAGACTGAAGGGCCACCGAACGACGACGCGGGAGAGACCAAACCTGCACTGGTCATTGCGGCATCCGAGGATTCGCGGGCGTGCGTCCGCATCTTGCTCGACAGCAAGGCCGACGTGAACGGTGAAAGCGGTGGCGGAACCGCACTTTATAAGGCTGTTGAGAATGGCCATGTTGATATCGCCAGGCTATTGCTCGAGCATGATCCGAAGCCGGACATGACGCTGGCACCCCCGGGCGAGGACACACTCCTCATGTGCGCTGTCAACGCCCGCAATCATGATCTCGTGTCTCTGCTGTTGGAGCATGGCGCCGAGGTCAACTTCATCGAGCCCAACGAGTCCGACCGGTTCAACAGAACGCCTCTCTCTCGAGCTTGCTGGGCCGGGGATTCACAAATAGCAAGGCTTCTTCGGGAGCACAAGGCCGACGTCAACTACACCGAAGGCAAATCGGATGCGCCCATTTTCGCGGCGATTTGGGCGGGCCACGTGGATCTTGCAAAAGAACTACTGGAAGACGAGACGGTAGATGTGACACTAACTGGAGAGCCTGAAGGCATGGGCTTTCTTCACGCATCGTTCAACAAGCCGGATCTTATCCCGATCCTTCTCAAGAAGGGTGCGCCCATTGACGCCCATTGTATGAACGGAACTCCTCTACACATGGCTGCAAGAGGAAACGAAATCAAGGTAGTCGAGGCTCTCCTTGCTAGTGAGATCAAGCCTGATCTGGAGTATGCGCTGGAAGCAGACGAGACCAACTACTATTCCGACGAGAGCGGATTCACAGCTCTGCAGGTGGCTTGCGCCAATTCAGCTTTCGCATCCATCAAGTTGCTTCTAAAAGCTGGCGCTGATCCGAGACGCAAATCCAAGAATGGCGACGACGCACTTGGCATTTTAGTCCGTTCAGGGCTTCTTGGAGCAATAGACTGGACCCTCGCCGAGGAGTGTCTAAAGCTGTTGATATCCGAGCCTCATGCCACGCCTGTCGACCAGGTTGACGACCTCGGGCGAACCCTACTTCATCGCATCCAAGAGACCACATCTCTCTCCGTGGTTGAGTTTCTGGTCCAAGCAAAAGCACCCTTTGATCGTCCGGACCAGAGCGGCTATACGCCTCTCGCCATGGCCATTACGAGGCACAACCAGGCTGCTGCCGAGTATCTGATTAAGATGGGCGCCAACACCGATGCAGTTGTTCCCGGCGTCGGCAGCATTCTTCACCTGGCCGTGAAACATGGCAACTTGGACGTTGTCAAGCTGCTTATAGAGTCGGGCGCAGAGTGCAGAAAAGTTGATGTCGAAAGTGGCGAGTCACTGGTGTACACGGCGCTGAAGATCGCTGACAAGGACCAGCTCAAGGAGATGCTGCGTTACCTGGTCGATGAAGCCAAGTTGCCCATTGACCAAATGGGTGGCAAGTTTGGTTACCCTATCATTGAGGCCGCTTCCATGGCGAAGTTGAACCAAACGACAGCCAACATGACGCTGAAATTCCTCATCCGTCGGAACGTTCCCCTGAACGTTGCGGACAGCCAGGGCCGCCGTGCGGTGCATCTTGCCTGTCGGGGGGCTCTCGACACGAGCATCAGAATATTGACAGAAGCCGGTGCGGAGATCGACGTCAAGGACAATTTTGGCCGCAGACCGATGCACTTTGCAGCGACTTCGTGGTATCAGGAATGCTTTATGCATGTGTTACTCACGTCCCCCAATATGGACATCAATGTGGTTGACCACAGCAACTGGACTCCGCTGATGTGGGCTGCACGTTCGGCCAGGAGTGTCGTGCTTCACTCCCTGCTAACCCAAGGTGCCGACGTTTGGGTGCGTGGTCACGGATACGGCGCAGAGGCTGAGTGGTCGGCATTGAAGCTGTGGAATTTCTCCGACAGGGACACAGATATGGGAAGCATCTTGGCACCGCAGGAGCGAACAAGAACCAAGCCCAACGGCGAGATCGAAGAGTGGGAGGATTCATTCCACGAGATCCGTCTCGGGGATAGAAAAAATGCCACCTGCATGAGCTGCCTAGAGGTGAGTATTCTCCCGTTCTCAAAATTTTGGGGAACATAAATGCTAATCGCGTGCAGGTAATCAACGGGATACAGTGGAGGTGTGTCGACTGCTTCATTGACACCAGCGACGAGACGTCGCTCTGCTTTAAATGCTATGAACTCCGACCCGAGCTGCATGACCCGAAACACTCGTTCGAGGAGATCGAGCCTCTGTTCCTGCGCAGCCCAGAGCCATCGATTCAAGGGAGCACGGCCAGCAGGGGCGAAGACCAAGAGAACCCAGGAAAAGCGGCTGGGGGTGAGGAAGAGGGCCAGACATCAGCCTCGGGCGGTGTGCCTGCTGGCAACGGCACGCAGGACCCTGAGAGCCCGGTTGGGTCGGACTACGGCTCCGACGACTTTGACCCGGATGCATAACCGGACAGAGAGCTGTCTAGGTAGGGAGGGGATCGGCGACGAGAGGATATGTTTTCTGTCAAGCTAGGTGATTTCGTTCCGTGGGCTCGTGGGGTGTTTACTGATGGGGTGCTGTGTAACTGGAGTCTTGGAACTGCTGTTGGATAGCCGTGTACGTTCTGAGGGCGGTTGTAGTACAATTTTGCCTACACCTAATAATTATCAAGCCCGATGCTGCCCAGGCCGAGTGTGAAGGCAGGGAGTCCATGGGGACAATCGTGACCCGCTTTTTTCATGTGAATCCAGGGGTATCCCCCCTTTTCACCATGGACGCGAGCGCAGCTGAATCGACGAAGGCATATCGAAGATCAGTAAAAAGTGTGAATAATCACCAAAACACATGTTCATATAGGTTGGAGAAGCGAGAGCTACATTTATACGTCGGAACAACCAACGTGCAGACTGAACCCGAGCTATGACGTGGCACGCCGGAAACAGCCTCACAAGGACGGACAGGCTTCATCGTAGCCTGGATTCCACAGCCTGTACTACATATCCCGCCTCTAGTTGACCGGCTCGCGTAATAGCCAAGGCCGTGGAGCTGAACAAGGCCTCGTCACCTCTCTTCTCGAGCAAATCCCTGCCGAAGACCTCGTCATCAGGAACCTCTAGCAGCCCTTGCCCTGCATCTTCGCTGACTATGGCGTGGAGCGCGGTGGAGACGTCCTCGGTATCGACATCGTAGAGAGGGACCGCTGGCGGTGCCGCCAAAACCGCTGAGCAGGAGGCATTCGTCAGGGAAAGTCCGCCGCCTCACGCGAGAGTGGCCGGCGCGCCCTTGGGCAAATGGGATTACATCAACTACGCCGAGAAGACCCAGGACCCGGCCAGGACCTACGGCGAGGATAACTTCGAGCTCCTGCGGGAGATGCCAGCCAAAAATGACCCGACCAGCTTCTTCCGGGTGACGATGGCGAGTGACTTCACTTGGCCGGCGCTCTGGGGGGGGACAGAGCCAACGCCTCTCACACTGCACGTGGATTCTTCTTAGATTGCCAGGGAAGATCAGTCCAATAACATCGTGAGAACCATGCTCTTGAAAACGGAATCCGGTGACGGGCAGCACCAACCGCTCTAATGCTAGTGACAGAAAGCAGGCAAAACGCCCCCAGAACCAATGCCCGTGCTCGTGTTGCGCCATGCCGTATCTATGATGATGTCCAAAGATTTCATTATAATATCCAATCATCCATCTCGTAAGGGTTTGAGCGCGTCGCTGATCGAGACCTTGCAAGATATGATGAGTCTGGTCTTCAGGATCTGACCGTAGTCGCGCTCCGGTCCAGTGGGCAGGGGGTCATCGATGGCGATGCCCCGGCACTCTGGCAACGATCACCAAGTATCAGGCCCAAAGTGCTCGCCCTCAGGCACATTCTTGTATGAACAAGCCTGCCAGTCGCAGCCCTGCTTGTGAACTTCCGTGCCCCACCAGCTGAATCCTTTCATGAGGCCTGGGTAGATGAAACCGAAGAAAACGACGACAATGCCGAACGCGAGCCCCGAGTCGAGGGCGGCGCTCATCGTCATGGTGTACTTGGCCCACCAAGCGCTCGCACGGCGTTTGATGTGGTAGTTGAAGACATAGCAAACAACTACCCACACGGAGAAGTTGAGTCCCGTCGCAGGAGGAATCCATGACATGGTGCCGAAGAGCAGGGGGAGGTTGATCTTTCGGACGATACTGTCCTTCTTGTTACGGCTGTAGAGCCAGAGCGGAATGGGCATGATGGCGCCCAAGAGGAAGAACCAGACGAGGCCTCTGTAGGTGGCGTTGGGCCCGAAGAACTCGTTGGGACCCACGACGCCCCAGAGGATGGAACCATTGAAGTGCACGCGGGCCAAGGGGCAGGTGAAACCGTTGACAGCCTCGGAGGTGCAGATTCCCGACACATTGGCGAACATCCAGTTCAGGACTCCAATCTGCGTGATTGAAGACACGACGGTGGCAGCCATCTGAACCGAGAACATGATGCGCGGTGGGATCTTCATGTAATGGCCAAGCTTGAGGTCCGAAGCAAACTTGATGCCCTGCGCGGAGGAAATGTAGCCGTAGGTCACGAAAACCATGTTGGCGATGGGACGGCCAGGGAAGACGGCGCCACAGATGAGTTGGCAGATGAGGTAAATGCTGCTATGTTGGTTTGTGACGGCCATGATGATGCCATTGGGAATGAAGAAGACGGCGCAGATGCCAAGGGCAAGGAGGAGGCCGTACCACGGGAGGTGGATGGGGTAGCTGGGATCATCAGATCAGCATCAAGACTCCGCGAGACTGGAAGCACACTCACTATTCGACCACGAACATGCCGATCGCAAGCATGCTCACAAATGTAATCAGATACCACCACATGGGCGCATCCGGGTACCGCTTCATCAGCCGTGAGTGCACGTCTTCCTTGAACATCTGGCTTTCGCTCGTCGGAGACTCAGGCTCGTCCGGACTGCCTGGCCTGGCGTCGGGGATCGAGTTGGTGGACCCGTCGGAGACTGGCTGGTAAGACCCCCGATCTCCTTCCCGAGCCTCTTCCCAAGACGTCTTCCACGTCTGCAACATTTCCTTGCCATGCCAGCAAGCTGTGTGAGTCAAGAGCGCGGCCAAGCCTGCGAACTGCACTCCGTAACTCAAAACATAAGTTATCGGCAGGAATACCCTGCTGTATTGGCGGTATGCAGTCTTGTCGAAGACGAAATCCTCGGTGAGAATTCTTGTCACGTTGTAGATGCTCCCGGTGTTGTCGAAGACGGACGCCGACAGAATCGGCATGTACGACGAGTAGAAGAAGTTGCTGTAGTACATGATTGGGGCGATGAGCCACATGACGACGAACATGCCGCCAATGACATTGACCGCCGCCCAGAAGGGAACCAGTAAAGGAGAGCCGATGTAGGTGATCTGGGCCCAATCAAAGGTCAGGGGGAACAGGCCGAGGCCTGATGTAACCCCGAAGAGGTTCGCGACCACGACATTCTTGGGCGCGAACCACGTCAGGACGTTGAAGTAGCTGAGGCACGGCATGAGGAGGCCAGGCAAGAAATAGAAGACAAAAGCGCCGGTCCAGATGATGTAAAAGAACCTCCATCTGGTGATTGTCCAGCCGTTGGCCGTCTTATTATCGTCTCTGTGGAGCGTGCCGAACATGGCCGCTGACATGAGCGTGCCGGGCCAGATCATGCCAGCTGGGCGCACCAAGAAGCGGCGCGTCAATCCCGCAAAGGCGTAGCCCAGGATCTGTGTAGAGAGCGTGAGGAGCAGCTGGTATGTTATGGTGGCCTCCTGGTTGTAGAACTTGGACTGCTCGACGATGACATCTGTGGCAAAGGCGAAGCCGAAGGAGACGTTGCTGCTGACGTAGACGCATGTGTGTTCCTTTTCGTTCCATCTGCCCTGGGCCAGCCACAAGCGCAAACGGCTGAAGACGGTGCGCCTCTCGGGGTGGTGATCGAGGCGAACGGTGCGCGATCCGTCAACAAAGTCTTCCCTTGGATCGGTAGGGAATTTGAGAAGGTAGTCCCACATGAGGCCGAGAGGATGAACCAGCAACAAAGCGATAACAGGCGTAATAGCAACGCTGGGGTATCTTAAGGAGAAGAAGAGATTGGTAGAGGATCCGATGATGGAAAAGAGCATGGAGAGAATCCACATGCGAGGGGTGTTGATGGATAATGTCGTGTTGTCTGTCGGCACAACGGAGGCACGGACGGCATCGTAGGGCGAGTCGTCGAGAGGAATGTCTTCCGAGTCGCTACCCAAGTCCTGGCCGTAGCTATCATCTCCGTCGACTGAGGTCTGCTTGACGTCGCGCATGGCAGCCGTGGGCACTGTAGCCTGCGCAACACCGAAGCGGCCATCAGGGCCCGTAGCTATGGCGGTGCCGTCGAGGTCATCTGCCAGGCGCGAGGGCTTCCTGGACAGCAGGGTACGGCGGGAGGTATCGGAGCGTGCCGTGCCGGAAACCGTCCGGAGGAGATGGACGTCGTTATCCATGGAGTCGCTGTCCGTCGGCGAGACGTTGCCGCTGGGCGTTTGCGAGACGGCGCCGTAGGACGGAGTTCTCCCCGCGTCGGAGAGGAGGGATGGTTTGGGAGCCATGGCTCCGCGAGGGTTTAGTTGCGAGGGGGGAGTATGGCTTCTTGCGTCGTCGTCGTCGTCGCGACCATGTTCGGGTTCGGAGGTAGACGCGGCAGCGCTAAGGTCGGTGCGGATGTTCCTGAGTGAAGGTCGTTGTAGGTTGGAGGGTCCGCCAGCCTTGTTGGACGGCTCGGCGCGGTCGAGGGTATCGAGAGGAACGGAGGAAGAGTCGTCGGGGTCTTGAGACAGGAGGAGTGGCGTCCCTTGCTCGGGCTGGGGGTGGTGGATGGATGAAGCTTTTCGGTCGCCGAACATGGCCTCGGCGAACCATGAGGCAGGGACGAGTACAAGTAGTTGGCACGAGTGGGCTTCGTAGCTTGGTTGTCGGTGATGGCGAAACGGGGATCGGAGACGGGATGGATGGATCTGTGTGGCCTGTCGACAGTCTGCCTGCGTGCCTGCCCCGTTGCTTACCCACGCACTACAGACGCACGCACACGCTTGCTTGGTCACTCGCTCGTTCGCGAACGCGGGATGTTGCAAGGGTTGCTTCGCAAGGGGGTGCGGTGCGGTGCGGGCAGATCAGGCAAGGCAAGACATGGATGACCGACGGGGCGGAGCCGTCCCTTCGGGCCCTGTCTGTATCTGAAGGGGAGTGCTGCTGTGCTCCGTACTTGGGCGTACGCGCTGTGCAAGTAGTCGCTGGAGGGAGGCTTGTGCCATCGGCAGCTGAGAGACGCGGCTTGGATCGGCGGGGCTGATGAGTGACGATGAAGGAGGGTGGAGTGACGAAGTTGGATTGGGGAGAGGTGATGGATTTCCATTTTCGTTGGTGGACCGGATCCATGGATGCTGAGGTGCCCGGCGGCAGGTGCGGCAGGCGCTGCCAGCGCATTCCAGGTAGTGGGTTTTAGTGGGCCATGGTGAGGTCAGCCTGCGGGTTGGGGCGGGACGAGTGATCCACCCACAGGGTCCGGTCTCGAAACCAAACAGGGGCAACCTGGCTCTGAATGGGCAGACAGGGCTCGTGCCTCAGCGATTTTCAGCGGGCACTGCCCATCCCGCTGTAAATAGCGCGTAAAGGACCACCACGGGGCGGGCTGGCCTCCCTGAGCATCAGGCATCCCCTCCATGAACGGGTCCTGCGAGGGGAGTCTTGCTGGGGTTGGAAGATCCAAGCTGTGTCACAGCGCCCGAGCCGCTTGTCCCGCCCCGGATCCCAGGTTGGACTTTGAGGTGATGTTGAGGTGGTGCATCTCGACGGTGCTCTTTTCCACTGGGGCGCAAACCAAGGCCGAGGCAAACCTGGAACGCAGGGAGGGAGGTCCAGCAGAAGAGACACGTGTGTGCATAGGTACCTACCATCCCGCATTCGCACAGGCTTCTTCCATCTCAGGTGCGCTCTCAGAAGGGAACGCCTCGGCGACAGGGAGCCCTGCGGGAGCATTCTGCACTCTGCAGGACGTGCGCCGGGCACCAGCAGCGGGTCGAGCGGTTTAATCACGGGTGGAAGTTGCCCGGAGATGATCAGATCCCATCTGATTAGATAACCCCGTCCATCCTCTGTCTCCTATTGGCCTCCTCCATCAGTTTATCTGCCCTCCTGTCTCCAGTCTTCCGCTTCCATCCATGTCAACATTCAATCCTGGTACTCAGTAACCCCCCCGTTTTGCGTGCGACACCTCCTAGCCTCGAACGATTCGGCCTGCATTAGCCTCTCGTACAAGGCTCTTGGCCATTTCCGACCATTTGCGTTCCAGGGGACAGCTGACGACTCGGATCGAATGACGGGCAAGACTCCGAGACACTTCGCAGCCACACGAGAACAGACGCACACAGGCGCTGTTTTATTTCTTTTCTCCCCATGAACTGAAATATCGACGATACATTCAAGTCCTTTCTCGACAACTGAAAAAGAATCCGTGGATTGAGACCATGTTCGTCCGGCCGCCAGCTGTATTCGCTTGTTGTGGCAGCTCCTCATTTTCCATTTCAGGGGCACTCGCCGACAGAGCCCCGACGAGTAGCCCGATTCCGTGTCCTGCGGCTAACGGAGTCCCTGCGATATCGGGACACCGGACCTGCTCCCAGGGTCTTTCGGGGGGCGCCGAGCCAGCAGTTTAATAATTACCCACAAACAGCATCAATCAGGCGAAGTATCTTCAGATCGCGACTTCTCCTAGGAATTGAATAACGTCGGAGGTCAGAAAACGTCTTATTCTAGCAATGGCCATCAGTACAAGCCGGAATGGTCGGCATGGTCGTTTGTTAGAGGCGGTTCCGAACACAGCTCCTCTACTTCGCCCTCATGGCTTCGGTACTTCGTGCCTCCAGTCAGATGAGCCTTCACGATCAGGGATACAGAAGATGAAGTCTCTGCTCAGCCAGCTTGGAGGGCTATACATGTTATGACGCTACACTTGGTTCAGAGGCGCCAACAAAATGGACGAACTTCCAGCTGCCAGGCTGCGAACGAGCGACACCCTCATATCAACTCACCATCAGACATTAAGGCCCATGTCACAGCGCGGGAACTTCGCCCTAACCTACCCCTCGGCCCCTATGCGCTCCTCTGCTCTTCATTCACAAGTTGGCCTGCGCAGAAATTAGCCACGTTATGTGAGGGTTTAACCGGCTCTCCAGGACGATCTGCACTGCGAACTGACGGGAACGGGTGACATCCTGTCGACACCCTTCGAGCACATTGCCAACCCGTCAAGGATTGGGTCGAGCCACAATGTGTTTGCCACCAACCTGTCGAGGGCGACTTGTATGACATGCATTGTCGGTTGCACTCCGCGAGGCCGCCGAATGGTCCCTCCCTTAACCCTGTGCTACCGCAACCGTTGCAACCTGGGACTTAAGCTTCATTCTCTGCCACACCACGGCCGGCCCCCTCGATGCTTCTCTTCGCCCTGTCGTCCATTGTCTCGTCACTTGGACAGGATCGGCGGTTGAAGCGAGGGGCACTCTTTCGGGACTGAACTTCTGCGGTTGTCTCGGTGAAAATGTTGGGTTCCTTGCGGCATGGGAAAAGTCCTCAACCCAGATACTCTCGAGCGGAGAGCAGTATCCGGCAGAGCCAGGCCTCACATCAAGGAAACGGGACGGCAGGCGATACAGCACCTGTGCTCACCCTGGACTGTGGCCACTTCCGGCTTGTCCAGCGTCACCGCGCCTCCACGCCATGCGATGTGTGACCCATGGCCACGCCTTTCAAGTGGTATGTGTAAAGGGGTATAACTCTGATCAACGCGTACAACCGCCAGGAGATTTTCCCGAGCTCTACGACGCGTGCGGGCGCCGTACTTCCTCCTGTCACCTGCTGCGGTGTCACCGAACGAACGAGCCATCGTCATCTGAAACTGACAGAAACAGTGCGAAGGGGACAAAAGAGGTTTCGCGTCCACCCCTTTTGGAAAACACTCTCGAGCCCAGGTTTTGCTGAATTCGACATCCGCGCCACCTCTATCTTGCAGCCAATATCCTGGGCCACCTTCGGCTCTCTCGTCATGAGCTGGTGGGGTTGTCTTGACTGCCTAGCCCTTCCGCCCCTCGTGCCACCTTGAAATATCCGAGAGTCCATGGGCCGGGACTGATTTTTGACATCGCCATGACACTTGCGGCACCCTATGGGACGCAACCTGCTCTTGACTCAGAGCTCGACCTGACGCCGGGCCTTCGTATGAGAGTCTACCTCCGTTTGCATCAAGGTATTTGGCCAGCTCTGAGCACGGACGTCGCCCATGCTCTGCGCAGGGGTGCGGCGGGAAGCCGCAGAAACCACGATGTCTTCCCCGCCAGATTTGACACTGAGCTCAGGGGCTCTGTTGACTCGGCGACGGTAGGTCATCTCATCAAGTCTGATCCCTTGCAATAGCATTCTTTCAGGTTTGCCGGCTGAGAAACATGCGCCCGGGGCCCCTACTGCACGAACCTTCAGCCTTGAAAAGACGAACAACCATCCAGCCTGCGGCAGGTCATAGAATCTAACTCGTCCGACTGAAAGGACTATTAGACAGCGATAATTGTCCCTTCTGCCCCGCATTGGCGCGGCCGTCTTCCGAAGGAGACTCGCTCGAGTTACACGGTGCGGTAGACGTCACTCCTTGTGCTCCTATCGGACAATTTTCTGCAGTTTTGTGCTATCATGAAGTCAAGCTTGTTGGGGAAAACAAGACGGCCCCGTTGATGACAGCTGCCATCTCCCTCAACCCTCGCTGGAAATATGATGGACCCCTGACAGCCTTCTGGAAGGGTCTAGTCCACCCCATGCAGGCATGGCAAGCTGGCGACGGCCACTCACGGACAGTGGCCCTCTGTCTCTGGCGGCCCTAGAACGTGCCGCTTTCGGCTACGCCGTCGTCACTTGTGAGAAGCCAAGGGTCTTGCAGGAAACACGGCGAGCTAACGGACTATTTTTTGGAAGCAGGGGAGGCCATCCGGGCCGCCTCTCAAGGGTTGCCTCCTCGTCAACATCGCAGAGAGCCAGCCACGTGTGTCGAGTCAGACTGGGACGAATATGGTATCAAGAAGCCTCTGACGGTGACAGTCTTTGTTCAACCACCTCGCCAAATCGCCCGATGAAGAAACAAGACGGCTAGGTGCCTGCGGCTACCCGTGAGAGCCCCCCCTCTGCAGAGACCATCCTTCGTGCGCCCCCAAACACCGTGCCCCTTGCTGTTTGGCGCTTGCGGGAAACCAGCCCGGTATTTGCGACTGCCAAACTGTCATGCAAGCTCCAGCAGCTTCTAAGGCGGGAGGGCATCCAGTCGTCTGCGAGCCCCCCCTCTCCATCTCGGTCTACTTGGAGGCGACATGGAGCTGAAACTGCCCCGGCCTCGGTTTCCAGGCCACAAGCCAAGCACGGGTTCGGTGTGTGTGCGTCGCGGAGACGAAAGGAGACGACGCGGCTCCGGGAGCCTTGGTGCCCTTTGACTCCCTATACACTTGCACGGCTTGCTCCTCGACTGGTCGTCGCCCACGAAGCCGAGAAAAGCGAGTAGCCAGTCTCATCGTCAAGCTTGTTTGATGGGCGAGACTTGTGACCCGGAACGGATCCTCGCTGGCACAACCCTATCGAATCTCATATATGAGCGTGGCTTCACCTCATCAAGCGGTCATTGGTTGACTAACTCTTCTCATAAAGAACATAACCAGACCGCCATCGTCAGTCCTGGGCTACTGCCGACCGCTTCTTCTGCCCCGTCACCTCTCATTTGATAACCCTGCCTCGATACGCCAGTCAGCAGGCTCGGTGGACCTGGTGCAAACGGAGCTCCCGGTTCTGAGAGGCCGACTCCAAGACTCCCGGACAAAGGGGATCCCGCCCCGAGAGCACCTGAATCCAAGGGGTGAGCCTTTGACCCTCGTATTGGCCGGCGACGCGCCCTTCTTGGTGTTGTTCATGCTTCCAGAGGAGGGACATCTCGAGCCCTTGTCCTGGAAGACATAGGCCCCGTCCTGCGGCTCGCTGTGAGCCAGCGGCCCAGGGCCCCCAGAGCGGGAACCGCCGGTCAGGTGTTTGTCTCTTCGGTGAAAGGGACCCGGTTCTTCGTCACTTCATTCTTGTCTCGCCTGCCCGTCTCTGCAGGAACCTGTCTTAAAATCCTCCCACCGCCCTTCTAGTCCCCGGTCTCCGGCCTGGGATTCTTCAGCAAAACCAAGCACGAACTGCCTGCCACCTCGTCCTGCAGGATACATATCACATCCAAGACATTGCCGGCCTCACCGACTACGCTACCTTCACAACGATGCTCTCTCTCTCCTCTCTTCTTAACCCGGTGCCCTCGGGACCCCATCCTTCTCAGCGGATCCCCCAAAGCCCGACGATCTCCTCCCCCTCGACATCATACGCCGACGACACATCCCCACTGGCCCTTGATCGAACAGTCCTGTCCAAGTTCAAGATGTCCAAGGACTCTCTTCTTCTTTCGAAGTCGAAGCCGAGGGGCATCGTCAACTTTTACCCTTTCGAGAACGTCGATGGCGATTCTCTTCGGGAGGTCCGGAGGTTTCAAGTAGCCCCCTTCGGCCAGATTCTGCACTCGTGCCTGCACATCCCCTACAACAGCGGGAAGAAGGATTTCTACGAGAAGACGGGTCGTGAGAGCTTTGAGGGTGAGTATCCCTTTTCTTTCTGGAATTTTGCATGCGAGGCTGACGACAGGGTCAGTTTTCAAGTATGACTTTAGGCTCCCAGGATCCGAGTCCATCTACACCATCATGTGGGATTACAACGTCGGTCTTGTCCGCATGACCCCTTTCTTCAAGTGCTGCAAATATGGCAAGGTTTGTTTGCCCCTTTTCGCGCCATCTTTCGGACCGCTTACCCCTCTGTGCAGACTGTACCAGCCAAGATGTTGAACCAGAACCCCGGCTTGAAGGAGATCACCCACAGCATCACGGGAGGTTCCATTTCAGCCCAAGGTTGGTGTCTTGCACATTCTCTGAAGCATCAACTAACAGAAGTTCAGGTTACTGGATGCCGTACCACTGCGCCAAAGCCGTCTGCGCAACCTTTTGCTACGAAATCGCCGGTGCTCTGATTCCCATCTTCGGTCCCTCGTTTCCCGGGCAGTGCGTCCCGCCTGGCGCCCACGATTTCCAACGCATGGTCATCAATCCAGCCGTCATCTACGAAGCCCAAAAAGAGGCCGACATGTCCCGCCGAGACTATCAGAATCAGATCGTCCCGGTCAGCATTGGATACACGAGCGCCCCCACCCGATCCGACCGCCGACCTTTCCGCGTCATGAGGGACTCGGACCGGCGCCTTCGCATCGATACACGTATTCCAAGCCCTTACAGCACTGATACCGAGGCCGAGGGTATCTATTCCGGGCCTAATTCGGCCTCGAGCTCAAGCTCCGGACCTCGTGCCTACGCATACCACCCCTTGCCGGCTGCTCCCTCTCGCCACAGCTGGACGGCCGCGAATCATCCCATCCACGCAACGCCCCCTCGTTCAACCTACAATGAGGAGGCCTTCCAACCACCGAACCCCTGGCTTAGTGCCGTGCCACGCTTCGCCCCTCATCCGACTCAGCAGCCCCCTCCCCGAAGCCAACCAATCCACAGACCGGCGCGTCCTGCCAAGCGTCCCATCGACTACGATGACATCGATCAGGGGTACGAAGGGGGTGAGAGCCAGAACGGAAGCCCATCGCTCAAGCACATGGCAAGCCAGAGGCGGGAAGAGGCGCCGGAGCTGCCCAGCGTGGAGTCGTCGGAGCGAAACGCGGCTTTGATGCTCCTGAACCTGAGTGTTCGGGATCACCCCGGGGAGAGGGAACAGACATGCGTCAGTGACATCGACAACAGCCCCGAGGTCCATCGTGTCAAACGGAGGAGGGCCGCCTCTTTCTGAGGAAGTGACGAGGATAAAACACCACATTCTTTTATTGTTTTGGCTTCTATCGGCTACGGTTGTTGGGGAGGCGGGAGGTAGATGGAGGACTCAGGTCCGGTACTGGTTCAGGGGTGCATCTTTTGGCGTTACTCGATCCCTAATATGTTTCCTTCTGGCATCACTTGCAAATTGAATATCTCACAGGATCTTCGTTGACATCTTGGGGCCGCTCTTCTTGAAATGTCTTTTGGCGACGATATTTCTCTGGTTTGTGCAGCATCGCTTTCTCTACTTCCTCGTCGCGGCCTTCTTCTCTTTAAAGTCTGCCACCCATGCTGCGGCTTCGCCTCGTGGCAGCACAAACACCTTGAGGACATCATCAACGACCTCGACCTTGCCCGTGCCCAGAACCTTGAGCAGCGGCACGTTCTTTCCCCACTTGACAAGGCCACCCGCTGCCGTCTCGACGTAGCACTCGACGCCATCAACGGTGTATCTTCCCTTTGAATCCCACGGCAACGGGAAAACGTACCCCAAGTGCTCGCCCAGCGCATCTGCCTCTCCAAACTCCTTGATAAAGTCCGTCTCCATGTCTGTCGGGTAGAGCAAGACTACGGGAACCACGAGACTGCTCCTCGGGTCTTCCTCATCCGGGACCAGCCGCACCTTCACATCCCCCATCTCCGGCGGCGACCCCGTCGACCTCGTGACGATGTTCCTCGCCTTGAGCGCCGCGCTCAACACGGCCTCTTTCCTCCGCTCCTTCGCTGCCCTCTCCTCGTCCGCCTTACGCTTCGCATCCCGTTTCGAAATAGCCGCCGCGATCTCCTTCGCAACGCCCTGGAGCGGCTTATTCGCCGGATCGACCGCCACACCGCGCTTACACGAGTCATCCGCGTCCTCGAGCCTGCCGACGGCCAGGAGCGCCCTCGACGAGCGGTAGTACGCCTTGACATTCCGCGGGTTCACCAGCAGCGCCCGCCCGCAGTCGAGCCAGCAGGCGCGGTAATTCCGCATCTCGAGCTCGCACGCCGCGCGGTTGACGTACGCCGCCTCCAGCGCGGCCTTCTGCCCGCGGATCTCATCCTCGTCATCCTCAACCTCGACCTCCCGCTCGTCCTCTGCGCGCTCGACGTGCGTCGTGACCTTGCCGCGCTGGCGCTTCGCCTCGAGCGGCGCGAGCAGAGCGACGACCTTGCCGTAGAACTCGCGCGCGTCGGCGTGGCGCTTGGCGACGAAGAGCTCGTTGCCCTGGTCCTTGAAGGAGAGGGCGTTCTCGAGCGGGGTGCCCTCGAAGGCGAGTGCCTGCAGGGCCTGAACAGCCTCAGACTCAGTGTCGAGCTCGTTCATGAAGAGGGGCGAGCTGCGGATGTCGGCGACCAGGGCGTCGATGTCCAGCCCTGGGGCCTCGGAGGGGCCGGCGGCCGGCACACCGGTGGTTGTGGTTACCTCCTTCGCGGGGGCGGAGGATGCCGCGGTGGCTTGGTGCGAGTGCACGGCGGCCTTCATCAGTTGATCGAGGTCCATGACGGTGGCGATGCCCCTTGGACGGTGGGATGAGTGGGTTTCTTTCTGGTGGGTGAGTAGTTGAGGTGTAATGCGGTGCCGGGGGTTTGTTTTAATTCTCGGTCGGCATGGAAATGTGACGTCAATTTTGGGCTCGGTGAGTTGAGTCAGGCGGCAATAATGAATGAAGATGGCGGGTGAGGTTCAAATTTTTCGGCCGAGACGGCGTGCATCTAAAGTCGGGCGACGGCGACGCCGCTTCGGTGCATCGGTGGCGCCTCCAATTGGTCGCATCTCAGGGGTCTCCAGCGTGTTGACCATTTGGATCACCACCATCAGGAGACTGACGATCTTCATGGCAGCGCAGCACTGCAGCCACTTTGAGCCTCATATCTCAATTATTCATTCTCCAGAGCTACTAAAAATAAAAAGAACACAAATTCGACAACTTGCTGGACCGAATATGAAAACGCCGGGGCGGCCACCTCTCTAGTGGCCGCCAAAATGCCAACAAGGGATATCTCCGGTCTAAGTACAGCCGCTGCACGCAAACGCTGAACAGATCCGGACGAACTTGGCGAAACATGCTGAAATCCAAATCCCAAACTCCGGCTTCAAATGACCATTTTGCAACAAAAGCACTTTTCAGCTCCAGTCATCGCCGTACCACTTCTGCGGGCAAGCTTTGCCCTCAGACGCAAGCTCCGCTACACGACCCCCATGTCGGTGATTTGTCGAATTTTCATCGGCAAATGATGCAAATGCTCAGCTCAGTCGCGCTGCTCTGCTGGCAGCTCATCCGCGCCCACAGTCGACTGGGGCTTGTTAAGAGGCGGAAAGGAGGAGTAACCAGACTCCGCCTCCGTCTTATCCGCAACCTTCTCGCGCTGAACGGAGAAGCACTGCATGGCTCCGATGGCGGCAACAACGGCGCTGCCATACCATGCCACGCCCGCAGCATCCATCTTGCTTCCAAAGGTGTAGAGCCAGCCAGCAACAGGCGGCGCAATCATGCGGCATCCAGCGCCGGCACTGGCAGCAAATCCGTTGATCTTGCCCAGCGCCTTGGGGGAGGGGCAGGCCTCCTTCAAGAGAATGAGGAGAAGCGGGTAGAGGATGATCGACAGGACGTTCCTCACAGCGAGGCAGAAGTAGATGGCGGGGTAGAGCAAGCTCTCGGGAACAAGCAACAGGCTCGGGACCATGAGGTAGGCGATCGGGTGCAGCACGGTGACGACGATGAACAGCCGGTAGACACCCAACTTCTCAGCAGCGAAGGGGAAGATGACGGCCTGCACGAAGAGAGCAATGCCTCCGTTGACGGCCATGATCATTCCCACAGCCTGGAGAGAGAGCCCGAGACCACCGGCCGAGACAGAACCGCCAGTGGCCCCGGACGCGGCAGCGAACAAGGCGACTGTGTCCTTGGCGATGCGGTCGTCCTCGAAGAAGATGGGCATCAGGTGGTCGTAGGTCATCGAGTGGTAGGTGAAGATGCACAGGGCGACGACAATGGACATGATGCGCTTGGTGAAGATGTCGCTGGAAGGGTCCTTCTTCTCGGACATGTCTTCAAAATCACCGGCCTCGAGCCTGAGGGTGCCGTAGCTCTCATCACGCATGTCGACCGCGGGCCTCTTGATGGCGTCGGACGTGCCGAGGAGAGGAGTCTCCTCGGACATGTAGGTGTTCTCGGGCAGGGCGATGCGGGGCTGCATGTCGGGATGCGTCTCGACCAGCAGGAAGTATCCGAGGATGATGCTGATGAGAAGCAGAAGGGCGCAGACGAGGTTGGGCAGGAGGTAGGGGTACTGCCAGAAGATGCTGCCCTCGGGGAACAGCTCCGGGAATGAGTCGTGAGGGCTGGCAAAGGTGCCGCCAACGAAGGGGCCCAGAATCGTGCCGATAGACCACACGAACGGCATCACAGAGTAAGCACGGGCTGCGAAATTAGCAAATGGCAATGCAAGATGTGACTACCAGTCGGTAGGGGCCTTGGTATCTTACGCTCATGTTCCGGCCTGGAGACCATTTCACCGACCATGGTTTGGATGACACCAATGTTGCCGTTCAACAGACCGCCGAGGGTGCGGCCCAGAAGGGCGACCCAGATGTTGGAAGCGAAGCCGACAATGATCATGCTGATCATGGTGCCGATGCAGCCAATGAGGAGGACAGGCTTGCGACCGATGCGATCGGAGAGACCGCCCCAGTACATGCCCATCACGGCCTCCGCGAGGGAGAAGGCCGAGATGAGCAGGCCGGCATAGAGAGATGCATCTTCGCCCTTGCCGACATGGAATCGCTTCACGAGTGCCCAAGCATAGGGAAAGATGGACGTGAGAGCGATGGGCTCAGCAAGCCGAACAATGGCTGTGTCTCTGTCAGTCCTGGCCTGGAGGCATGACCTCACCGGCATTCCAGAAGGGAGACTTACCGAGCAAGAAGAGCTGAACGGTGGGAAAGTCGTCCGGGTTGCGGGGAGAACTCTGCTTGGTTAGAGACATGGCTCCTCGACCTTGTGAATGATCTTACGACTCGGACACACAAACAACTCGGGGCACTTGTCGAGAAGAAGTCTGTCTTTTGTCTTGTCGAGGACTTGACGCTGGACGGACTGCAAAGTGGCGAGCTGCTGGTATGTCGTAGATGAAGTCTCCTCCTCCTCCCGGGGGCTGTGGCGAGAGTCCTTATATGTGCAACGACCAAAGGATCAGCGTCCGGAAGCAGAGCAGCTGGCAGTCAACGATGAGGATGAAGATGCTGCTACTACTGTTGGTGATGCTTCTGGGGGAGGAGAGATATGCTGGAGGAGAGGAATGGAGGGAAGGGAAGAATTCCAAGACAGGACGGGAGCGTTGAGATGGAGGGCGAGACAACTGGTAAAATAACCCGTCGGCCGGCGGGGTTGCGTGGGGCAATAAGACACAGACCCGTTGGAAAGAGTCAACGGGAGACCCCGGCTTGTTGCAAGCGCTTGAAGGGAACCGGGGGAGGATCTCGAGCACCGGAAGCGGGAGGAGGGAGGAGGAGGAGCGAAGAGAAGCAGTCGCACCGGAATGTGCGAGTGTCTCGCAGGCCGTGGGAACGGGCAAAACAGCGCCACCCGGGGCCAGAACCGGAGCATTCGAGGAATGTGGGGCGCCTATCTGAGCTAGAACCGGCCACCACCCCTGCAGCCATGCATCTGTCCGTAAGGTACAGGGGTCAGGGTTCGGCTCCACATCCCTGTCCGCATCGAGGCACGGGCCTTTTATGTACATAGGGGGTCTGTTGATAGCCTAGTCCGGCGCTAGGGTCTTGGCTTCTGCTGGCTTGGAAGAGCCGCCCTGGCCGAGTCCGGCTCGAATTCAACCTCGTCCACACCTGCTGCGAGCTTGTTGTCCTCAGCAATGCTAGCACCGCTGGCTCGCGATAATCGCTCCCGACGCATGTGGCCGCTCCCATGCACCAAAAATATGTGCGAGACCCCGATGGCCGCTCCCTACCGGCGATGAAATGGAACAAGCCCCTGAGACCTGTCCTCGTCTCCCAGACTGGCGGGTTGGAACGTTGAGCACGACGACAACGGCTTCCAGGGATTCAGAGACATGCATGCACCGGCTTGGCTTCCGTTGCCGACGTATTATCCGGATGGATGGTCGCGCGAGGACACGCAGCTCGAGTCACGCTGTGGCAAGACCAACCAACTTCCAGCAGCGAAGAGAGGAAAGAGTCTTATCATCCCTGTGGGGGATGTGGTACGGCTTTGTGTCGGCGCTGCCCTCCTCTGGGCAGATAGCGCCGACAACAACAAACTTGTAACAAGACCGGAGAAATTCAAAGTCGCGTGTCGCTGTGTAACTTGCCGTTCCAACCAGCCAGTTCATCCCGAGACAATAAGGAAGACAGCAGAGAAGCGCGCATCAAAACACCACCGCCGTCGTCATGGCCTCGCCTTCCTGTCTCGCTTCCCTGTCTCTCGCCTGTGCTGATGCCCCTGTTCGGACTCTTCATCTTGGAGCCAGGCCTTTCCATTGGACAGCACATCCCTCTAGCGCTTGTCATGACTGGTGGCTGATTTTGATGTGGAGCTAAAACCCCGCTTCGTATCTCTGTATCCGGTTTCTCTGGTCTAATCAGTCCGTCTCGACTTGCGCTAGCAGCAGCGGAATCGTCTTCTGACAACACCAGCCGTTGGTGACCGCCCGGCTACCTCTTACTTTCGGAAATCCGCTCCCACCTTTGTTGTTAATCGGCTCACATGCGCTACTGCGACGGGTCATCCGACACGTCTGCTGATGACCTGTAGGCAGTGCTCCATCACCAGCCTCACTTGGAGGTTGGAGGGGCAAGCGATCTTGTGGACAACCCCCCCAGCGGCGGTGAGCGTGTCTCGTCAAGGAGACACAGGGCTCCAGAATCGATCAGCAAGCGGATAATCTGCGTTCCAGGTTCTTTCGCGAAACCTTGACTCGGACAAGGCCTTGCCCGTGCTACCCCGCGCGGTGTGTCATCTGGCTTCCGCCAGGAGCCCTTGCCGACGTCGGCCGACATGCGCATGCCTGTCATTATCCATCTGCTGCTGGTTATCTCTCTCCGTTGATGTGACTGGCAGCAAACAATTGCGACCTTGAACCTTGATCACCATTGGCGGCGACCCGCCAATTTCCGTGCGACCAGCAGATCCAACCCCGCCCAAACTTGGGCTTCATATCTGTGTCGTTGCATCGCTTTTGGCGCCTGTCATACGAGCGCCACCTGCACCAAACATGCAACTCGCAACAGACGAGGGGAGACATCCACCTTGTGCAGATCTGTGTGTTATCCTGCCACTCAGCGGCAGAAAGGCAACTGCTTATCAGTCGACGAATGGGGTCCGTGGAACGCGGAACCGGCGACGATGCCGGATGATGGGCGCATAGGTGCAGAGTGCAGCGTGCAGCCAGCGTGCGTACGCGCAGTGCAACGCGGCGTCGCAATCTCGAGCCGGCGCAGGCTGCCCGCTTCTTGACTCGACTCGACTCACCTGCTGCGGTGCGTTGCGCGGTCAGCGAAAAGAGTGTGGAGGGGCGGTTTCCGGAAAACCTCCTTAGTTGCATACACCCACCTGGCCTCCTTGCCTCCTTACCCTGCTCGGACCGAGCATCCAGCACATCAAGGTCCACCGCTCTTCCTGTGCGAAATCTGCTCACACCATCATTCTGCCTGGTCGCCCGCTCCCACCATGATGCCTTCGACCGATTCCACACTTCCGCTGCCATATCTGCCATCCGGCCGCCCTTGGAGAGATCATTCGAATGTCGTTGAAATACAGAGACAACAAAGCCCCGCTTTCCCCGATCCCACCCCCATGCGTGCCCCTGGATCCGTCCCAACCTTGCAGGGGTTGCGCGCTAGTTCCCGTTCGGTAAACGGCGTGTGGGTGGGCGTTGAGTGGGGTGGCTCAGATCACGACATCACGACATCACGACTCCAAAACTCGTAGTCCAACCATAGCGCGGTGTTTGCGACACTACCGTGGTTTAAGTTTTGCGGGGAGACGGGGCGCCGTTGATGGTCACGATCTTATGCTGATCCTAGGTCAGGAATGCTGGACTTGCCGGTTCCGATGTCGAGCCATTGTCGATGCGCCACCGTCGCCAAGTGGCTCTGAGGTCTGGACTCTCCCATGGACCGGTAGCCATATCAAGTGTCCGGATCAGCCGATTTGATATGGGTCTTGGACTATATACTCGGCATCTCAGTAACATGGGAGACAACTGCCAGACACGACTGGCCAGTCTGATGCTGCCCTGAGGGTCAGTCCTGGCTCACATCAACGCGGTATCAATGACTTGTTCTCCACGAGGGTCCACCTCAAATAGCAGATTTGAAGTCTCAATGAGTCTTTTCTATATGAAGATTATCTTGTGATCATCCCGGCAGGCTTTTACCTCAGCAACGACCGCACCCGGCGTGTTGTCGGCCTTCAGCTCCCTCCCATCGGGCAACACTGCACAATTCCCACTCCCCGGCCCTGGATTCTCGTCTTAATGGTAGTCTGTCATCGAACATGTAAGAGCATATGCGCATAGAAGTTGCGGTAAAGCTCGCGTCGGCATCCTTTGAGTGCCACTTCTTTTTATCTTTTTCCTGGTTTGCCTACCAAATCTAGAGCATGCTCGTGCTGGTCTATATGCATCAAAATCACTCAAGATGATGCAGTCCTCACACAGGATAGTCCATCTTCCTATCGCCAATCACCTTCCAGAACTCCTCTACCAGCTCCTTCTGGCCGCTTGGCGCGCCGCGAACAGCGAGATACGCCCTCTCGTCGATCCTCGGCTCCCACACCCCAGGGTTGCCGCCGGCCATGATGCCGCCCGACTCAGCCAGGATGCACCAGCCAGCGCAGACGTCCCACGCCCAGCACCCGCCCTCCCAGTATGCATCGAGCTGGCCAGCCGCGACTGCGGCGAGGTTCAGCGCGGCACTGCCCAAGCTGCGCAGCGAATGCGCCATGGCGCCGCCGACGCTCTCATCGCCCGCCAGCTTGCGGAAGACGTCGGTCTTGAGATCGTAGTTCGGGCCCGAGCGCGAGCTGCCCCACTCGATGGCGACGAGGGCCTCGCCCAGCCCCTTGAGGGCAATGGGGTTCTTCGCGAGGGGCAGCTTCAGCGCGGGGCCGGGGGAGGCGGCGCCGCCGAGGAAGGAGCCGGCGGCGTTGCGTTGCATGTAGGCGCCCTCGCCCTTGCGGGCCTGGAACAGCAGGTCCTGGAAAGGGTTATAGATGACGCCGACGACGGGGACGCGGTCGATGGAGAGGCCGAGGGAGATGCAGGCGTTGGGGAAGCCGTGGACGAAGTTCGTGGTGCCGTCGATGGGGTCGAGGATGAAGGTGGGTTCGGGGCCGACGCGGGCGCCGGGGGTGTATGTCTCCTCGCCCATGAAGGCGATGGAGGGGTAGGCGGCGCTGAGGCGGGAGGAGATGAACTTCTCGACGGCCTGGTCGGTCTCCGTGACGATGTCGACGGCTGTGAGGGGAGTGTCAGCTTGCATTGGCGAGCGTGATTCCCAGGCCTAAGGAGACGCACAGTTCAGCTTGGTGCCCTGGTCGATGTCCGAGGGATTGGCGTCCATGATCATCTTGCCCGCCTGGAAGGCGAGGTCCACGAGCTGGTCGTGGATCTCCTTGAGGTTGAGGTCCGACATGACTGCGGTGGGTAGGCGGCGAATCGAGGTTTGAGGGAGTTCAATCGGAGCTCTGAGCTACCTAGCTTCGGTCGTTGGATTTGGAGTTGGATGAGGGGCAACTGATTGAAGATTCATGGCGGGGGAGGGGCTTCGCGGCTTAGGTTGGCGGCTGGCAACTGAGGTTGGATGAGGTCACTGGGTGTGGGTCTTCCACGCGATTAAGGACGGAATTTGAAGCCAATGGCTGCCGTTCTTGAGGCACGTTCTGTCTGCTTCTCAATTGGATTGACGTGCGACGCCTTAATATAATGGATAATTATAGTGCAAAGAAAGTCGAAGCTGGCAGGGAGTACCTATCTTTCCCACCGCGCCGTATCTTGAAGGCCAGTCCTGGCATCCATCCATGAGCGCATCAATTACCCCAGCGGTCGTCTGTTCATGCGCCTGGAAGAGGAAGCTGGGTCCACTCGCACTCGCATTCGAGAAACGCCAAGGGTCGACCTCGGATAGAAATTTCCCTGATTGGCAGTATTGCGCGCCCGCACGAAGATGAGCCACGCTGCCCACGAATCTTGCGCTGACGGACTCAGGGGCACTCAGTCAGCGAATCACATAACATGATGTTATTTGGGAAGATCCGCATCCATCCTCCAGGCTACAATATTCCGAAAAGTACATACATCAGTTCGGTCTTCATACATCGGTCTCTCATACATGCCCCTTTTCCAAAAGACTTTCCGAGCAGATCCGAGCGAGCATCACGGACGACCCTCTAAAGACCGCCTGAAAACGTGACACCCCGAGCCAGTCCCAGGATGCGGAAGGGTCACAGAAAATCTCGCTTCGGCTGCAAGATATGCAGAGAAAGAAAGGTGAAGTGCGATGAGACCCGGCCCTCGTGCAACCGATGCGCCATCGCGGGCCGGCCCTGCACATATCTCCGCCCAGCCCTACCGCGAGCCCGAAGCGTGCCGACGCCCACGACATCCAGGACCCCAACAACACCCCAGACACAGGATAACACGTCCATCGCCTCGCCGTTAGACTTGCTGCGTTTATCCTCGGTCGATATAGCCCAGGAGTCGCAACCCGCTCTCCCTGAGTGCTACAGCCTGCTTCACATGGAACTCCTCCACCATTTCGCACACCAACTCAGAGGAGTCGTCACGCAATGGGCGTACCCAGACATCGACCGAATACTCGGCATCGTCTACCAGGAAGCCTTTCACACGCCCTATCTCATGGACGAGATGCTGGCCGTGTCAGCGGCCCACAAGAGCACCCTCCCCGGCGAGCACTCCGCCTCCTATCGCACCGAAGCAACCAGGCTCCAGACAAGGGCCCTGAGCAGGTTCACCCAGAGCCAGGCCACAGACACGGACGGCAACGCCGTGAAATGCTTCGCCTTCTCCTCCCTCCTCTGCCAACACGTCCTCTACGACATCTACTCCTCCGCCTCAGAGACCACGATCCTCGACCGCGTCATCCAGTGCATCGCCCTGAACCACGGCATCCGCGCCGTCTGCCACCAGTCCTGGAACTCGGTCCACCAGCTGATCTACGACAAGGACTTTGTCACCAACACCGCCATCCTGGAAGGCGTGCAGCCGGAATCCCCCACACGAGGCGAGTGCGTCGACCTGCTCATCCGCCTCGAGCACAGCGAGGCCAGCCAGGCGACGGTCGAGGTCTGCAACGCCGCCGTCAAGATCCTGCAGTATCTCTTCGACTCGATGCACTCCTCGCACGGCAAGAGGGTCACCTTCATCCAGGAGTGGTCGATTCGGGTGTCGCAGAAGTACATCTCCCTTCTGCGAGAGCGGCGGCCGGAGGCACTGGTCGTGTTGGCGTACTACGCTGTGCTGCTGCACTATGCGAGGGATTACTGGGCGATTGGCGACTCGGGGCGGGCTCTGATACACGCCATTTCGCGGCACCTGGGGCCGTTCTGGGAGGAATGGCTCGCGTGGCCTAACCAGGTACTGGAGCAGATGTGAGGTGTGAATGTGGTCGATCATTGACCTGTCCGATAGTGAGATTATAAGCGTCCTAGAACAGGGAGGGGAAATGGGAATCGGATCAACGGCGCCCAATGTATATGATGGATACCTAGTTGCGCTTCAATGGATCGATGTTTCTCGAGGCGCAGCAGCATAGATGGTCCCATGAGAATTCGTATATAGCCCCCTTTTTGAGTCATGACCATGAGGTGTTCGCGAAAGGCCATCGACGCATCCGTCATACTTAGCAGCAGCAGAAAGCCTAGCTCCAGCCATGTCCCAACTCCAAAGCAAAGATCGAGGAAGAAAGAAACGCCCGTCCACGCGCAGAATAAAGGCAACGCTCATACATTCTCCCTGAACATCGACCTCCTCTCCGTCGGGCTCTCCGCCTGCGGCGCGCCCCTCTGCGCACCGGCAGCCCCCGTGTCGAGAGGCCTGGGGCTCACACCCCGCATGCTGATGTTGCTGGGGTCCGCGTCATCCTCGAAAGGGTTCCTGCCGCCCAGCTGCCGCCCCCTGTTGTCTCCCGCGGCGGCGGGGCCGGAGCCCCCAGGAAGGTTCATGTCATATGTATCGGCACCGCCATGCACACCCGCCGCGCCGGAGTAGGACGACCCTGCGCCGCCGAGCTCCTGCTCTTCGTATCCGCCGTAGGGGCCGTATGTGTCGGCTTCATGGCCGACGCGGGAGTCCCAAGCCTCATCGGGGTCGAGGGGCCCGAAGCCGCGACGGCCGGCACCACCCTGGAGGGGTTGCTCGTAGGCGCCAGCGGAGGAGCGGGAATTGCGCAAGGACTTGAACCAGCCTTTGATGCCGCCACCACCACCTCCTCCGCCGTAGGATGAGCCGGCGAAGGGTATGTAGGACTTGAAGGATGGAGGAGGTAGCTGAGCATGAAGACGTCAGTAAATGAAGGCATTTATCAATAGCGCGGAATGATCCGTGGACGTGAGGTGATTGTTGGAAACGTACTCCGAGTCTCCTTGCGCGCATTTGGGTGAAGACTACCCAGCCGACCACTGCCGCGAGGGCGAGTACGACAACGGCGATAGCGATGCCGCCTGCTGTGCCGACCATGATCGCAGATGTTGAATTGAATCCGACTACTCCTTCTCAATGCAGAGGATTCGGAAGGCCCCCGAGAAAGGGCGACGGTTGTCGTCGGTGGTGATGCAGCGCAACTCGAGCCGTCGACGTCGTGGATTGGTTCGCGCGATCGGATCGCGGGTACTCTGATCGTGGATGGCGCTGCTGATGCTCGATTTGCAGCGACTCTGCGACGATGTAGGACTTGATGCTGTCTCGCTGGCCCTTTGTGCGCAGCTAGAGGAGATCGTGAAGCGAAGAGAGGAGGCCTGAGGTGTGGTGTGGTGAGATTGCAGAAGGTAACCCCCAAAGCTCCCGCCAGCTCCGGCGAAGCAATTGCGACTCGTTTGGCTGGTGGCATTTTGTAGGCTCACCCCGGTGACGTCTTAGCGTCTTCGGATGAGGCTTGTCTGGGTGTGTTAATATGGGGGAATGGGGCGCTAGCATATTGATCTCGGATGAGAGCGATCCACCTTGACAACCGAAAGCAGCAAGGAAAGCGGGCAACAAATGCGGCCATCAACTTCACCTCAACACGGACACATTCCAGTCCTGCTTCACTCACGACTTGAATCGAATACGGCTTGCCTGTCCCGGAAGCTTGGTGCTTCTCCGTCCCTTCTGTCAATAGGAACGATGGCACTGCACTCCCTGAGGCTTTAGCTTGTGTCTGCAAATAATGCGCGCGCTTGCTATTTCAACACTGAAGGAAATACTGGTTCCTAGGGTCAAACAAGAAGCAGAAACGGACAGACAAGGCCATTGGCGGGACATACGATGATTATACCCGCCCGGCGAGGATGACTCTGCGCTTCCGCCGTCTCTATGAGTTCGGTTATGAGTATCCATTGTAGAACCACCCTGATGCTTCTATGTCTGTCCTCCCCAGGAACCACATTGGCTCAGTGTTCGCAGTTCTAGTCTCTCAGTTCCCCAGGTCAGTCACCATGGATCCATTCGACAAATCTCCCGCATAGATACGTATCGGCATCCTTGACATGCTCTTCTGGATGTCAAACGCCTGAGTCGAGCATCCCAGGGACTACTCAACCAAGCTATTGCTTCCAGGGCCTCCATCCTCCGTGCTTGGATCGAGTGCCACCTGTCAAACCCTGGAGATCTTCAGGATGCCATAGCCGTTGTGCTCTTTCCGCGATTCTGATCAGAGCAGATTGTTCGGGCCTGTCTCCGGTATGAGCCTCTCTGCAAAATGCATCATTTGCGGAGCTGGACGGACCAGGTTGTCGAGGGAGCGACTGTCAGCGCGCAGCGTAGACGGCGCTAAGACGCCTTAGAAAGGCTTGAGGGACGAACATGGCCAATGTGGGAAAGGGATACCTTGTGCTACACTCACGAGTACATTTGCTCTTTATACGGGGCCGTGTTTGCTCGCCCCTTGAATGCCAAGATCCCCTACTTCCGGCCCAGACCAGAATTCCAAGCGTCTGTGGTTGGGATCTCGGTGGTTATCATCTGAAATGCGATACACCGAGGGGCTGTGTAGCTCGTCATGGATGGTGCCACAATCAGGGAACTTGTGACACTATGGTGCGAACGATCATCGGGGCCTCGTCGCAGAGGTGGGATGACACTCGCATCTCGCATTGACGAACCATCCAGCTCCCGGCCTAGCGACGGTCCAGCCAAGAGCGTGACACTTCACGGCAGCGACAGAAGCGCGATGTTAATCATGTATTGAAAACACGAGTATTCTAGCAGTTTAAGATTGCAATCCCTCGAGGGAGGCTCATTAGTATCAAATCTGTGTCACAATCGGCAATGACAGTACGACGCTGATGGCGAATGCGTCTATGTGATCCCATCCGTGCCAAGGTTCTAGAAAGAATCCCCAACGCCTCGAGCCGTGTCCTGGCCCATTCCCTGCCAGTTCACCGGTGCCAGTGCCGTTCGCCGAAAAAATGTCCGCCATGATAGTCATATCGATCCCGTATTCGTGTGCGTCGTATCCCGCTCATTCAAAGCAATCCTCCCAGTGCCCGCCGTTTCTTGCAAAGTCGAGGCTGTCCACGAAGGCTGACAGCTCACACCGCCCCAAATCGTCGGCGCCGCATCCCACGAGTGGCACGACCCGGTCGTTGACCAGGATGCGCACTAGCTCCTCCGCCTCCGGGTCGGGGGCGCAGCGCATCTTCTCGACGTACATCCTCGCGCCGAAGGAGATGGTCCAGCCTGCCGAGAAGCCACCCAGCTCGGTCGGCTTTTGCTTCGACGTGAGAGACAAGGGCTGTGTTGCGTTGTAGAGTCCCAGCGCAGCATATATCGTCATCATGTCGTTGTCGTGGCTGAAATCGGCGTATAGTTGCCTGTCGAGAGGGAATGTCTTCTCGTCTCCATCCAGGGTTGAGTTGGTTGTTGTGTGGTCCTGAACGGGGGACCCCGTCAGCCGGGCGATGAGCTCATTCACGTACCCTACGCCCTGCGTGGACGCCATCGGGCTCCCGTTGTTGTAGCCGTAGTACTTGGACACGCTCTGGTAGTAGTCGTAGCTTTCCCACTCGTCGGTGGTGAAAAGGTCGCAGAAGGGAGACAGCTTCAGGTCGGGATCTGCGACGGTGTGGAAAGGACAGAGGTCCATGAAGTAGATGAGCGAGTGCTCGCTGATATTCGCCCCCGGCAGATTGCTGTTTACCCGTTCGGCGATGGGCGGCATGAACTCATGCTGCCAGGCCAGTTTCGCAACGTCGCCGTTGCGTGAGTAAGGCCCGGTCTCAAATGCAGGGCACTGACCGTGGCTCAGGGTGTTGTTGAACCCGCTCTTCTCTGAGATTATGAGGACATTATCGACGTAACCATCGGGTGCTTCGAAGCCATCGTTGGTCTTCTCGCTGTAGAAGCCGTCTGTCCAGTTGAACCCCGACATGATGACTCGATTCTGGCCGGAGGCCCTGACGAAAGGGACCGACGACTGCGCAAGGTCCCTGTAGCGCTTGTAGAACGCGGCTCCCGAGGCCACCATTTCGCGCTGGCCGTATTCTGTCAACTGGTCCTTGCCGAGAGTGAAGTTGAGATCTCGGATGAACTCATAGCCAGGGCCATAGTCCTCCACCACGTCTTGAATGGAGCCGATCAGCTCAAGGTAGGCCTCTGACTTGCCGCTTGTGGGGTCGCGAGACCCGTGCCTCGAGAGAACTTGCGCGAATGTGATTTCGCACTGGCCTGGAACTGCCGGATCTATCTCTGACGGCGCAGGGAAGAATGGGGAGTATTGCCCCCAGAGCTGTGAGAAATGATGCCTGTCTGGCGTAGAGCTCCGTTGCATGTACCTGGATCCGCGTTAGAGGGTGCGGCCAGGAGAGGCGAGATGTGTATCTACCGATAAATGACGCCCGCATGAACAGCGATGAAGAGCAACACAACGGCGGCAACGGCCTGAAGCCATCGTTTGGTGGCTCTAGAGCAGGTTCGGCTCCTCGGTGGCTCTTGTTGAGACTCTGCTTCTATCGAGTCTGTTGGGTTTTGGACTGGCAATGCCCTATAGCCATACTTGGCGTTCGGGATGATGGACTGAAGCCCGTCCTTGACTTTGGAAAGGCTCGAGATGCCCATCTTGGGTTATTGATCTAGGGTAAAGGCGGAAGGCAAAGAGAAGGCCATGGAGGGAGCGAGCACAGGCTGGTGCCGAGATACCCGGGGGATCTTATGGGTCAAGACGTTATAGGACTGGCCGTCTTCTCTTGTGTGTAGAGGTCAGAGGTTCCGAGGGAGGAGAATGCTCGTGCGCCAGGGATCGGGAGGGCGCCGATCACACGATGATGCACGGAAGATGTGGCGATTGTTCGATGACCGAAATAGAGGCCGGGGCCCCAGATGATGGCCTGCGGCTGGCTGGACAGGGGAGAAGCTTATGTCGAAATAAGCTACGACTGTCGCGAAGATCAGATGAGGTTGGCGTCGAGACTCGGGTCCAGGTTGGTGAGACAACTTCGCGACCTTGGAAGTCGACGGGGCGGGTGGAGTCTGGTGCCAAATATAGCGCAGAGGCAGAAGTCTTGCTGAGTCATCAGATCTTCGGTCTGTGCACCTTGTTCCCCTGAGACTCGAACCGAGCTCCCAAGGTTGGAAAAAACATCTGAAAGAAAGAGAAAGTTGTTTCAAGGCTCACGAGATGTCAACTTTAAACATCAACTTAAACATTGATTAACTATCGGGGATGCACGGATAGTCAAACAACACTGTCTGAGCCCTCCAGTACATTGCCCCTATTACGACTGTTCTTGGCGACCTAAGGTACAGAAGGTGATCACCAACACACAGACACACACCCAATGCTGCTTTGAGTAGGCCGTCCACCACTACCCGAACTCACACCACGGCGATTCTCACTGGCCGCGGCTGCGGAGGTTGAGGAAGAGCATGGTCGTGGCCGCAAAGATGACGGGCAGGACGCTCACAATCTCCGCCAGGCCGGCAAACGCAGGCTCCAGGCGGAAGGTGACGAACGCGCCCGATGCCAGGAGGATAGCGAACACGTTGTACAAGGCCGACCAGACAAAGTTGAAGATCATGCGGTTGAACGCCACCCTGCTGACGTTGAGGAGGAAGGGGATGCCATCGAGACCGGCCAGGAGGACCACGTCCGCCGCTCCCTGGGTCACGTCGCTCGACGAGAGGGCGCCGCCCATCTGCGCTCCAACGTGTGCCTGAGCCACGGCCACGGCGTCGTTGGTGCCGTCGCCGCAGAACATGACGTACTTCTTCTTGTCCTCCATCACGGAAGCGACGTAATCGCGCTTCTCGGCTGGCGTTCGCTCGGCGGCGACGTTCTCGGGCGGGATGCCGACGGACATGGCGACTGACCTGACGGCGCGGGCCTGGTCGCCAGAAACCAGGTGGACGGCGATTCCACGGTCCTTGAGCTCGGAGATGACCCGTGCGGCTTCGGGTCGGAGCTGGGTGCGCAGGCCGAAGACGGCAATGGGAGTGCCGTCGCGCGTGATGACGAGGGTGGTGAGCCCGCTGTCCTGGAGGCGAGTGACGGCCGGCAGGGACTCCGTGGCGGTCCAACGGGGGTGTCCGGCGCGGATGATGCCGCCCCTGAAGTCTGCCTCGACACCGGCGCCAGGGACAACCCTCACGTTACTGATTCCGTCCTGAACGTGGGTCGCCTCGAGATGCTTGTCGACGGCCGCGGACACGGGGTGTTTACCGCCGCTCACAAGAGCCTTCGAAATAGCAGCGGCTTCCGCCTGGTTGGCATCGAGATACTCCTCCCCAACGACATCCAGGTCGCCTTCGGTGATGGTACCGGTCTTGTCGAAGATGACATCGGTGCACTTGCGGGCTCTCTCGGTACACTCGGCCGACTTGATGATGATGCCTCCCCTGGCGGCGATACCCCCAGCGATGACCAGGACCATGGGCACGGCGAGGCCGAGGGCGCAGGGGCAGGAGACCGCCAGGACGGCGACGGCGTAGGTGATGGCATCCGCAACAGACTTGCCGGTCGAGTAATTCCGGACCTTCAGGCCTACGACAACCCAGGCGATGAAAGAGATGATAGCGGCGGCACTGGCGGCGGGGACGAACCAGCTCGCGACTTTGTTGGCGAGATCCTGCAGTCGGGGCTTCGAGTTGGCGGCCTCCTCGACCAGCTTGGCAATGTCCGTGACGGTGTTCTTGCCGGGGAGGCGGGTGAGCTGCACCACGACCGTGCCGTCGCCGTTGATCGTGCCCGCAATGATGTGGTCTCCGGGCTGCTTGAGCACGGGGATTGGTTCTCCGGTCAGCATGGACTCGTCGATCTCGCTGGACCCGTTGAGGACCAGACCGTCGGTAGGCACGCGCGAGTGAGGAAGGACCTTGAAGTTGTCGCCGTACTGCAGGAGGCGGGCATCGATCTCCCGGTCCTTGCCGTCCACCGTGAGAACGGCCGTGTTGCTGAGCAGAGACCTGAGGGAAACGGCCGAGACCGCCTTGTACCGTGCCCACATGGCGATGAGACGACCGAGAAGGATGAGAGTGATCAGAAGAGTGCTCGTCTCGAAGAACTCGGACGTCTCGAGAGGCTGACCCGCCATGCGGAAGGAAAATCCCACGATGGAGTAGAGGAAAGCGGCCGTGATGCTGATGACAACCAGCATGTCCATCTCGAGAACATGGCTGTAGATGAGGGCAGAGATGGCAGGCTTGTAGAACTCGGGGATGGCGATGAGCTGGACCAGGATGGCGAGAGCCAAAGACACGCCAGCGGCCTTGGTTTTTTCGGCGACCCGCGTGTCACCCCAAGCCAGCACAGCGACGGGAATGGTCAGGATGGCTGCCACGGTGACCTTCCACAGGAGATCGAAGAGCCTGTTCCGGTTGCTAGACAGCGTAGGGTCGGCCTGAGGAGGGGCCAGACCACCCGATCTGTTGCCGATCTCGTCGAAAAGATCACGGGCCCCGATCACGGCAGGGTCGTACGTGAACCTAACGAGATTCTTGTCCAGGATCCCGACATCAATGACGCCGTCGAACCTGACGTCCAGGAGGGCCTTGGCCGCAGGCCCTAAAGCCAGCACATCCAGGGTGTGGTCGCCACTGCCGGCCACCCTGGTGCAACGGAACCCAGTGGCAGTCTCGGCGGACCGCAGGACCTCATCGGCCGTGTTGACGGACGTGTCCACATAGAAATCGGCGTTGCCCATGACGAAGTTGACGCGAACCTGGGACACCCCAGAAATACCCTGAAGGGTCTTGGCCATCTTGTCACCACATCCGGAGCAGGTCATGCCGCTGACAACAACGGCGACCGACTCCGAGCCCATGCCCTTCTCGGGGTCCTGTTCCTTGCTCCGGATTCCGAGCACATTCGGGGCCGCCTTTCTGGGGAGGCCCAGGCCGACACCGTGACCGCCGTGGCCGTGGCCGTGGCCATGGGCATGCCCATGCCCGTCGTCGTGCCCGTCGTCATGCCCGTGATCATGTCCCGTGCAGCACACATCCTTCTCATCATGGCTGGAGTGAATGGAGAGCGCATCCATCTTGGATTCCTTGGGCGACTTGCGGCGGCTCTTCAGAACCCCATGCTTCGAGTGGTGATGGTGCCCGGCGCGATTAGTTGCCGTCTGCTTCTTCTTCTTGTCGCTGTTGCAGCAGGTGATCGTCTCCGAGAGGCCGGTGTCGAGAATGCTGCGGCAGATGCAGCGGGCTTGTTCGAGGTACGCGCTGTACTGGTCAAAGGCGCGACGGAGGTGTGTATTGCAGGCGGACTCAGTGTGATGACCGTGTTGATCGTGGGAATGCTCATGGTCCTTGGCTTCTGTGGTCTGGATCAGTCTTGTCTCACCAGGCTGATAGTCGTGGAATGCTGTGACGTACTGTCGTGCTCAGAGTCTTGATCACATGCCTTCTCGCACTCAAGGGCGGCGGCTGCCATGATGCACTTTTCTGCAAAAGACTGTTAGCCATGTGTCACGGATGGCCCACGCTGATCCGACGCAGAGGGGGGAGGATTCAGGGTGTCGACTCACCATCACAGCGTTCCTCCAGGCCACAGCAAGTAGTGGCCTCGGAGTGAAGAGAGGCCTGGTCATCCTGGCAACAAGTGTCTGCCTTGGTCAACTCCTCGTCACAGTCGCGGTCATCGCAGCAAACAACGTCATTCTTGCAGCCATCGCCCTTGAAGGCATCCTTCTCAGAAGGACTGCAGCCTCGCGTGGGCTCAGCATGGGAGTGACCTCCCGCGGTGGTCGAAGGGCCGCCGCAGGCATCAGGCTTGCGGTCTTGGCCACCAGAGCAACAGTCGGCACCCATCGTGTCCGAGTCGAAGGCAGTTGATAATCTGATGTGTTGTGGGTTGGCTGCCGTGTATCACTTCCACGTCAAGATAACCCAGAGAAGGAGAAAATCGGTTTGAAATCAGTCCACAGAGTCTCGGGCAACACTGGTGAAGGGGAAATGGGCTCACTATAAACACGGGGCTTCTGGGCCTTCGGGCATTTCACGCCTCATTTGTCGGCGATGCGTTCAACACCCTGCTCCGGAAACGACAAGCTCCTCAACAGGCCCAGATCCGCAAGGCGAGCGGGTGTAAGAACCATGCCACATCCCGCCCGCCCTCCCGTCGCACCATGGCCAAGAAACTCCATCCCTACGCACGAACTCCACGTGCGAGGTCTAGATTGGCCCGTTGGTCGTCCGGTGTCTTGGTATCGAGAAACGGCGCCGCGAAAGGAGTGTGGAAAATCCTGTCTCATGTATGTGTTTCCTAACGCCGCGCGGTGTATAGAGCTTCGAATTCGCCGGGAAACGGGGCCACCTCCTGTAGCGAATTCACCGAATTCGCCGAGCTCCACTCGCGGTCGGCCGGGCGCGGAGCCGTTAGGCGCCCCACTTCTCCCCGAGCCATGCTACGGAATTGCCGTCGGCATATTCCTGCAAGCGTAGCGCCGATGATGCAAGGCTGCACACGGGAGTTTTTGGGTGACATTCCCTCGCGTTGTGAGACGCGACGGCCATCAGGGTTCTCACTCACATGAAGGTATACTGTATGTATGGTGGAAACGGGATGGACAACGAGCAAGCAGTTCGATCCCCGCGACAGCTACCTCGCTACTACTAAGGCCCCGGTGTCTCTTGAGCCTAAAACGCCGATGCCAACTCTGGCAATTGCCGGTCAAGCACAAACGGACCACCCGATTCTATACCCGTCCGCAAAGCGGCATACACATACACAAGACCTGTGATAGGAACATCTGGTATCATCAACCCTGGTATCAAACAGCAAAGGAAACACCGCCGTGTCACGTCGGTCGTCAAGACCGAGCTCTTCAAAATGCCACCCCAACGCTCGGCCCCCTGGGTCTAGATGCGTTGGATTCCCTTCCAAATGTCGCGGTGCGTTCCAGCGGCGTCGCCTGCTCCGGCTTTGTCACGGGCGTACTGCCAGGTGACCACGTCGTCGTGGGCGCCGTCTGCTCGTCCTCGGTCCTCCAAGTCGTCACGGTGATGTCCGTGTCGAAGCTCCGCCGCTCAGGTGCCCCGTCACCCGAAGGCGTGATGCACTGGTAGAACCCTTCCCTCCCCTTGACAGGCCGAGGAAGGTTTGTGACCGAGTCGAGACTGAGGTCGCGGCTGTGTTCGGCGTTACCCGGGAAGAGCCAGCTGGAGACACGAGAGAATGATTTCTTCTTGCGAAGAGGGGGGCGCAGGACCAGTGGCAACGGTGGAGCCAGTGGCATTTCCTCTCTCTCGCGACTCGGAGGAGGTGTGATGAATGCTGCGGCGGCGGCGGCATCGAGCATGGCTGTCGTGCGCTGAGGCGTGCGAGGAGGCCTAGAGGGCGCAGTATGGGGCCGGTCAGCGCCCGGTGCCAGTCGCTGAGAAAAGGATGGCGCAGCTGGAGGTAGGGCAGGGATCGAGGGCATAGGCTCGAGGTCTGGGCAGGGTCAGCAAATGCGCGTGAAACCATCTCACCAGGTAAGCTTACCAAAGGGTCCCATCGAATGGGCTGTCGATGGCCGACTGCTTGCAGCATAGATGCTTTGGCGCTCGATGACCGAGTCGATCTCGCTCTGAAGCTGTTCCACCTCATTCATGCTCTGCGCGATCCTCTCCTTGATGGATTCAATATTCGGCGACGTGTATGCACGAGCGCGCGACTTGGGCGGGATCCTGGGTGGCGACTCGGTATATGTCGTTGAAGGGGAGCCGCCAGCCGGCCTCCGAGGGATGTGGAAGGACATTGAAGAGCCACTGCGCTCATGTGCCAATGTGAAATCATCGACCCGGGTGGGTGCAAGCTTGGCCAGGGGAGGGACGCCGGGAAACTCAAAGTGAGGCAGCAGAGGCGACAAGCGGTTCTGTGGCTCGTAGATGCTCAGCTCGATAGGGCGGAATTGGCGAGGTCCGGGCCGGGGAATGGTTTGCATTTGCGTGTACTGGGGAAACTGAAAGGACTCTGTGTGAAGGTGTCGAAAGTCATAGGGAGTTGATATCTGCGGCCGGCGCGGATCAGGGCTTGAGGCAGACCGAAACCGTCTCCTCACCGAGAAGCGACTGCGGCTTCCAGACTCAGAGCGCTTCTGGCGGCTCTTCCCCTTGCTCGAGGGCCAGGGCTTTTCGTCCGAATCCCAAGGCACCTGGCCTTGGTTGCCGTACTGTATGTTGCTGTGGCCATAGTGAGGGGCCGGCGTGCGCGTGGGCTGCTCGTGCAGCGCTCGAAAGGACTGCTTCTCGGAGAAACCTTACCCCCAACTGTCAATACATCTATCGCATCTGCAAGCTGCTGTTTTACTTCGCGGCACTACAATGACCGACTTACCTCTTCGTGACTTGTCATCGAGACGGCCCGTCAACGGCGCACAACAGTGAGAAACGGAGGAGAGGCATGACGCATATGCCTCTGCAAGCATGCCACTCATGCCCTTCATAACTGCATAGGAGATGCCTTCATACCGGTGCTGGGGGCAGCCAAAAAAACGAAAGACGACCAGCGATTTGACCAACGGGAAGAAATGAGGTACAGCGGAACCGGGACACTGGGAGAGGCGGGATTAAAGAGGATTGGACCGGGCAACGACATCAAGTACACGGGAAGGCAAGCGACTAAAAGGGCGATGCCCACAGAAGCAGCACCGGGAACCCTCCTGGATGCGCATCTCGACTCGTCTTCAGCAGCTTCATAGGCCAAGCTGAGAGCAGACTGGCCCTCGCAGTTCGCTGTGATGGTGTAAGAGGAGGCATCTGATAGGCCGTGGCCGCGGAAGCCGGGGCCAGTAGGCGCTTAGAAAGCCGTGGTGTGGTCGGATTCGGATGGCTGGCGGCACACCATCAGATTGGCAGCCCCACCGCCCGTGTGAGATGAGAACAATAGCTCAGCGAGTCGATGTCTTAGAATGCCTTGGTTTAGGCACTCGAAACCAGCAGTTCGCTGCCACAAGTCCCCGAGAAGGGGGTCGCGTGCACCCGTCGGATTGGGTGAGCAGCGAGCGCTCCCAGGCGTGTCGGTGTCCCTTGTATTTCGCCTGTGGATGGATTATCATCACAGTCCGCGGCGGTCCCGTCAGATCCAGAGGCCGACGCGTTCAGCCCCCCGAAACGTCAGCGCGAGCGAGGGCAGATGTTGTGAGCAATGAGCAGCCGCGGCAGACCCCTGTACGTGACGGGCTTCGTGGAGGAGCGGGAGAGGTGAGGTGCCGTCTCGTCCAGCGCGAACCTGCATGTTTGCTGGCCCTCCTGTCCTGCCCTGACTGGTGACAGCGTTCAACGAAAACCGGGCGGATGCAAGGCACCGCGGCGGCGTCGACGCAGCAAGCCTAAAGGTCTCGTCGCCCGGACAGAGGTTGGGAAGCGATGCATCATCCCCTCGCCCTCCAGTCAGTGTCGATATTAATCGGCAGCCTAATGTCTTCGGCTTGCCAAACAGGAGGGTTGGACAGAGGCGACGGACGGACGGGGCGGCGGAGTCCGTGGAGTGTGTGGCCTCCCACTTCGCCTCCGCCTTCTAAGAATACCCTCGTTCTGAATCATTGACGTCGGCCACGATCGGGTTTCGATCCATTGAGCGTCCGAGGGTTCGTCTTGTCTCCTTCACATGCTCGGAGAAATTTTCGGCTGAGCCACCATGTTTCGACAGTGGCGGCTTGGTCGAGAGCCGGCGCACTTCGTATTGTGCGAAGAAACATGGCTCTCCAACTCTCCTGCTGAAGAATCCGACAAGTGGACCGACTGCCCGGACACAATCTAGTCAGCTGATATCCCACGTGAGCAGGAAGAGGCGATAACGTAAGCCGTCTTGCTCTTGACCTCCGCTCTTATCGATAACGGCGCTTGTTCGGAGGGAGAGCTCGCTCGGTGGTCGGAGCCCAGAATTTCGAGCACCAAAGTGAACACCTGGCTCTCTGTTTGCTGCAGGTGACGTACAGACGACTTGTCCACAAGCACCCGAGTCCCCTTTGTCCCGCCGCAAACCACTCTCTTTCCGACAATCAACTTCCCAACCACATATCTTCTAGGCCTTTGCCTCTGCTTGTTGCGCCCGTCGTCGAAATGTCCACCCCTCCCCCTCAGCCGCCTCCCGGCGAGGGCTCTGCTCAGGGCCCTCCTCAAGGCGCCCCTCAAGGCCCTCCACAGGGCATGCCCATGCCCATGCCCGGCCAGAAGCCGACTCCCGAGCAGATCCAGGCCATGCGACGCCAGCTCGCGGCCGACGCCGAGAAAGCGGGCATGACTGTTCCCGAGTTTGTGGAGCAGCTCAAGCAGAAGGCTCAGGCACAGAGGATGGCCGCCATGCAGCGCGCCCAGGCACAGGGCCAGGGACCACCTGGACAGATGCGCCCAATGCCTCCCGGCGGCGGGCCAGGTCGCCCGGCTGGTGCTCAGCCTGTGACTCCGGGGCCTCCCAACCCCAAGGCCATTGCGCTGGCGAACTTCCTCCGTGGTCAGCAGCTCAAGCCGCGCACCTGCATCCTGAACGGCGAGCGCAAGGACATGTTCAGAGGTCTGTAGCCCCTGCCCTGCCCTGCCCCCCAATGCCTTGAGTACCCGCTGACAGAATCTACAGTAAAGCGAGCTTTGCGCGCCCTCCAGTCTCCGGCATATGAGAAGGCCCGGAAGAAGAACCCCCTCCTTCCCGAGATCACCGACCGTGCGTCCCTCGAGAACACCTTCAAGCTCCTTCCCATGTCCATGCTGGCCCTGCGCGTGGTCAAGTCCGATCCCCACGCTGGCCACGACCACAAGAAGCCCAAGCGCGTCAAGGGCCTATGGACCGTCAAGATTGAGCCTCAGCAGGAGGCCAAGGAAGAGATGTACTACGTCTGGTTCTACGAGGGAAGCCAGGTCATGCGCAAGGTCTACGCGGCGCTGGCCCTCATGGTCATCTTCCTGATTGTTTGCTACCCTCTGTGGCCCCTGAAGCTTCGCCAGGGTGTCTACTACCTGTCTTGGGGATTCCTGGGTCTTCTGGGCCTCTTCTTCCTCATGGCCATCTTCCGAGTCATCCTCTTCTGCATCACTTACTTCGCCGTACCCCCGGGTCTCTGGCTCTTCCCCAACCTCTGGGAAGACGTATCTTTTCTCGACAGTTTCAAGCCTGTCTGGGCCTGGCACGAGGTGAGTGTTCCCGTCATTTCCATTCTGCGCCGTGTTCGGCAGCTAACATACGGTAGACTGCGAAGAAGGGCAAGAAGAAGAAGGCATCGGCGGCTGGGGCCGGCGGCAGCGGCAAGGCCAGCACCGTGTTCACGGCAGCAGCCGGACAGCCTGCACCCGCGTCGGCTACGACGACAGCAACGGAAACACAAGTGGCGTCTCAGCAGCCTGAGCACCGGGCTGGGTACGTGGCTCCGCGCGTGGAGGAGCTCGGCGACGACGAGTAGGGGGTGAAACAGCCTGAAGCTTCGTTCGGCCTGGCCTCACAAGGTCGTACAAAAACGGCTTCCACGGTGCATCGCACAGTCGGAAGGGAGTTGGGCGTTGGTTCACTGTGTACATTCAGTCAAAATCGTGGGCATCCGTGCAATAGGCGCAGTAAGTCAGGCGGGCCAGTGGAGGAGCCATAAGAAGAGATCCCGTGGATGTTTGCTGCCTCAGTCACCGCAGTCTCTGCAAGTGAAGTGTCATTCCGCCACCGTCCGTGGATGCCCCAACAAGGTCTGGCAACGTCGACTCGAAGCTATTGTGAAGTGGCGTCAATGTGATTTGAGGCGTTGGCCCCAATGTTCCAGAGCAGGAGGTTGCGCACGGACCATGGCCAGCTGCTTAATTGGCAGGTGGCTCCGGCTTCCTCCTGCCCCAACCTCAAAGTCGCCTGTCAACACTTTCTCATTAAGCAGCCACGAACTGGAAACTCATCGCCATCTCTCCGATACGTCCTGCATCTTCGGGGACAGCTCTCCATCTCATATCTCATCGGAAGAGACTACGGAGACATCAAGCGGGTGCTGTTCACCTCGCCAGCCGGCTTCGGTACAGCTCACCAGCCGCTCCAAGTAATCTCATACCCTTGTCACACGAGCTTGTCCAGCAAGAAGAATCCATCGTCAGCAGTCAACGAGGTGAGTAACCTGGCTCATCTACGTCGATGGCTTGCAGCCCTACACGACCAATTGCATCTCTCGGGTACCCACAGACCGCTCTTTCGTCCCTTTTTATTCTCCCTCCCTTTACTCGGGAGTCTCAGGTTGTGAGAGCTACGTGTGCGGAGGATCACGCCACATCCATTCTTCCTGAACTCTATCGATCTCTCAGCTCCATAGCATCCGATACTGACACACGTCATCAGAGCGCCTCTACGAGATGACTGAGCCGTCTCCTGCTCCCGCCGTCAACGGCGGCACCTCACGGGAACTGTCTGGAAGCTTGAATGGGGCCAGCATCGGGCCGCCCAGCCAACCAGTCGTGGCAGAGGAGCCATTCTCTTGGCTGTGAGTTGCAGGCACATCATGGCGGCCACATCAAGACTGACACATGCAGGAAACCTCACGTTCACTTTGTCGTCATCATGGTCGGCCCAGACGAGGTGCCCTTTGGTATTCATCTGGACTTCATCCGCTCTCGGTCTACGTTCTTCAAGAAGCAGTTCAAGGCAGATGAGGCGCAGACCATTGAGCACATCATCAAGTTGAAGGACACAACACCAGAAATCTTCGGCTACGCCCAGAACTTTCTCTTTACCGCGGAGGTGGTCCCCGAGTCGGGTGAAATTCCCTCCTACGAGACCTTGATCGGCCTGTGGAAGCTGGGCTACTCACTTGGCATTGATGGCCTCTGTGACAAGACCCTGGAGGCAATGCTCGAGTGCCGTCGCTCGACTGGGAGGATTCCCGCAACGCCCCTTCTGGTTCAGGTATGGCAAGACACACCTGAAGGCTCGTCTATCCGCAAACTCCTGCTCTCTTGGGCTGCCGAGTATATGCGATCAAGCGACGGTCGCCAGGAGTTTGCCAGGAGTTTGCCCCAGGAAGTCCTGAGTGAGCTGGTTGTTACCATGAGCTCCCTGGACACGCAGCCTGTTGTTCAAGCCCCGCCCGTCAGCAAGCATGCGTCCAGCGAGCCGGTGGCCCGCAAGAGCGTTCACTACCTCGAGGACGATAGTGACGACGAGAAGCGTGAGAAGAAGGTCCGACGCGTCTCGGGTCCCACCACACCGTCGTCGGTGCCGCCTTCGCTCTTGGAACGGAAGCCCCCGGCAAACCGCAAATTCGTCAAGGCTGCTCACCCTAAGCGCCGTTCTAGTGGGGCCCTGTTGCTGGCAGACGGGGAAATCACCACCGAGAAGAAGGTGGAATTCTGTGCTGATCTCCTGGAGAGAATGTTATCGGGACCTGGTATGTTCGATCTCCGTATCACTCATCCGTACATCGGAAGCATAGTTAACATGCTCAGGATTCTGGACGCGCCTTGTGGGACCCTTCAAGGACCCCGTAGATCCTGAAAAGGACCAGGTGCCCGATTACTTTGCGAAGATCAAGAAGCCGATGGATCTTCTGACCATCAAGGGCAAGATGGACCGACGTGAGTACACCTCGGAAGACGAGTTCGTCGCCGATGTGCGCCAGATCTTCGACAACTGCTACCTGTACTGGAAGCGGGGCGATCCCATGTGGGCGGCGTGCGAGAAGTTCCAGAAGACATTTGAGGACAAGTATTCGCAGATGACGAAGCATATCGCTAAGCTCATGCGAGAGCCTGTTGAGTAACGCCGCGGAGTTTGCAGAAGAGTCTCCGGCATGACCGTGAGAAGTAAGGGCTTTGGTCGTTGGGTCTTAAGAGCAAGACAGTGTGCGATTAGGTGGCGGCTCTTGAACCCTTTTCTTTCCATCTCACTAGAGGTCTAGTATCGCCGCGTTTCTGTGGCTGTCATCCTATTTGGGAGGGGGGGTAACATGGTATACCCAGACTGAATTGTTAGCTGTACGTTACTGTATGTTGGTGCGCGCTCTTTCACACTAATCAACGATGGACTTTGTTCTTTTCAAGTGGTGTTGGCCTTGATTTCTGTGAATTCTTCGCAGCTCGGCCAGGTATGCGCCGCGCTGCCATCTGTGGCCACTGGAATGCAGCGTGGCGAACAGAGCAACAGCCGTGGCACACGGCCATTGTAGCGACCATGTGGTGTCTCGGGACCGATCGGCTGCATTCCTCTGTGCTGAGGCCGACGACGACGGAGCCGAAGCCGAAGCGACTTCATGTCATGAGCTGTCGTGGACGGCTTGGACATGTTCTCGTCGACTGACAGCCAGTTTGGGTGTTGTTTGGGCCGGTAAGACTACATCTGTGAATGACACGAAACAGCAGGCTATTCAGGCGATGTCGCTCCTTCATGAGCCAGTGAGTCTGGGAAGATGGCTTAGATCACCATCGGCATTGGGATTTACAGTCGGTGGTTTCGGAGTCGCTGCCTCACGTGAGGTGTTCTTCGACCGATTGACTGACTCGACATGACAGCGCTAATCCCTTCCTCACCTGAAACCCAGCAGCTTCCCTTTCGGGCGGGTACCAAAGTACAACGGGCAAAGGACGGGCCAAACGGTCCTTCGTCTCCTGCAAGGTACCCGTGCCACTGTGCATTGGTCTCATCCAGTCAGGAAGCAGGGTGTGCGGGTCGGCGGGACCCTTGCTTCTTCGTCTTGAAATCATCTCCTGAGATTGGCTGGGCTGAGTGTGCTCATTTCCCGCATCCTGCGCGATCTTTCGTCGGTCCTTCTCCGTCTTCCATCGTGATTGCCTATCGTCAACGGAGGGAGATCGCTTCTCTTGGAGTCACTTTCCCGCGGATTACCTACTTTTGGATGGGAGGAGCTGGTGTCTTGGCTCTCCGCGCAGCATCGCATCGCGCCCTGGACTCCTGGCCGACGGGAGGAAAGGGGTCGGGTGTCTGCCAATGTTTCGACGCGTCTGATGTTTCGGGCTGGAAACGATGGATGACTGACTCTGGGCAGCACCCAGCATCTCTTGTCCCAGTCGAGATGAACACCTCTCGATCTCACGTAGGTTCTCAATGAACAGCCACCAAGACATCCCAAGGCCCTAGCCAGAGACGCGATCTCCCTCGACGTCGCTCCCCAGTGGACGGCAGTCGCCCGAGGCCCATCGTCAATTTGAGAGGTCTTATGAGCCAATGAACAAGCCGAGATGTCAATTAGAATTTAGGGCGATCTTGCCCCTCTGGGCATGGCTGGGCCTTCCTGGAGCGACGAGGTTGACCGCCAGGGAAGGAAGCCCGAACGGACTGCCCAAGGGCAAGGGCCGCCCCCGTGCTTTGCTTGGTGTCTGGCCAGTGGCCACCCCCCAGCCCCAGTCCGTGCTCTCGCCCACTCGCTCCAGTCCGATTCTTCTTCTCCTCCGTCCTCTTCCCACGTCCCCCCCGTCTGTTCTCTCGTTCCACCCTCACCTCAAACAACCTAGGTCGTCGCGTTGCCCCTTTGGCGTTTGCCAGTCTCACTCTTTTTTGTGCCCTCAGCAAACAGAGTCTTCGTGCTCAATTACGTTCATTATCCAACATCATCAGCTACCTACCTGCCGACCTATCGCCTCGCGGTTCAACAACTCTCGTCCGACCCTATCTACATAGCAGCTTCGCTCAACCCAACACAACCATCACAATGCAGTACCGCTCCATCACCTCCCTGGCCCTCATGGCCCTGGCCACCACCGCCACCGCCCAGCAGTCCCGCGTCTTCACCCGGGCCTCCCAGTCCGTGAGGGAGTTCGACATCTTCGCCCGCCAGAGCGACGGATACCAGCCCGAGGACGAGATCTGCGGCGGCGAAGGCAGCACTTGCGCCGAGGCCTGCGGCGACGGCTACCAGGAGTGCGCTTCTTCCGACGAGTCCGTCCACTGCTACAACCCCGCCCAGGAGGAGTCTTGCTGTGCAAGCGGCAACGGAAGCTCCTGCCTCTCCAGCTTCTTCTGTGCTCGCGACTCTGAGACCGGTACCTTCTGCTGCCCTGGCGGCTCTTCCCTTGAGGAGTGCGCTGTCGAGTTCGGCGTTGTTGGCGCCCTCGTCTCCGACGCCCCCGCCGCTCCCACCTCGTCCTCTTCTTCTGCCGTCGCCGAGTCCACCTCGGAGGTCGTCTCGTCTTCCAGCGTCGTTGTCGTCGTCTCCTCGTCCTCCATCGAGATCTCCAGCGCCCTTCCCACCTCGGAGGTCAGCAGCAGCTTCTACGCTAACAGCACCTCCTCGTACGAGCCGTCCTACACCGTCCCTGTTGAGACCACCACCACCGTCGTCACGGACCCCTCTGCCACCAGCGGCTCCAGCGACGAGACGGAGGATGAGGATGACACCGAGGACTCCGGCGCCACCGCCCACGGCCCCATCATGGCCCTCGTTGCCGCCGTCGCCATGCTCACCACCCTGTTTTAATCTCCTCGCACTCTTACGACTGGAGGCGCTGCTTGGATCTCGCTGTATGAGGGTCTCGGCCCCCATCTCCAGTCAGCGTGCCACGAGTAATGAGTTTTACGATCATCGAAGGAGCGTATAGCGGGTGTTCCGGCAGGCACACAGCACATCATCAGAAAACAAAAACCTCGTGCTCTGCCGCGATGTTACAAAGTCTGGCCCATCTTTTTATTTTGCATTTTCACGATTCCCCCTGTTCGGACCGCCTTGACGACATGCTGGCTTTTCTCGCGATTTGCTCCCGCCGGGTGTCTGACTGACTCGGGCATTGCGGGCGCTTCTCACGGGAACAGGTTGAATGAGGCACGGCTTGGAGCGTTTGAAGTTGGCTGAGTTGGTGGTGGTTTATCGATCGCGTCCTTCCTCTTGTACCTACGATTCCCGGCCGGATGTCTGGAGCCACGGTTCACTCCCATCTCGCCCCGTACCTACTACCCTTAATGTTTCTTGCCCTGGTAGACAATAGCATCACAGCAGTGCACATATCCTCGTTTGCTCGATTGATTCTTTCCATTTCGGTGTGTGTTCGGGGCCCGACGTGGAGGGATGCCTGCCCAACTACCAGGCTTGACCACCTCCACTGTAGTCGTCATGCGTCGGGAAGTGACCAGGCGCGACTCATCGATGACAGGAAGGGATCTCATGGCCGTTGGTGTTGCAGCAACAACGTTCTTTCCCAAGATGCTGGCTCCTGCTGGTGGCGCCCGTTGAGGTAGAAGCCACAGCCAGCAGCGGGCAGGACAATCATGTACTCGTGAAATGCCTAGGTACCTACCTAGGTACAAGTATGTCGCGGAACCAGGCACGGACCCAGATGGCTTCCCAGTCCGACAACCGATCATTCTCAATGACTACTAGAGAAAGCAGAGCTTACTTATCCCGATTCTGCGAGACGACATCGCGCGGTTATCCCAACTATTATCCGAGGCCCAGGCCGCAGCTACTCAATCAAGATCCCTCCAATAAGTCAACCCAACGTCTGTCGGAGCCCTCCTGCGCGGAGTGCGAATTGCCGAGTCAGAATGGTCGTCCCAGCCAGCCGTGAAGTGGTTACAGGACATGTCGAAGCGCCATCAACATGGAGGACATACTTCTACTGCGGTGTCGCAGCCTTCGGAGGAGTGTGCTTCGGATACCCGACGTCCGTCATGTCTGGGGTACTCGGCACGCCGTACTTTGTCGAGATGTACACGGGGGCGGCATACGACTATGCGAAAAGGCAGCCCGTGGACCCAACCGCCTACTATGGGCTGAGTGCGTCCTCCAAGTCCCTAATGGTCGGAATCCTCTCTGCGGGCGTGCTGCTCGGGTGTCTGATGGCGGCGGACCTGGCCGACAAACGAGGGCGCAGATTGCCGGTGCTGATCGGGTGCATTGTACTGTGCTTCGGGACCACGCTCCAGATCGTCGCCGAGGGTCAGGAGTGGCAGTTTGCGCTGGGTCGCCTGATCACAGGTCTCGGGGTCGGGGCCTTTTCGCCCTCTCTCGTCACCTACATCTCGGAGATTGCGCCAACACACCGCCGGGGGCTTTGTATAGCGTCATATTCACTGAACATTAATCTGGGTATTTTCCTAGCCGACGCTGTCGTCATGGGTACAGAGGGCATCCAGAGCAGCGCGGCGTACCGGATCCCGATCTCACTGCAGTACGCATGGGCTATCATGTTGGGCGTTGGGATGTAGGCGCTTCGTGGGTTGAGCCTCCTCTTGAAACCCCAGCCCATCAGGCGCGGCAGTGTACTGACAGATCTTCCAGCCGAGTCCCCTCGATGGCTCATGAGGGTCGGCAAAACGGAGGAGGCCACGGCCGCCATGCTCAGGGTGCGCGGCCACACAAGGATGTCCCCGGAGGTGCAAGCTGAGATGGACTATCTCGCCCGATTCATTCAGCCAGAAACGGATGTGCTGAGGATGGCGTGGGTTTGGTCATGGCTCGAGTGCTTCTACGGCCCCTTCCACATGAGGAACAGCCCCATTCAGAGACTCATCCTCGGAACGACGGTGCAGATGATGCAGCAGATGACGGGGATCTCGTTCATATTCTACTTCGGCACGACGTTCTTCCAGGACCTCGGCGGCGTGACGCAGCCGTTCCTTGTATCGCTCGTCGCGTCGCTCGTCAACTTCTTGGCAACGCCCCTAGCCTTGCTGACCGTGGACCAGTACGGGAGGAGAACATTGATGATATTGGGCGGCTTGGTCATGTGCATCGCCCAGCTCCTCATCGCTGTGCTGGGACGCAAGCAGGGGGACGACGGGTGGTATGCCGGGCCCACGGCCACAGGCATGGTGGCCCTCTTCTGCATCAACATCATGGCCTACTCCATGTCGTGGGGGCCGATGGGTTGGGTGGTCGTCGCCGAGGTGTTCGCGTTGCGGCAGCGGGCGAAGAGCATGGCGCTGTCGACGGCGAGCAACTGGTTGTGGAACTGCGTCATCGCAACGACGATGCCGTTTCTGCTGGGCAAGAATCCGGGCGAGCCCGACATGGGGCCGGACCTATTCTTTATACTCAGCGGCACGTGTGCTGTGGCGGTGGCGTACGCTTTCTTCATGGTGCCCGAGATGCGGGACTTGACGCTGGAGAGCATCGATGAGATGCTGAGCGCTTGCTCGCCGATGAACTCGCCCCTGTGGCTGCCATGGTATTCGCAATACATATCCAAGGATGAGGAGGGGGCTGGAGAGGTAGAAGCCCGTGGGCAGGACGATGTGAACGGCCGAGAGGAGGCCACGGCCGACCCTCAAGTCTGCGAGGGACTTAGAGACCGGAGCGGAGCTGCCGGGCCGGCAGAGGCTCGTAGCCCGGCGGAAGCTCACGACTCTGTGGGAGCTGATAATGTGGTGAAAGAGGCCCGTGACACAGGGGTGGCTGTGGAGGGCGATTCGTTTGAAGGCTGGCTCAACCAACTCGAGGCCATTCAGGAGGAAGATGGAGATGAGTGGGATAGACGCCGAAGAGCAATAAGTATGTGAACAACCTTAACGCCAACAGTATCGCGATGGAAGAGCAGGAATGCAGCAGGTCTGACATTTTGATGAGCAAGGCAGTGATACTAACGGTGATGATGATGCCCTCCCAGCTTCCACTTCAGCGATGATGTATCTGTCTTAGAGCCTCTTGCGTGGGTATCTCCCCCATTCAGTCAATAGTGAACAGAGCCTCTGCCATCTCTCTGTCAACGGTCGACTCCCTCGAAGGAGGGTCGGAGTCGAGGCCGTCTGTCGGTTCCAGGGCAGCTGTGTCCTCCAGCACCACCTGCTTCACGACCTTGACCGTCCTCTCGCCTCCCCTGGTGACCTCTGTGAGTACCACGCTGTCACTTTCTATCTTCCATCGGCACCAGAAATCTCCCTCGTTGACTTGATCCTCTTCGCGGACCCAGATCCGCGACATGTCATGGTCCCGCATGAGGAAGGTCAGGGCGCGCTCGTTGGCATTGGCAAGAGTGCGGTACGTTCCGAGGAGCTCGACTTCCGGGCCGGAGGAAGAGGCAGTGACGTGGCAGAGCATAACATACACGGTCGACTGGTCGTTCTCCGCCGCCTGGGTTCTGATCTCGTCCAGCTCGCTGACGAGCTCTTGGAGAACTTGCTGAGATCCGAGCTGCTTGTTCGCCCACGCCTCGAGTCTTTCCTCGGTCTGTTAACAGAGAGTCAGCCTCCAGTAGATGACACCGGATGAGGGTCTTGCACGTACAACTCCGGCGAGTCTGAGTCTTTTGACGCCGGGTGATTCAGACTCGGTGTCTCCTGCGGCTTTGCGCTTGCGGGCGAGCTTTGACTTGGCCTCGGAAGAAAGTTCGTGCTTCTCTGGCGAGGACATGTTGTGCAGAGTCGGCTGGATTCTTGTCGAGGGTGCTCAAGTGGCTTGTGAAATAAAATATAAGGTGGTTTGATGATGATTTGAGGAATTCCAGTGCTTGAGGGGCTATTGTGCATGGGAACCAGCGCTCAACAAGCACGAAGAATACTTCTATGGCGTCGAAGGCCAGAGGGGGGCAGATATGAAGTGGAGTAGATTCTCCGAGTGAGTTGTTGAATTCAAGCGATCGGAGAGGGCCGATATTCCAGGTTCATTTGAGGCCGAAGGCGCCATGGGAACGAATATGGATGGAGTTGGCGGCGGCAGTTCCGCCGCAGATTTCAGGCGACAACACCAAAGCACTGCTCAAGTAGAAGGCACAGAGAATGAGGCGATAAGGCGGCAGGGCGAAAAGGCGAGAATGAAAGTGCCATCGCCACTTTGCTCTACTATAAACAGAGGTCTTAGGGTCTGCCGCTCACCTACATTAGTGAACCTTTCACGGGCAAAGTCGGCACAACAATGAGCTTCGTGGTGATCGTGCTGCACAGTAACATTCAGTCGCCTAACACCCCCGGCCCTTGAACAGAAGAGCCAGACTTGGTATGATATATCTTGGGCGGTATAAGTGAGGGGAAGGGCAATGAGATGGCGATGCACCTGATCAGCTTAATGACGCTGAGGGACTGAGCAGATATGTGCCTGTGAAGTGTCGTCAGGGCGGAACACCGTGAAGAACCATCGCCATCTCTTAGACAATATGTGGTGATTAATTACTTAGCTGATGGCCTGAACTGGCCGTCATGAAGATGCCAAGCGGAGGTGATCGACAGGGTCGTTTCAGCCTCGTCGCAACGTTGGCCCCTTTCCACAGCGGAGCTTCCAAGACCACACTGCCTTCACATCTTCCCTTTTTCGACCATGGTTCATGGTCTGGGAGCGAGCTCGATTCAAAAAGTATGAAGCAGCCTCACGTGCGACTTCAGGTGTGCCTCAGCGTCCTGCTTGCCTTCTCCACGGCCGTGGCGGTAGGAACCTCAGCTGTTGCCAAGAGGTCGCAGTGTGTTGCTTCCCCTTTTCCGAGTGGTGAGCCTGGCGTCTGTCTGAAGACAGACGAGGTGGCGGAATATCGCAGAAGATACGGTCTAAGTGAGTCCGGTGCGCCCTGTTCATCGCGGAGCAGATGTGGCTGACAGGAGTCCAGATCTTCAGTCGGACGACGGCATCTGGAAAGTCTCTCAAACGCCAGACAGGGGCCTCGGCGTCTTCGCAACTCAAGATATCGCCAGGGGAACACATCTCATGGTCGAGAAACCGCTGTTTGCCATTGACCCGGGAGATTTCCACGCGGGCAAGGGGTATCAGATTGGCGCCCTTGAGGAGGCTGTCGAGGAGGCTTTTGGCGGTCTTGACCCCTCATCGAGAGAGGAGTATCTGGCGTGCCACGAGCATCGGCCCTCAGGGGCGACGGGGAGCCGGGAGCTCTTGATCTTCATCAGCAACGCGTACACCATGCCGGATGGAAGAGTAGGCAGTACGTTATTCCGCAGTTCATTTCCCCCTATTCTGGCTGTTTCTGGAGTCCTGCGACATGTCTCTGCTCCTCGGACACGATGGGTAGCTCCTCACACTTCCACAAAAGGCATTTACTGACTCCGCGGGCCCGTAGTATTCCCGCGCATCGCGAAAATCAACCACTCTTGCCGCCCTAATTCGGTCAACACGTTCAGCGACGGCAGGGGGTCGAGGATCATCTGGGCGGGCAGGGATATTGCAGCAGGAGAAGAGATCACGGTTGCGTACGTGCCCTTGACGGAGACAACGGAGAGACGGCGAGCCCGATTGTCGCAATACGGCTTTAGGTGCGGCTGCGAGGCATGCCGAGCGGCCACAGGAGACGAGGAGAGGCTGGACGTCCAGGTGCTCATGAGAGAGCTCGACGCCGGGATGCTCAGAGACGACGGAAACGACGTGGGGGACATGGTGTCCAAGGCCGAGCACCTGGTCCGCCTCGTCGAACAAGAAGATCTGGTTGAATATTTCGCCTCCGCATATCGACTCGCGACTGTGGCGTCGCTGCGCTACGGCGATATGTCGAGGGCGAGGACATGGTCAGCGCGGGAACTCGAGATTCACGACATGGCCGACGACAAGGCGGCACGGGCTCTGCGTCGAGACATGGCACGGCTGGGTCTGATCTGAACAGTGTAGGTGCCTCGAAGATGGAGGCCGAATAGAGGTCGAACCTACGGAAGGGGTGGGTACGTACCAACGGGAAAGTGGACCTCACCTGAGTGGCTGCCGTCTGTCTCGCCGGCGTGACTCACGGATCCCCGCCAAGGCCGAGAATGTAGCGGGTGCATCACTGTATTCGGGGCCCAGGAAACCGCCACTACGGCGCCTGTTGCGGAGCCAACCCCGACTGATCATCTCCAAGTCCAGCCAAGTTCAACTTCAAGAGTTGATGGCGCCACTCGACTTGGCTCTGCACTCGAGAGCTTTTCTTCATCCTTATAACAGGCCCCGAGTCCCAGACTCTTGAATAGTTGTGTTTACGAAGCGCAGGACGCCCTACCTCTCTGCTCTTGATGTAACCAACCTCCAGGTTTTGCCGGACCTCGACCATCCTCATTTGCTTCATCGCGAAACTGCCTTCCTCTGCCCCAACTGGCTTCTCCGTTGCGCCGCACACAATGACGTCGATCGCCTCAGAATCTGTCGCAACGATCCTCTGCACCAGCAAGCAGACAAGATTCGACATCAAGACTGCCGACTATCGCGAGGTAAGCCACCCATATGCATGCAATTAATCCATTAATGCAACGCTCACTCCTGTCCAGCTCGACATCGAGGGCCTCAATATCACCGTCACCGCCAGCGAGAAGAAGACAGGTGACAAGAAGGCCTCCGGCGTCAGGGCAAAGTCCAAGGCGAAAAGCGAAGGCCTCGAGATCCTTTCTGATGCCAAGCTCAGGCTGAAGGCCGGCCAGCGGTACGCTCTCGTCGGCCGCAATGGCTCTGGAAAGTCGACCCTGCTCAAGGCAATCGCCGAGAAGCTCATCCCAGGCATTCCGGAGGAGACGCGAGTCTCCATTCTTCAGCAGACCGATGCCAAGGACACCAACACGGATATGTCACCACAAGATGCCGGCTCAGCGGGCGCCGGGTCTCAAGGCAGAACCGTTCTCGAGGAGGTCATTGAGCAAGCCACCGCCCGGTCAGACGTGGAACAGGATCTGAGGGCCCTTTCAGCCGGAATCGAAAACACCAACGACCCTTTCGCGGGAATCCGGGCTGTGCGATCCATTCGACACGAGAGGAATCTGAAGCGACTGTTTCAGTTGGACAAGGACGCCAGACTCCGGAGCGGCGCCCGCGGTATGGCGGCTCGAAAGGCCTTGACGGCCTTTGAAAAGGTGACGGCCGAGTCGAAGGCGCTGATCGAGCAGCCCGCGGATGAGATCTCGCCCGATACCGTCAAGGATGAGACCCAAGAAGCCGTCGACATGCTTGCCGAATTGCAGCTTCAAGTCGAGCCCTCTCGGATGGCCGAGATCGAGTCGACGGCCAAGAAGATTTTGACAGGTCTGGGCTTCTCGGAGGAGTACATGGCGAAGCCCGTGGGCAGCCTGTCAGGCGGCTGGCGCATGCGTACTGCTCTCGCATCTTCTTTGCTCGCCGAGACAGACATCTTGATCTTGGACGAGCCCACCAATTTCCTCGATCTCCTGGGCATCATCTGGCTGCAGAAATATCTCCAATCCCTGGAAGACGATGACGCTGCCCCGACCCTCATTCTCGTCTCTCACGACCGCGACTTCATCACCCTCTGCACAGACCTCCTCCTTGTCAAGGACAAGCAACTTACGTATTTCCATGGAGATCTCCCGACTTACGAGTCCTCTCAGGCCGAGAAGAAGCTTCACCTCACCAAGATGAAGGAGGCGCAGGACAAGCAGAAGGCCCATATCCAGCAGAGCATCGCGAGCAATATCAAGGCGGGTAAAGCCAACGATGACCAGAACAAGCTTCGCCAGGCCAAGTCGCGACAGAAGAAACTCGATGATCGTTGGGGCCTGGAGGTCAGCGCTAAAGGCGGCCGCTTCAAATTGAACCGCGACCTGGTCGGTTATCACTTGACAGCGCGAGATGAGATCGACATCCCACAGGACGAGCGGCCTGTCAACTTCATCATGCCTGAACCATTGGACCTGCGGTTCCCCGGCGCCCTGATATCCGTCGAGAACGTCAACTTCCGCTACCCCGGCAAGACCAGGACCAAGACCTTGCCACCCCTGGTGTTGCAGGACATCAACCTCTCCGTTCACATGGGAGACCGCGTGGGGATTCTAGGCTTGAACGGCGCCGGAAAGTCTACCTTGATCAAGTTGTTAGTGGAGCAGTCAAAACCGACGTCTGGTTCGGTGACCGCTCACCCGCGGCTCAAGATGGGATACTACTCTCAGCATGCTGTCGAGGAGTTGCAAGGCCTGGGCCGAGCAGACCCTACCCTGACCGCCCTGTCCATCTTGACTAAGGAGGTCGATGGTTCCCTGGATGAAGGCGAAATCAGGGGCATGCTTGGCGCTCTGGGCCTGCCGGGGCGGACCGCGTCGGACGTGCCCCTGACCAAGCTCTCCGGCGGCCAGCTCGTGCGTTGCGAACTAGCACGACTCCTCTGGCAGCGGCCGCATCTTCTCGTTCTCGATGAAGTGACAACTCATCTCGACTATGAGACGGTCACGGCCATGCGAGAGTCCCTCAGGGACTGGGAAGGCGCGGTTGTTCTCGTGAGCCACGACAGATGGTTTATGAGGGGTGCGGTTGAGGGGCTACGGGACGAGGACGAAGAGGACGAGGATGACGAAGATGACGATGAGAGCCCAAGGCGGCGCACGGTGTACAGGTTGCGAGCAGGAAAACTGACCAAGCTCGAGGACGGCACGTCCGAATTCGAGCGGGCGGTGGAAAAGCGAGTTGCCAAGCTGCTGGCAGCGTGATGCCCCAGAGGGCGCAAGATATCTACTACGGACGGTGTCTTCCTTTGATCATGCCATCATGAATGCTACTCTAGTGACCGGTATCTCGTGTCTCATCGCGCGTCTCTCGCATGCCTTGCCATACCCTGCCTGAACTGACCGGCCTCATATCCCCTGGGGGGTAACACGCCCTCGGGCACCAATACACCAAACAACGCTCCCTCCACCCTCCGAACATCGATATCTCCGCCCTGCGGTATCTCAACAATCGTCCCGTCCACGCACACCTTGCGCCACCTTGCATCACCCTCCAGGATCTTGACCCTCATCCCCGCAACCCTCTCATATCCCACGTCCGTCATCCCAACATGCGCCCCATCGGCATACGCGGCCGTCATGATCTCCATCGTCCGCTTTCCGCCCACATCCCCGAAGTGGACCAGCCTCAGGTCGTTCTCCAGCGGCCTGCTCTCAGGGGAGATGGTGAAGGTCCGCTCGAGGTTCGACACCATGGTAGCAAGCACGTAATTAAAGCTCGCGTCACCCGATGCGGCCTTGGGTGGCACAGCGTCCCCGCCCTGCAGGACCGATTCGCCCCCGTCAAGGGACGTGGCCCGCACCTCTGCGCGGTAGGCGTGGCTCTCCTCCAGGAGGGAGGCGGCCAGCATGCCAAAGCGCGCGGCGCCGTGCTTGCGGTACTCTGGCGTGTCGGACTCCCAGACTAGCTGGGCGTGGAAGCCGTAGCTGGCGACGATGGCGCCGTAGAGGTGGGTGACGGCCGTGTCGTGTCGTTTAATGCCGTTGGTGGCGTTGTCGTCTTGGTTGGTGCTGCTGGTCGTTGGGGCGTAGGAGACGAGCCTGGAGCCCTCGGAGAAGGTTGCACGGAAGGAAGGGAGGGGGGCGGGTGTGCCCCGGATCAGGGTCCTCAGGGCCAACACGAGGGGGGACGGCGCCTGATTGTTGTCTTCACCGTGGGCGCCGTAGAGCGGCTTGTGAAGAGAGTGGAAGAGGGCGTTGGCCGTGCCCAGGGGGAGCAGGGCGATGGTCGGTAGGGGCGATACGGAGGCGTTGCCATTTGTGAGAGGCGTGATGGTCTCGTCAGAGCCGTTCAGAAGGTCGACAACGCCACCGTCGCCGCTCAGGAGGATGATGGTTTCCGAAGAGCGGGCGCCATCGGCGGTCTGTTTCCTGGCCGCCCAGCGAGACCTCGCAAACTCTCTGACGCTCTGCGCATTCTGGGTGATCATGACGTGATACTTTTCAGGGCCCTCATCCGATGATGCACTGCCGCCCAACAGCTGGAGCAGAGGCCTCACCACGTCCTCCCAGACCTTGAGCGCCATTCCCATGCCGGACTTGGTCGACACAACAACATGCAGCTCATTCCCGGGCGCAAGAAACGCCGGCACCTCCCTCACGCCATACCTCTCCAATAACACCTCGTCCACCTCGTCGACACCATCAAGACGCAGCCGGTGTGGTCTCTCCCCGCCATCCGGCTGTTCCTCCAGGCGAGCGATAACGTATCCCTCCCCCTTCTCATGCGCGTCGAGAATGAAAACAATCTCTCTCGTCGGGACGCTTAGACTGGAGCCGCGGCCATCGCTCTGGGCCACCTCACCGCCGGGACGGAGCCGCAGAGTTCGGGGTTGTCGGGACGAGGCCCCGTCAGTGGAAGCGGCAGCGGCGTCATCCTGCACGTTGCGATCCATGGTTCTGGGATGGGAAGCGAATGGGGGCCTCTTCTCTTCGAGTAGGATGAAGGGCCGGGACGTCCCTTTTCAACCCCTTTCTTCTTTCCTACCAGGCTGTCCGGTCGATCCGGACTCTCCGGAGAATGCAATGCGACCGGAGGTTCGAGATGGCTATTAGTGAGCGTTGCCCCAGGTGCGGGTTGAATGATACGCCGAGGTGAGTCAAGATAATGTAGCAGGAAAGGTATGTAGGCAGGTTAGTGGCCAGTCGGTAAAGTAAGCTAATGTGGGCGGGAAACTCGCGCAATTTGTCTTGGGTGCAGTGGTCTGGATGATCGTTGATTGCGGTATTTGTAATGGCTCGGTGAGGTCGCTCGACTCGGCTCCGCGCCGCCCGCAGCATCGCTAAAGTGGAAACCAATGCACTATGCTTAGACATGGAAGTACGTCCATACTACGTGCTCTGGCAACTACGGCGGGTGCCTGCGAGACACTGACGATGACTGCATGGAGAGACAGCCGTGTCGCTCCCAACTACAACAAGACTTCACCGTCCCTTGGCCTTCGTGAGAGGCCCCCAGTTCTCTCTCGGGTTGGTCTGATATCGCACCAGCTTCTTCACTTCCCTGGACTTTCCGAGCTTTGCAAGCGCATCATCAAACACCAAAGTTCGGCGCAGCTCTTCCTCGGTGGGAATACTGTCCCCGCTTTCGTTTGCCTCCTCTTGCTGATGCTCACTCGTCTCGGCCTGTTGTTGGTCCTCGCTCGACTGTTGCTCCGTTTTGTCCGCGCTCTCAGAATCTGTGGCGCCCAGGCCCAACAGATTGTAAGCCGGCGTGCCGGGTTTGATCTTCTCCGTCTTCACCGGATGCTTCTGACGAACCCACTCTCTCATGACAAACCACATCGTGTCCCAGGGCGCATCCGTCTTGATGCTTCCCGGTTTGCAGTGGCTGCGAGTGACGCGGTAGCCCAGGTGAATCAGGGCACCTCTGAACATGGCCTCCGGGATCGACTGAGCGCTCAGAGTTCCCGCCAAGGCCGAGGGAATCACAAAGAACGGGTAAGGGTCGATCTTGGCCAGCTCCGTCTCCTTGGGATCAAGGGGCTCTTCAGGTTCCGGCCCGGGCAGGCACTCCTCCAGGGCGGTGGTAAGCATCCCCTCAATGCGAGGAATGGTTCCATAGACCTTTGGATCGGCGTCGGGCAGAAGGTCGAGGATTCGCTCAACGAAGTTGGGGTCATGGATGGGTCCGCCGTACACAGGCCCAGCGATGTGCTGAGTTGAGTCGCAATGTCTGCACTTCTCGCCGGTCGGGGGCCCATGGGCCAGGCCGTGCTTGTAGAAATAGCCCCCCTTCCTCTTCGGCGCCGGTCTCGTCCGGACAAAAGGAGCCGTCTCGTAGGCTCCGCATCCCGAGCACTGATACAGGACCATGGTTTTTCCGCCGAGGAAGCTGACGCCCAAAGAGCTTGCCCTCACCCTGACAAAAACTCGAGCGTAAAAGTCGATGGAGAGAGAAAGCAGCGGCTCGATGTGCAGGTTGTGGCGGGCGGCAGCAGACGCGACGGCGTGAAGAATGAGTCGCAGTCCGACCTCGTGGGTGTGCTGTCCCCTGATAGGAGTGCCGCCGTACAGCGAGAAGCACTTCTCGGCGTAGCAGTGGCCGGCCCAGTGGCTGGCATCTGTGCAGGTGATGCACAGCAGACCACCGTCGTCCCGCACGGACTGGACGGCAGCGTCGAGAAAGGGGGCTGCGGTGCCATAGGGGTCCAGATCGATGACGTTGTACTTGTTCTTCTTGCTGGGTCGTCCGCGGGAATCCCGATGAGAGAGGTCGTCCGCAATACGGCGGTACATGTGAGCAATGGCATCATCGTGGGTGACCTCGATCCTGTCCTCAAGGTTGTTGTGCTTTGCGTTCAGCTTGATGGACTCGGCAGCGCTCTTGGTGAGATCGTTGGCTGTAACTGACGTCACGAACGGCAGCTCGTGGGAGTATCGCAGTGCGCGAAGACCCGACGCGGACAAGGCATCGAGGATGGTGAAGCTGGGCTTCGACACGGTCTCTTCCGAGCCCTGAGCTTGGGTCGGCTCACTGTCTTCGACTGCCTTGGCCTGCTCACCTGCCGGGACTGCCACGGCAGAAGCCACAGCGCCATCGCCTCCTTCGGAAACCTGGACTTTTGCTGGCCTCTCGTCGGCCTTGTCATCGCCTTCCGGCCGCTGTCGCTTCTTGTCCTTTCGGCTGGCGGCCGGATGGGGCGCTTTCCTGGACAACATCTCCTCACCATGAGCGCGAATGGCGAGCACTGAGAGGTCCCTGTTGAACTGCTGGATGGGGTTGTAGAAGACCTGTTGGACTTCCTCGCCCTTTCCCTTCCCCTGTTTCACGGCTGAGGTAGGGACCAGGATGGAGGCCATCCCTTCCCTGACGGCCCGGTAGTCCTTTCCATCGTAGGTGAAGACTTCGTCTGCTGTAGTCGCGGCCCCTTCGGCAGTCGCTCCGTTGGAAGACATCTCTGCCTCCCTACTGCGGAACGCAGGTGGTGGCGCTGGCCGATGTCGTGGCTGTGTCAGGCTGAGCGAGCGCGTCGCGTGAGAAATCCAGGTCGGCGATTGTCTGTAGGCCAATGGGATTGGGCGGCGTATCGCCAAGTGTCTGAAGAATCTGGCAGACCTCGAGGTGTACATCCAGACAGCGTTTGGCTGGGCGGAGGTAAAGCAGGTCGTTCAGGGTGAATTTTTTGGCGTCGCCGATGAGCGAAGTGAAGCCGCCGAGAAATTTAAGTGGGGTCTTTGATTCTGCCGGGAGGCGGTGAGATTTCACGAAGGTCAATCAAACATCACAAGCTCCATCCGTGGGAACTGACTACCTTATCATTGTCATTATTTGTTGGGAGCTTGCCCAAGTTGTGCATGGGAAACTTACACGTGCAATGCTTTCCCTAGTGGAAAGAAGAATGTCCCGGGAGGAGCGTCCTCCCTGCCAGCCACCATGAGAACGTGAGGTGAGGTTATTCGGAAGCAGCCATCATGTCGATTGACATGATCTGTCCATCCCTGCTTCCCGGGCTGTTCTTGATCGTGAAATCACTACCATGATACCTACCTTGGGTACCTACCTAGGTACATGTCTATCATCAGGACCATTCCGTTGCCGACCGAATGCAGGCAACTTCCTCGCCATCATCCACCCGTTCCCAGACCATTGACCAAGTCTCTATAACTGTTCTTTGGCTATTCAGTCCTATTAAGACTCGAGCAAACCATTCCGATGGCTTTTACCGGCTCAAGGCTGCCCAGGGACACGGTACCCATAAGCTTCGATGACTTCCAGGCCAAGGAACACCAGCCCGGCCAACCCCAGGACGACAATCCTTCCCACGAGCCTGGCCAGGACGAGAAACAACCCAAGAGACACCGAAGGTCTGTCCAGCCTCGCACCATCCGCTACCGCTTCCTCTCCCCTACAGAGTGGTCCATCCTCGCCCGGGGCGTTGGGGCCGTCGACCTCGGTGACCTCGAGTGCCAGGCCCCGGCCACGCCCTCGTCGTCCATCTTCTGTCCGGGTCGCGGCATGCCGGAAGGCCTCTACAAGGACATCGTGATTCATCGAAACAAGTTCTTCCTCTACTTTCATATCGTCTCTATACTTCGCTGGGTCGGCATGCTGCTCCAGCTCTTCATCAGTGCTGCCTTGACGGGTATTGGCTCGATGGACCTCAACAGCGGCACCGCCATCACCGTCATGGCCGCCTCCAACACCATCATCGCCGGAATTCTCGCCATGTTGCACAACAGCGGTCTTCCCGACCGTTACCGCTACAACCAAACGGAGTTTGAGGAAGTTGAGGATTATCTCAAGATGCTTCTGAGGACTGGTGTCGTCGAGGAGAGCATGACTGTCGATCAAGTGCTTGTCGAGTGCTTCAACGCTTACCATGAAGCCCGAGCCGTAACGTCGAGGAACGACCCAGCATTCTACCTCCGCGCGCATCGAAGCAACGAGGGCAAGTTTCCAGGAGGCTCGGGTGATATGAACGAAGGGGGCCCCATTTCTGGACCTGCTCTCCCAGCTCCTCCTATGCCGCCGAGGCACTCTCCAGCCCCCCAACCAACCGATGACGGGGCTGTTCAGGGGCCGAGCAAGAGTGCTAAGCCCGGAATCTGAAGACGCAGTGTTACAAAGGCATCTGATCTTAGACGGAGGGGGTATTGCATGAAGTGAGAGTCGCGGGAGGCTATTCTTGTCTGGCAGCTGGTATCTTACCCCTGAATGGCCGCACCAGGGTTGGGTGCGTGCGAACGATGTAATGCTAATCAATTGTCTTTGTCTCAAATCACATGTCTATTCCCTTCGACCAACCGTGCCCGTTTCCGCTCTCCTTTCCTTCTCTCTCGGCAGGCTGTGTTTGCTACCCACGGGCCATGGTCCGCCGAGTGACTCAGGCCTCGCAGCCTGGCAAACAGATCGCGAGGCCACCACAACAAACAAAACAGCCCGCCTGCACAAAGAACGGAAGGAGCAAACCGATTTAGCGCAATTCTTTTCACAGCTATCAACAATTCACAACGGCTCGTTAGTCGAGTGGTAAGATACTTGCTTTGGGTCATACCTAAAGCCTGCAAGTGACCAGGGTTCAAACCCCTGACGAGCCCTTACCTTTTTTTCTTTTTTGTTCTGAATCGGAGCTCTATTAAGGTTAAAGCTGCGTGATAGGGGACTTGTTCTAGTTGCTTTCCCCTTTCCCTTCTTTGCTCGCTTCCGCTCTGGTGGCATCAAGTGCTGTTTTTCTTCCCAGCCTGGCTTGGTCAGACCGCACCCTCACTGGTCCACCCATCACGACTCAGCTCAGGAAAGATAATCTTCCAGTCACTCAAGGTCAATTAGTCTTTGTTAGTGATGCATAACAGACCAATGCTCCAGGAAAGTCTGTTTCGGATTCTTTTGACTGGCTCGCCGTCGGCCTCTACCCCCACTAGGTAAATGAGAGAAGTGCTCCATATCGTTTACTGTCACTTCCTGCTCCAAGACCAAGGAGGCAAATCTCGCAGAAACAGCTTGTATCATCGTGCAACATGGATCAAATGTAACAACAGCAAGAAGTACTTTGAATTCTACATCTACACCCTGGACGGCTCGCTCGTTCATCCCACAGGGGCTTTACGATTTGAGGGTGGAAGCAGCCGCAACGATCAGCCGAATGCAACAGGACTCCTGCAACGACAGGGTAGTGGCTACGCTACGCTGCGCTCTCGGCACTGGAAAGCCTGGGTCACTGACCGAGATGGATTACTGGTGGATGAACCATGGTAACCCTGCTGGCTGACCACATGAAGCCATTCCCAGAGCAGGCAGTCCGGAGGCGGTAGATATGCCGAGATTCTTTAGCAGTGGTGTGAGAGCAGATCTTCATCAAGCTACATATGATTAAGGGCTGCCGGCAAAAGGTCACGCCAGGGGATGGATGGAGTAAGGGACTCGGTGATGGTGGATAGGCGAAGCGCCACCGGATAAGATGGAGGCGCTGTCGACCGGTCACCGGGATGTCGGCTTGCGGGACCTGCCAGGAGCGGGCCGACTTCCCCAGACTTTGCCACTGAGGTGTTCCTGATGCAAAGGCGGGGATCACGGAGAGCTCCCGAGGGGTCGAGCGAGCCGAGAACGATCGCACATGGTTCGCGAACATTAAGGGGCCTCTACGCCCACCCGCCAAGGCTTCCAGGCTCGGTCTCATGTGTCAATGGCGCAAAGGGGAAGCTATCGTTGACTCTCCAGATGTCTTGGCCAGGTGAGGGGCTCTGACCGAGATGCAAGCAGCGGGATTCTGATGCTACGGTGCCATTGCTGCTGCTGCGGGGGGAGATGACCGACAGCCGGACGAAGAAGATGGTGGTGAGCCGGCGGAGAAGCGGGGGTGACGTCGGGAAACTGAATGCTCACGAAGCTGGATGGGATGAACCAGGAATTCATGTCGGTTCGTCGGCATGGCGGGGACGAGGGGGKTTCCCGAATCTGCGGGGAGCTTCCTATTGAACAATCATCAGTCAGTCTGACAGGTGGACTCGGCGGCGAGGTGCTGCCGTGTCGTCGATATGGGCTTCCGGCGAGGGCAGACCAGAGCCGGCCGAGCTCGAACATGTCCACCTGTTCGTTCCGTCAGCACGTCCCTGCAGCACAAGAGTCCAAGTCCTTGCAGTCCACGAAGGCGCATGGCTGGTGGCAGCTGATGCAAGTACATTGTCCGTGCCGCCTGGACTTCCTGATTTAGGGGTTCCGCGACGAAGAATACCACCGCACCGATGCACGATTTCCCCTTGACAAGGGACGGATGCATGTTAGATTTCCCGGTGAAAGGCCCAGACAATACGTACAGTATGCCCCCGCACGCTCGGTGAGGGTCCACGATGGGACAACACCGAGGGGTCCAGATTCTTGCCAGGGAGGTGTGAGAACATCCTGGGTTCGAGTGGACAAGCAAGGGAGGGAGAGTGAGTGGCCGGGGCCGGGATCCATGATGCCGGCCGACCACAAGACCTCCACTGGATCGAACCGACGAGCCGGGGGAGCGGCGATGCGCGAGGTGAGGTGGCCAAGGAAGGACGAGCAAACCCGACCGTCGACTCGGCCGGGAAGAGGAAGGGGGAGAGTTTTGAGTTGCTCATGGCATGACAAACACCCACCAGCAGGTTATCCACAGGTGACGTCCATTTGGTGGACTGGACGGGAAGGAGCCAACGCGGTCGGTCCATCGCTCCCGTCCAAGAAGGAAGGCGCCGAAGACTCGTGGCTCGGCTCCCTACCTAGCTTGCCTTAGCGGAAGGGACTGGAAGTGACAGGCAGGACCTCAGCTCCATTGCACCCGCTCACTCTCCACAGATAAGCCCACGAAAATCTGGGGTCAGTCATCCATCTCAACTTCATCTCGTCCTCATTGACGGAAAATCACACTCCCTGGCAATTCTCTCATCCCAGCGGCCTTTCGCAAACCTTCCCCTGCGGACATGCCGTCCGACAAACTTGCTTTCCCTTGCAAACGGATTTCAGCCAGTCACACGAGACAACGCCTCCTTCACGGACACCGGCCAATCTTCCGGGCGCGCCCACGATTGCGTCCCGCCTCCCCGGTTCCAGTAAATTGCATCCCACCCGCGCTGCGCCGGCCGCCTCAATGTAAGGGCTGTGCTTGGCAGGATGCCGACAGCTCTTCCCTATCACAGACGACGCCCAGGAGAATCATCCCGCGTTTCTTTTCACCGCCGTGTGCATAGCTCGGCGCTGCGGCTTGGACACCTGGGCTGGCCTGCCGCCTCTTCTTCATCCACGTGCGACGCTCTTCAGCTCGCCACAACCAGGGACGGAGCAACACTCTCCCTCACGGGAAGCGACCACAGGCCTTCTGTCACCCTGGCCTCCTGCCTTAGCTGTGACAATCAGTCGCGCATTGGCTTTGGATCGGCATCACCGCCAGGCAAGACGTCGCAGGGGGACGCCATGCTGTCAGACGGACTATCCTCGCCCAGCTCACTGTGAATGGCGATTGCATCAGCCTATTTGACGCCAATGGTGCGGAGGATCATCCTCCTGACCCTGCACCCAGAACTCAGCACCGCCAGCCTCGTCGTCTGCCATCCGATGAACATCCCCCGCGCGAGGGCTCTATCCGCCGCCACGCGCGATAGGAATACCTTCACGTCCCGCGGGGCGTCTTCATCAGACTAGCATCCGGCTGCGGGGGTTGCAGATCATGCCATCCTTGTGGGACGGCTCCCCAGCCAGCTCGTCTCCGATCTCCCCAACTCCTGTCAAGTCATAGGCCGGCGCTCATGGTGACAATCCCGAGCCAAGATTGCGCAACATCACTCGCCAATTCGAAGCAATCTCCTCAAGAGCCATGGCAATGACGGAGGCTATTCCTTCTCCACGCTCCGCTCGACATTACCGCCAAGAACGTTGCACTCTCCGTGGCGACCATCAAATGCATGCATGCGATGCCTGGGGCTGTTCGCCATGTTACACGCACCGCGATTCCCCTCTTACTCTCCCAAGGGACCGTCGTGACTTGGATGCACGCCTTTGGGTTCACGGTGTTCTGGCAGGCAGATGGGCAATAGGCGGCTGGCTGCTCCAGCGACTTTCAGCAATCAAGGTTGCATGTCTCTCCACAACCCCATATTACCACCCCTGTCTAACCAGCATCCCGGGCAACCTGGGGTCGATGTCTGCGGGTGGCGTGGGGGTCTGCACTCCGGAATGTCCGAGAATGCGTCAAGGCACAGCCCGGGGAAGCATCCCGTCCAGGCATCCTTGTAGTTCCAAGATAAGGGAATCTTGGGGCGTATGAGGAGTGTATCGACCCCATCTCGGTGCCAAACGTGGCGCCTGAGCACCGGGTCTCCGCCATCCGTTCCCTTTCAGAGAATCGCTCAGATCACCAATATTCGCAGAGTCTCAGCATAGTTGTACATCCCACTTTGGTGGGGGTACCAGAAAGGCTTCGCTCTTCACGCCATGCGCACTGTAACGCTTAGGACAGCGGTGTATTCCTCCCTATGTCCGCACTGGGGCTCGACTTCGCAGCACATTACGCAAGCAGTGGATTACAAGCCACCTGCAGTCGTGGGATTGTCATTGTACTTGTATTTTGCCTTGCCTTTTCATGGTAAGGCTCATTGGCAACAGAGTTGGGGAGAGAAATTCGGTATTACGCATGTGGGTTGTTGCCTGCCGACGCCTTTTGTCGTCCAGGGCAAGATGCGTCGTGTGCGGTCTGGAGTTGGGCAGGCAGATGCTGACAGAAGGCAACGCCGCACCGGAGATGCGCTGCTCGTCAGTCGTCGGCCGTTGCACTTGACCACACGCTGCGCTCGCCCGCCGGCGGCGGCTTCACACCCTCTTGTCTGCGTCGACATCGTATCTTGCATGCACGCCAGCTATCACACGTCACTGCAAACCGACTCAATTTGTCGGATCAATGTAGCGGTGAGAAAATGCCCCGGCCCTGAGCCACACGCACTCTGTTCTCTCTGGTCGAGCGGTTGAGACAATGAAGAGCCTTCAATGTCAGGTAACCTCACCTTGGTAGGTTGCTTCTGACCAAGCTGCAGCTGGGAGCCAATAAGCAAGCCCGGCCGACATTTGTTTCACCACATTTGATACACCTTGTGAATCGACTGGCGCTCCAGAGTCGATCCTGCCATGCCGCCATCTCCAGCGCTGCTCTCGCTGGTGCTGCGCCCGATGGTCCGATACTGACCACTGGTCATTGTCAACACAGTTACAAGGCACTATTGGCTTGGATGCGACATGAGGTGTCCAACAGAATTCTCGGCAGCCTCGACACGAGATGCAGATGAGGCAGCCGGATCACAGTGTACAGGCCTCGTAAACGCTGGCTGCCGTGGAGGCGGTAGGCCTTGGGAACCTTGGCAGAGCCAGCCATCGAGACAATACCCTGTGTCCAGGTCAGCTCACTGGCCGCTTGCCAGGAAAACATGTCGGGGATGGCCGGCTTGGGGTTAAGACACCCGAGACGCCACGTACGAGTACAACATCATGCTTCTTACATCTGTGATCTCGAGGTGTGGCACCTGGTTGGAGGTGCCGATTCTATCCCCAGATTCGGCACGGCCCAGAACCAACCACTAGAAACGCCAAGAGGTGAGGGCCGTTTGTCAAAGGCGCATTCAAGACCAGCGCGGGTGGTCGGCGCATTACAGTGGTTGGCCTCGGACCCGCGTGCGAGGGTGCCAAAATTCTGGAAACCCCTATTTTCATTCCCAGGATGTCTACTCTATAGTGACAAAGTCGCCAAGGCAGCTCTTCAAGTATGAAGAGGCAGCCTCATGGCCATGAATCCGGAAAAAACCAATGAATGGCTCCAATACAGACTATTCCATTTATACCATGGGGCATCCTTCGGCCCGAGCTGCCACCATCCCACCATCTCCAGCGTAGGGGTGCTCGTTCCGCGGCGCGCTGCTTAGACGCTTCGTATAACGAGGGAAAAAATGAGAAGCGTTGTGCCGAGATGCCTCATTAGAGGGCGAGGGCGGCAAGGCCAGCAAGGCCGGAGATGCCCATAAAACCGGCCTGGTGAGCGGCACCGGCGGGCTCGGGGGTCTCGGTGGCGCCGGGGAGGTCGGAGCTCTCGGAGCCGTCGGGGCTGTCGCTGGTGGGGACGGCGCTGGGGACGGCGCTGGAGACCGCGCCGGACTCCTCGGGGGCGGGGGTCTCAGAGCCCGAGGGCAGCTCGACAGAGGAGGAAGCGTTGGGGTCAGGGTAGGTGCCATTCCTGAGGCCCTCGCAGTACTCGAGGAGGCCGCCGAGGACGCCTGAGCGGAGGTGTTAGTAGTGCACTGAAACCCAGAACTGAACAAGCAGGGCGCCTCCTAGGGACTTGAAGATACCATTCCACACCTCGTCACCGCAGCGGGGAATGGTGCACGGCTCGGCGTACTCGACGGCGCGCTGGACGTTTTCAGCCTCGCAATAGCAAGGGACGTTGCCGTCGCCGCAGATGGCATCGACGCCAGAGCCCTCGAGAATGTCGTCCTCGGTGTTGCAGTCGGCAAGACACTGGGGAAGGCCCCACCCAGCCCACGGGTCCTGGGCCTGGGCGGCGGTCATGGTGGCCATGGCGGCGACGGAGAGAGCGAGGACAGTCTTCATTTCTGTGGTGGTAGAGCGAGCTGCGTCAACGTGCGAGAGAAGCTGGGGATTGTTCGTTGGCAGCGAGTGGTGTGAATGCTGATGAGATGAGAGTGATATCGACGGTTGGGAGGACCATCGCCGTGCCCTTTAAGTATGTCCTCGTCTCGGCATCTCGAGGCAAAATGTCTGCGGCCGCCCCGTGCTTGAGGCTCTAGCATGTTGAATCATATGCCGCCCAGGTGAGGCCAAGGACAGACAGCTCGTTGACCCAGGGGCGGCTCTTGATTAGGAGGACGAATTGCCGGATTGGGTAACTGGCTGGTGCTGAGAGCAGGGCGAGGTAGAGGTCCGGCCGGGCTGAGAGATTATCATTGCTGGTAGAAGGCGCTCGTAAATCTAAAAATGGTTGCGAAGACGCTCCCCTCGCGAAAATATAATACTCTGGAGTCGGGATATTTACGATCATCCCATTCTCAGCGTCGGGCATGAGGCGTATTCAGGGGCTCTCAGGGGCACACGTCAATCTATTACTCTCGTTTGGTCGAATGAGGTCCTGAGAGCTTTGTATGTTGCGGTACGTATGTACATGTTTGGAACATTCGTAGAGGCTTTGGATCCAGAGGCAATCAAACAGCAAACATTAAACAGCTTGATGGCCTACTTGTCGGTTCTACCTGTCTACCTGTCTACCTGTCTACCTATATTAAGCAGCAACAGGATTTGCTGCCGTTTACGACGTGCTGAATCACGAGTAGCTTGCCCAGGCTAATCATAACGTGCGACTTGCCTCATCTTGGAGCTTGAACTGGGCTGTTGTCAAGACACTGCGAGCCTGGCTCCTGTGATGGTTGTCGGTGAGGATCCCACGCTCGGTGACTGACTGCCCCGCGGCGGCGTGGAGAGATGCACACGCCCCATCAAAAAGAGCGTCTCAAACACGCTTCTCCTGCCGCCGAGACCACCACCGTCTGATAATGAAGGAGTATCACGGGCCTCGCAGCCATCACGCCCCGACCCGTCCGGCCGCCAAGCCACCCCAGGAACCCGGGGGCAAAGGGGCCAAGTGACGACGCATTCCTTCGGCGAGGCCGCGGTAAACCGATCAATGTCAGGGAAATACCTATGCCGCCATGCACACCAAGCGGCACCAAAGCAGGGCAGCGAGGGTCCGCAGGAACGGCGACGCGGATCCTAGAAGTGGGATCCAGCTCGCCCGCCCACGATCCCACCCTGTTCTGTGCTTGGATGTGTCCCATGCCGTCATGTTTCGGTTTTCGTCCCCGTCCCCGTCCCCGTACCCGGCCCCGGCGCTGGGAAGGGAAGCCGACTCGGTCGAGAGGAGCAGGTGTCTCGGTGCCCTGTCTGCCACTGACTGGAGGGGGGCGGCTGTGCTGTGCTCACCATCATCTTCTTCATAAGACCAGCCGTTATCGCATTGTTCTTGGCCCGAGACACAGCAAGCAAAGCAAGCGCCTCGGCACTCTCTCCTTCGGTCGCGGCACAGGTCGGCCGTCCGCCAGATGGCCGAGATCACCCGAGCGCTTGAACCGCCCCTGCCCCCGTAACACCGCCCCGGCTGGGCGAAACCCCAGACCGGGGGGCCGCGACAAGGGGGGGTGAGCTGGCGTCGAGGGAGCAAGGGGGAATATATGGGGAAGCGACGGGCTCAGTCGTACGTACCTTCCTAGCGCGGGCGGGCGATTGCGTGCTACACCTACCTACCAAGTCCGGGCAGCGGCGGCGGCTGCGAGAGAGTGAGCCAAGCTGACGTGATGTGCCAAATGATGTCTCTCCCTCAGCAGGCCGCCAGTCCCCCGCCGGACACCCGCGTCGTCCACCTCAAATCTTTGCTTCTGCTCTCAGCCTGTGCCGCCCCTATCACCACCACCACCGGGCACCGGGATAGCCACTCCTGGCCACCCCCCCTTTTCCCAGGAAAAGAGGGCCAAGAAGCAAATCCACGAAATGGTCATCTGGGGCAAGCCAACCCAACCCAACAGAAGCGTGCGTGGGGGAAACAAGGCTGTCCACCCTTCCCCTGACTCACCGGCTACGTAATGCCCCCCAAGTCCAGGGCGGGTTGTCGACTTTCACATTGCCTGAACCGAGTCAGCCGATGTCGTCCCGCGCCCACCGCCCGAGACACGGCGCTGAAGAAAAGAAGCAAATCAAGCAGGCCGTCCATCTCGATCACACACATGCGGCCTCGCTTGTCAGATCAGCATGCATCAGCTCACTTCCTCTGTCTGGCCCCCTATCGGCGGCTCGTTCTCCTCCCCCTCCGGCTCACGACCAGATCAACGAGCGAGAGAAAGAAAAACAGACGCCCCAACGGCTGCACTGGTGAGCTGAGCGCCCCATGGGCGACCCCCCCCGTCCAAGACTCGTGATCGTGCATGGAGATGCCACAGTGTGGTACACAGAGGAACGTCCCCCCTGATTCCTTACGAGGCGCAGGCCCGGTACATACTGCTTGCTCCCTTGGTCTTCGTCAGCACAGGCTGAAGGGCTGGCAACTAAAAAAGGGCATGTGTAACGCTCCCGCAGGTCGACGAGGCGTCGAGATTGGACCGCCCGGCGTCGTACCGCTCCAGCGTGTATCCGTCACGAATACGGGGTCTTGGGGGCCTTAACTCTCGGGTCGAATCGTTTGTGGGGAAGAGCAGCAGCAATGGCGACGCCTTGGTGTGACGTGACCCTTGCTGGCGATCCCTGAGACATGAGGGTTCTTCACAGTCTCACGAGACGGCCAAGTGTGCACAGCATATCATGATTCGAGTGAGAGAAAAGAGGTCCCAATAATCTATAGAAGAACAGGTCTGAATATCTGTGGGTCGACACAAACTGTGCAACCCAACAAACATGAGAGAGCCGAGATAAAACCGTGAAAACAAGAAACCATCGCCTGCCATGCCCCCAGGCTCCTGGAAAATGAGCCATGTATACCAAGCCAGTCCATCCAGTTGTCTATAACGTGATGTCTCTCGAGAAACCCATGTCCGCGGCAGCCCGGCTACCGCATGGTGGAGAAGAGAGGAGAGAAAATTTGCAAAAGCCAAAATGGTATATCGCCGTGGAAAAAACCACTCGTTCTCACCCCGGAAAGGGAGTCGGTTCATCCAAACCCAACCGTTCCATCGAGGAAGCCTGTCTAACCATCTGAACCACAACGGCCTAGATTGACCAGGAGAAGCGCCTGTCCTCCGCGCGAGATGCTGAAATTAAGGAGAAGGGCGGACTCCGTTGGTTGGTCGCAGGTAGACCGAATCAAAAGTGCACATTGAAACGCCAGTCTATTTCCGTGTATTGCTTCGTGCCCAAGTCGTCAAGTCGTTTCGAAATTCTGGCACCGGGTTGCCGTGCCACGTCCGCTGGTGCGACGCTTACATTCGGTCCATGAGATCGCCACCGGCAACGCTGCCAGTGGTGGAGCTCCTGCCGCTGTTGAAGCCCTCGTTCGAGGACAGCAACTCGTGGACGCCGATCTTGGGAACGGGGAGTTTCCTGCTGCCGTCGGGGCGGCTGATGATGTCGCTCAGGGACATGCCGTTGCTGCGGGGCGCACCGGTGGCGGCGCTGGGAGGGCTGTGGAAGGGGATCTCAGTCCTCGGCTCCAGAACACCCAGGGCAGGCTGCAGAGAAGGCTGCAGGGACAGAGCACGGAAAGGTGGCAGCTTTACGTCGTCCGAGGGGCGAAGGCGAGGCGAGTGAGCCGGCGTGGCGATGGGAGTATGATCCGGGGTAGGCGAGAGCGAGTCGTGGGAGAAGGTGGGAGACGAGGGAGCAGTGGAGTTGGGCGAGTTGGGGCGCGAACGCTTGGCATGCCTGTAGGAGGACGAGTAGTGCTCGTCGTGGTGCTCGTCGTTGGAGTGACTCCTCGACATGTGGTAAGCAGACAAGTTCTGGTGACCGCGGGCAGGCATGAAGGGATAGTGGCGTCCAAAGTTGGAGGGGCCAGTCTCGCGCTCAACCTGGTTGGCGGCCTTGGCCAGGATGGAGATATCCATGCTGGAGTTGCTCTGAGGGCCCCGGTTGAAGCCGTGCATCGGGGAATGGTTGGGCATAGCGAATTGCGAGTACGAGTGAGGGGGCGAGTGGTTCGGCGAGGACAGGCTCGAGGTGGGCGCGGAACGAATAGTCTTAGGACCGGGAGGAGGCATCATCATCTCCGAGTGCATGTGAGCCTGGGGACCCGAGTTGTACTGGTTCTTGCCCCTCCTCGAATTCGGGTTGCTGTGTATCCTGGAGTGACGGGTGAGCTCGTCGGAGCGAGAGAACTTCTTGCTGCAACCAGGGAACTGGCAAGCATGCGGCTTCTCGCCGGTATGAGTGCGGATGTGGCGGGTCTGATGCTCGAGGCGGTGGAACGCCTTGTCGCAGAGAGGGCACTTGTAAGGACGGGGCAGCTCGTTGGGGTTTTCGGAGGACTGCGCGCCGGGCAGAGGCCCGTTGGGCTTGAGCTGCTGAACAGTGCCGGACATGTTGGTGTCTCCGTCCGCTTGCTGGGTTGGCTGGCTCTGCTGGGCAGTTTTCGACTCCTCCTGGTCGGGGTTTAAGAGGTTGGCGAACTGTGAGCGCTGCATGTGGATGACTGTGCCGGGTGTCTCCTCTACAATAGCTGTGCAGGGGACGACACGGTCTGTCCAGGTACGATGAATGCCAGTCTCGTGGAACTGGCTAATGCAAATATTTCGTGGTTTTAAGGTAGGCTGCGGAACCTCTGGCACAAGTCGATTCCGGTCGAATATCGAGTGTGGTGAGGGCAGCGATAAGGCGGTGGTGAGCGCGATATAAATAGGATGCGAGATTCGCGTCGAGGACGGTCGAGGCTTCACTGGTAGATGAGGCCGGAGGTCAGATGCTTGGTTGGGAGAGCTGGGGATCGAGTTGGGCTTTCAGCAGGCGCCGTGTGTGAGAGTGTTGGTGGTGCGTACTTTGCTTCCAAAAGAAGGAATAAATGATCGCCTCGGGCGGGAAGGGGGGACGGGGCTTTACATTTAAATGGGCATGCGGCGGGCGTGTTTGGCGTGCTGGGGCCTGGGGGCGGCGCTCCTGTCGGTGGTGGGCGTGGGCGGCGCGGGCGTGGGGAGGGAGGGCAGGGCAGGAGGGACTGGTGGTGGGCTGTTTCTTTCTTTCCCGGCGGGTTCGGTCAGAATATCCACGGCGTCCCTGTTTTTTCTTTTCGGACACGCCCCGACAGTCCAAAGGGCAGGTACCTGGGGAGTGGGGAGTACATCGGGGTGAGACCGGGGCAGATTCAGGCTCTGGGGGGTGAGAGGCGGAAAGGCCCTGCTGGCAACAGCGGCTAAAGGCCAGGCACCTGCCCTGCGCTGAGCTGGGGAAGAGCCCAGAAGAAGGAACGGGGGGTGGTGCGAGTGCGGTGAGGTATCTCCTGGCCCGGGTACCTCCTGCCCCCTCCAGCCTTGGCTGAGTTTTTTTTCCCTCTGTCGCCTTGGCCCTCTTTTCTTCTGCTAGTCTCTTCTTTGGGGGGGAAGAGATTTTGGGAAGCCCTCGGGTCGGGGAAGTGGGGTACGTGGAGGCTCCACGCCCCCCCCTGGGAGGGGCGTGCAATCTGTCGTTTGGGGGGTTACGATGCTGCGGAAATTCTGGCGGGGAAGGATTGAGACCAGGGTGTGCCGATAAGACACCCCGTGGCTCTGCTTCTCGTCAGGCAGCCCGGGGCCCGGGGCTCTCTGCCTGGATCCTGCCTCACCCGGCCCGCTGCGACTGAGTTGCCATGTCCTAGAACTATCCTCACGGGGCATCTCCCGAGACTTTTCCAGGGCACCTGGGCTCAGCTCACGCTCAGTCGCTCTGCTGGAATTCGCGGTCCGTATCACGCCTTGCTGGTGCCCCGGCATTTCCCCATGATTGGACACCTCGTCCTGGCCGTGGCTATCCTGTTCTCATCAATGGCCACTGGCACCATGACAGCTCAGGATGGCACAATTGGCCCCCTTTTCCACTGGCTTGGCTTGATATCTGGATGGCCAACTTGGGGCCTTGGAGCTGAAACACTGTGGTCACCCTCGAGCAGGGTGTTTGTGCGCCCTCGCGCCGCCTTCGAGTCACGCGTGGTCTCTCAGTGACCAGACATGGCGGATCACGCAGTCAACCCATGGGGTCCCCATGGGTCCGGATTCTCCAAACGCCATTTTACGGGATGGATCACACTGGCACACAAGATTCCGGCCCTCATGATCACACAACGCTCGGCAACAACACCGGGAGGGCTTCGGCGTCTGTCTAGCACCCTGGCGTGTGGGGGATCTCACCAGGCTCTTCGACACCCATCTTCCCGCTTCTGAGACGCGGGCTTGACATGCCAACGACCCCAGACCACCCGGACTTGGCATTTTGCTTCACCCACCTGTCCTCCTTGCCCCCAACCGTCGGCTCGTTTACTTGTTCGTCGTCCAATAACTCGGCTGTCGGGTAGGTGAGCAACGAGCAGTGCATGGCCGAAGGAGATCTGCGGGCCCGGCTGCGCGTAATTCTCAGAAAGACCTTGTTGAACCTCTGTTCAGCGCCAGTCAAGGCTCCGCGCCTCTGCCCGTCAATTTGGATCCATCTTCGTCCGATCTGGCGAGCACATGGCGGCATGCAACTCTTCGATGCGCTTACCGGCATGGCACTATTGAGATGGGCTGTCCCTGGCCGAGGCCCAGAGAATTGCCTCCTTTGCAATCCTTTGTTTTTCACGCCCAAAGCACAAGTCTCCTCGGCACACAGAACTATCAACCACCGCGCAAGCATGCCCATGGACCACAGGACGCCGAACATTCTCGTCTCGGTGTCCTCGGTAATCCCTGCCGAGGCACCGGGCCGGGAATCGACTTGCTCCACGATTCCTATCTACAGGGGCACGGGCTCTCGGCGTCACCAGGGATCCTGTTTATCCGCCCATCCCTAACACCACCGGGTGGGCCACTGTCCCCTTTCCCACCCGCTCGTGGCCATGTCTGACACAAGGAAACCAGACGATTCACCCAAACTTCCCAGCTGTTACAAGCTTCGTTCGGGTTTGTCGTAGGCAATATTGGCTGAATAAATGTCAGGCGTGAAGCCATGAGCTCTTGCTCCCGCCGAGGCCGCTTGTCACTTCTCAAGTACACTGCACTGGCGGAAAGCCGGGAACTCATCCTGTTCCAGGCAGTGGCGGGACTCCAGGGACCTGGTCGTTTCTGGGGCGTACCGTTTGTCGCTCACCCGAGAAGCCATGCCAGGGCCCTCAGGGGGCTAGAGCAACCCCAGACCACAACGGGTCAGGCGTGGGGGTTTATCTGGTTTTCGTCTCTCGCTGAGTGTTCATCACCCGCTCCGACCAACAGGGTATTGCTGTTCCACCAAACAACGCCAGCATTCCAGGTCCGTCGTGAGCGATCGCACCACGCTTGGTCGCTCCATTCGTAGTATCATGCCTCAGTAAGGAATATCATTGGCCACCTAGGAGATAGCCAGTCAGCATTCAGACACCCAACAGTCGTCACGATCAAGGGGAACAGGAGCTGACGTGTCACAGGCAGTGGCCAGCAATGCCCTCTTCCCATAGCCCCGTTCAAGCTCCTTTTGTGGCCGCTGCAACCCTGCTATTTATGCCCGATGACTCTTTAATGCCGAGCTCCATCAGCATGCCAGGGGCGTGCAGTCGCATTCAGGTCGAGATCCAGTCCACTCACTCCAACGAGGTGGTGCCAGAATGAGGCGACCTCTACCGAACAGCGTTTAACCCTCGAGAAAGCGGGCAGCTTAAAGAAAATCTGGGCTGGCGAAGGACTCCTGTCGTGGAGGAGAAGGTACTTCTGGCTCGGCACCTGTCTTCCGCTGCAGTCTCTCTCAGAGGTCTCCCCGGCTCCAACCAGTCTACTAGTACTGCAAAGAACGTCGAATCTGGGTCTGGAGGAAGATCTCGTCCGGTCCTTAAACCTGGGGATTTGCGGAGAAACCACACCACCAGCATCGCTCTCACTTGTCGAAGGGGGGGGGCTAGGCGCTGCCCCATTGGGGCAGGTCCCTTGCCAAAAGGAGAAGTTGGTCGCGCAGAAAGGGGGTAGGAAATCTTCCGACGGCTTCCACGATCATCTTGCATATGTGCGCACTGCAAATCCGTTACACCGTGTCTGCGTGGCCCTCTTTCTGAGATTGAGAGCCCAGCAGTCTTTCTCTTCCCTCCAAATGGCGACGGGGGGATGAGCAATTTTGCTTGTGGGAGCTCAGTCTGACGGATCACCACTCGACGTGGTCCAGGGGCAATGACTGAGATAAGAGAGACCACACTAGGTGGGCTTATCACTCGCAATGACTCGGCTCCAGCTCTACCCCAGGCACCTCCAGGTTTCGGTCTTCTGGCGTGCTTCCAGTCCCCCGAGACGAGGTGTGGCAGTTTGTTCTTCCATTCGCCTCCCGGAGCGAGCGAGTCAGCCGAGGACCGCGCCAAACGGGGAAACTGACTCTGATCCCGAAATCACTTGCCACGGCTACGCTTGGCATGACACGACGCGGGCGGGCCTCACTATCTTCGGAGCAAGGAAACCAGGGCTCTTGCTGGACTTTGGTGGCATGAATGGAAGTGGGAAGAACAACAACATTCTTATCAGCCGACGAAGGAATGCTGAGGAAGGCCCTTCCCCGGACAGAATCCCGCTGGTGTCTCTCACGCCCTCCCCGCAGTGCTCATGCGTGAGATGGCGTGATAAGCGCACCCCAGATCCGCAGATCGGAGGCTCTTGGGAGCCGGGCTTGCGGGCGACAGCCTCACCACGACTGATGCTAAGTGAGATAGGCAACCCGACTTGCCGACTTGATGCTCGCTCGGGCTTCGGGTGGTCCTGTCGACGCAGATTATGCCTGAGCGGTCAAACATGCGGGATTTTGACCGAGGCCTCTCAGAAGAGGCGAGTAATACGAGGCCAGGCCCTCAGAGTGCGCGCTCCCTATCGCAGTGAAGAAATCCAATACACGTGGTTCCAGCTTCGGCGATAGTCGAGGCGCACCCCCTGCGCGCCCCATCTTCGGCGAGGGAATTGAACGGAGATGTCGTTCGGTGAAATTTGACGGTGAAGAGCGCAAAAAAAGCCGCCGCGACTTGGAACGCTCCATCTGTCATTGATTCCCGAGCGGATACGGGCACCCCCTTCTCCGCCGCCCAGCCAAGTGGAAAGGGTCGTCGTCTTCACCCTCGCTCACTTTTCAGTGTCCAGCGGCGGAATAAAAGGCTTGGCCGGGCGGACCCGCGAAATTCCGGTCGACTCACTCCCACAGTGAAGCGATTCCGAGACGCTCCGATGACAGACCAAAACCCGCTCACGTCGCCTCGACCGACTGATGAGAAAAGGCGGTAATGCTTGGAGGTGCCCGAATGGGAAAGACGAGTTGGTGGGTTCGAGAAGCACTAGGGGCCTTGAATTCAACGACACCCGCCTTATCGCCCTATAACGCATTTGACTTTTGGCTTGAGGTCACCCTGAGCGCAATGGTGTAAGGCCTTCAGCCGTTCTCGTCACCAGCCAACTGCTTGGCGGTGAAGGAGACCTTGCTCTAAAAATTATCATCACATGTCAGACAGAGCCCAGATGATTTAGTAGAGAACAAAACGATAGAGCACTGACCCAGGGCAGCCCTCACACCCTTCACATTGGTGGGTGTACTAAAGTCGCGAGACCGTTCGTTGTTCATTTCACGACAGCACTCGGCCATCCTATGATATGTACCCAGGGAGGGACAGGGAACAGAACTTACAAGTTCCCATGGCTTTTCAGCCAGAAGTGACGCAACCAATCCCATCAGCTTACGTACTTACAAGGTAGCCGGATGAATATACCGACACAACACCTGAGTCCCGACACTCCGTCTCAGGGTCCACACTCTAAACGACCACAGTCTCCTTGGTGACCCTTTCCGGGACACGTCGAATACTGTCTTTTGAGGGCTTGCGTGTCTTGCTGAATGCATGCCTAGTACTCGAGACTCGAGACTCTGGCCAAGTAAACCGTGGGCAGTGGCGGACTCTTTTCCGATAACGGGCCCCGATGTCCCGCACTTGTGACCGGCGCGGCCAAGCGAAGCATTGATTCCTGCCTTGATCTTCGATGTCGAGCCGAAACGTCTGCCAGGGAAATGCCCTGCAGACGAGGCCAGCAGGTGTGCCACCTCCCACCCCAGAAAAGAGACTCGCATTGATCAGAGCAGGGATGCAACGCGGTCTTCCAGACAGGCAGGCAAAACGGGGTTTTGCCCGCCGTGTGGAGAAATGCAATCCCGCAGGCCACCCGACTCGTGCGGGTGGTGCTGGTGGCCAGGATTGCCCTGCTGGTTTCTCGACGAGACGTGTTGCGCAAGCTGAGCCCCTCCCATCCTGTCGACGATACACCGTACTTCCTTCCAGCGTACTCGGAGCCAGCCCGCAATGCGCCGTTTTGCAACAACGAGCTTGACTGCATTCAGCCGTGGGCGCATCTTGGCTATATTGCGCCGAGCCCAGATGCCTCTGGAGTAGCCAGAGCGGGGTGTTGGTGTGTTGGGTGAACCAGAGTGTCGGGGCGTGATGGCTTCGGGGCACGGCGCTACCCCGCTGTCACATTATTGAGGGCGGAGAATCCGGGGGGCGACCGCCTCATTTACCCTGGGATGCCGTCGAGTCAGTATTCTCTCGGGCTGAGGGCTGTGATGATAGTGCCCATCCCGATGGGTCTGGACTGCATCAGCTGACTATGGGGTGCTGCGGTGGCTCCCCCTTGGGGGGCCAAGTAGAAGGTCTCGTGAAGGTTGCGATGGGGCACCAAGGGCCGACAATGGAGGGAGAGGCCCGGATGTCGGTCCCGGTGCTTTCCCCCAGTTGTAGGAACTTTGGCACTGGGGTCTGGTGCGTCCCGCTCTGGCTGGCCGTGGAATATGAATCCGAGCAGCGTACGAAGTTGGGCACGAAGCCTTCTGATGCAAAGACCAAGACCAACCATGGGCCCATCTTGAGCGTATTCCTTCTTAGCAGCGGCACCTTCGGGTCTGGGCAGTGCAACGTCCTGGCGGTGTAGCATTCGGGATATTTGGACAATGTGATGCGTACATGCTGCGTTGGTCGATGCCAGATCAACCTCGGAGTGTGATGCCCCGAGACTGCTTCGGGCGGCCGGGAGGACAGACTTCGGCGAGAAGCCGGATAAAGACAGAAGCATGGCCGTGTTAATACCTACATCAGGAATGGCGATCCGGTTGCTTTGGGCCGGAGGAAGGGCCATTCATTAATGACTTGTTGGTTGACATGTCGTTGCGACAAGCCGGGTTGGCAGGAGGTTACTCTCCCCTCAAACGGCACTCAGGACGAAGATTTCTGTCTTGAAGTCCCATTCAAGATGAGAGGAGATAGTGGAATTGTTGCATTGCATATGGTGTCTCAATAGTTGATTATAGTAGGCGGGCAATGGGGTTAACGGTGGCAGGATTTTGTGACGTCTTCAGGAGTGAGATGGGTGTACAGATATGTTTGGACTTGTTGGACGACGGATGGCAGTTGCGGCTCTCGCGCCTGCTGCCTGAGTGGCGCATTGTGCGAGGAAGTGGAGTGGCACTGTCCAGTCACATAGGTTACCGCGACATCCCAACCAACTGAAGCGCGACACTTTTTTGTGTGCGCGCTGCACGCGACATCAACATGGACAGGTACCACGAGGTCCATGAGAAAGACGAGGCCAGTTTTGATTTATCCTCTACCCGTATGTCCATGCTGCCCCCCGCCCCGACCGCCCAACGCTACGATACCTTGCTCTGACACCGAAACGCAGATCGACTGCCCACCATCTCAGCCGCGGATGCCTTGGAAGACCTCGAGCACCATGCATCTCGTTTCGTGTCCACAGGCCTCGATCAACTAGACAGGTTGCTGGCACACTGTTCTCCTCACGATGCATTGGCTTTGGAAGCTAGAGGGGGGCTTCCAAGGGGGCAGGTCACTGAGGTATGGGGTCCGCCCGGCTCTGGGAAGACGGCATTCGGGTGAGTTCATGCCAGCCAGCACTGTCGGGCTGAAATCGAGAATTTAACCACTTGGTGTCTGGTAGGATACAACTGGCTGCGAATGCGCTGTCAGACGGCGAAGCTGCTGTTTGGGTTGGTCGGTCTTCCGCCCTCCTGGCGCATCCTGCTGGTCCAAATGCCGGACGACTAACATCCGAGCAGATTGTTCGCACGCGGTTTCTGGTCGCCGGGTGGCCGCTGTTACACATGCCCTGCAAGCTGCGCATACAGAGCCGGAATCATTTCCCGAGTCTCCAGGTGATCACCTTGCGCACTACCACTGTCCCAGTCTACCACACTTGGTTGCTTTGCTGTGCCGACCAACCGCGGCTACGGTACCGCCAAAGACTGCAGTGATCGTGATTGATTCACTTTCAGTATTGATCAACTGCGCGTTCCCCAAAAGCGCCGACAACAAGCCGGGGTCAACTAATGGGAAAGGTTCGTGGGAACCGACGCATGTCGAGTGCAAGGATGCCGCCCTGCTGACAAGCCGCACCAACTACAGGCCCTGGACTGTCGGCCAAGAGGCTGCAGACCCTGCAGTATCTGATCAGTGCTCTGCAGAAGCTTGCGGCCACTCGCAACTGTGTCGTCGTCGTCTTGTCGCAATGCGCGACTAAGTTGCAATCAGAAAGCGGAGCTACACTCGTCCCCTCCATCAACGCGACCGTATGGGAACAGGGTATCTCGACAAGGCTCGTCTTGTTCAGGGATTGGGTCTGGAGAAATCACGAGCCTTCCACCGCCCGCTTTGCTGGAATCCAGAAGCTCGAGGGCAAGTCTGGTCCAGAAGCTATCCAGAGCGTGGCGGCATTTAGTATCGCGCCGGTCAGTCCCCTATCGACTGCATGTGTGGCCTCTGATCTCTGCGCCCGCCAGTCAGGCGGTATTGAGGGGAGATGAGGCTCTGCTAGGGGCCATGTGCTGACTTTAGGATCTAGGCGGGCCTAATTGGAATCCACCACGACGCTAGCCAGGCTTCTGTAGTCGTTCCTGCAGGGTCACGGTCGAAGCGCAAGGTCGGGGATGCGGGACTCGAGGTGCCTGACAGCGACGAGGATGACGAGGACTATGGTTGGGAAGAGGAAGATGATGCCTCCGCCCCTATCCCACCACAAACACAAGGGAGCGAGGATCTCATCCTCGGTGTCAATCGATACGAGGAAGAAGATGAGGAAGATGCCGGCGATGGCGAGGTGGGCGACGACGGCAGCCACCTCACCGGCCCGTTCACCGGCGAATACCCCGGGGAAATGGAAGAAGCAGGACGGGGTGACCTGGCCGATCATCAAATGCCGACCAGACGCCGGAGCATCAACACCTCAGCTGACACCGACGCTCACCAACCACCACCGTCGTGATCCGCCAAGCTTTAGGCCCTGATATGAACTTTCCAAGCCGGGCCAACAGGGTCAGCGGGCGGGTGGAGGAGACAACCCGATAGCGGCAACATGAAAATAAAACCATACGCGCCAATCAGCTCACGAACACGACATGCTCCGCCGGTATGACGCTTTCAGGCTCTGGGTGAAGGTGAGCTTACCAGCGGCCGAGGATCGAGCGAGTACCGACAGTCCCCAAACTCATCAACTATTTGTAAAGAAAACCAACTTTCACGAAGAGACGAGAGCGAGGTAGGGGGGAGAGAGAGGAGCATCGGAGTAGGCAGAAACTCCTTATCAGATTGCTTCATCGCAACCAGAGTCGTCGGGCCGGCAAGCTGTGGACACGAATCAGGAATTCAATGCTTCGTGGAGGGGCTTCGCCTCCTACCCACTCTCGGACAAGTCCGGATGGATGCGCCGAAGCTATCGTCACCTAGCTCCAAGGGTTCACTTGCCCCGAAGAGGCTCTAATACGCACCCACCTCAATCGGCTCCGCTCACTGAGAGGCGTCTACCATCTGTCGCTCCCATCTCGGTTTTTCTGGAAAAATTCTTGAAGGGTCAATGGCATCATCAAGGCCAGGGATTAGCTCCCCCCACCAAGGACCCCCTCGATACCCATCAGATACGTGGACTGGTCTGTGAGAATGCACCATGATGGGCGCTCATCTCACAGCGCGACATCATGCCGGAGCACAGCAGTTGTTGGCGTTGGGCCAACAGGGCCTTGCACATTGAAGTGAGAGTGCGCCGATCAATGCGTGATTCGACAAGACGCTTCTCAGGGCCGACATGATGCGAGAAGCCCTTTTGACAATGTTGAGTGGTTTTGATGACCCCAAGGTGAGACTGGGGAGGGAGTGGGTTGATCCAAAGTATCTCTGGAGCCGGAGTACTTTTCACAAGCTCGGGAGACTGGGGCCAGCCCACCCCGGCCAGTCTCAATGATGTTATCGAGCCCCAGAGCCCCAGATCTACCAGGCACGTTGTCTTAGGGACACACCCACCCCGGCAGCCTCGCCAAGTACCTCTTCGCCTAGTTACGCGCCCTGGCATTCAGGCACCCTGAATCCCTTTTGGCTCAGGTGCAGGCTTGCAGCTTATCTTGCCTGCGAACAAACAGCCACGCAGGGTTCTGGAAGTCCAGAGGCCAAGTGGACGATCCTCCTTCTGACGGCGTGCCAAGGTCCGTTGCTTGCGGTGAAGTATGTAATCTAACCGCTCGGAAGCAGCAATCGACGACACGAGCCTCAGTGAGACGACGATTCGCTGTGGCCAGGCGTCAAGCCGCAGCTTTACCCGGCTCACCGCGTTGCATCACAGATCTCCAGGCCACACCGATGCCTGCGGCAGACAACATCTGAGGGACCTCGGACCCGCTGGGTTGATTACCGTGGTACAACTCAACTCCACAGATCTGACCACCGATGGTTCGATGCGTTCATGCCGGAAGAGGCTGCGCAAGCTACACTGCGAGGACATCATCGGCGAGGCGGGATTCTCATGCCTTGGCCGGCCCACAGGCTCAAGTGAGCACACGGTTTGTTGAGAGCGCTCCGGCAGGGAATGGGAGTTTCGGCCCCGTTTGCATGATTCGTGTTGTCGAGCCTGTGTGGTGTTCGTCGCTCCAGACTCCGACAGCGCAGCACAAACCGATGAACGCAGTCCCGTTCAGTCCGGTTGGCCGATCATCCCCTCACTGCCGACGGCTCCAGATTCCCCAGACTTACCCCGAGATCCTGCCACTTTGCAGAGGACCATGCTGGGCTCTGCCCATCCTGCCGCTATTCATGGCATGACTCGTGGCTTCACCTCCCGACCGCCGTTGCCGATCCAGATGCCTTGCTTCTGGCGTGTTCACACCTCCGGATGGAATTATCTAGGGGCCGAGCGTCATGCCTTGGGCCTCCTGAACGCCCTTCAAAGCCGCGCTAACAAGTGTGTCCTATGCAGAATGACTGCACTAGGTAGGCAGGAGACTGACGGCGTAAGGAGTCGTCATCACACTGAAGGAGCTATTTACACTAAGAGCAACTGGCTCTCGATTTGTCGTATTTCCTTCCGCAGGCACGATCGATGACCGGCAGTACTCTTGTGCTCCCGCCGTCGTCGTATCATCAAACCTTCTGCAGTGCGCGTCACTACGTATACCCAGGGATAGCCTCTCCAAAGCTCCGAGGACTTGAGACGCAGGGGTACCCCAACTCAACGACCATCAACATGTCACCGCCAACCGGGAGATCTCTCCGGCTCTATCTTTCCGGAAGCCCGCCTGTCGGCATCCGCAGTGACCGGATAGCGGCAAGGTGCCCTTCACCGGTCCTTTTGGCCTGCGTCTGCGTCGTCTTATCGGTCCACCACACTCGACGAGCGAGTCCCTGTGCCTGAAGGAGGGTTCCATTGCTGATGCACAACCTGGCGGCGGCAGGCAATGCCAGTCCCCTCTCGTTTTTGTTTCAGCGATGGAGAGCCACCTCAACAGCACTCCCACCCACCTCGGGTGGTGTGGTGGCCTTGGGGGACAGGAAGCGATGTCACATTGTGGTGCAGCCCGCTCCCGGCCTGCATGGCCCGCGCCACCGCCCCGGAATGAGGATTGTCGCCGGGGCCATCCAGCAGCAGAGAGCCGGGATGCTCAGCGGACAATACGAAGGTTTGGGGAGCACACTTGCTCGAAACTCCCGAATGTGCCGCGCCTTGTGCTTGACTCCTGAGTGGCAGGGATGTGGAGATGCAGGTCTTGCTTCCCCGGGGTCTCGCTTCTGCAGCCTCTTCTTGATCGGACCCGGCGGAGGAACAACCTCCATGCCCCATCCTTCCGGCGAAGGGTACTAAGGTAGGACACGGCAACCCCCGCCAAGCCGGCCTTGTAAGTATGTCCTGCGTATGCGATGTATCTTCGTCAGTCCATCGTGGCCCGCGGAGCTCATGACGCTTGGTATCGCAGGCGCCACCAATGCAACGTGGTTGCGGGCGACGGTCTAGGCCCCTGAGCTGCGGCTGTCGATATGGCTCCGCGTAAGCATCTTCTGGGATTCGAGAGGCTGCAGATGCGAGTCTCAGCAGCAATGTGAGGCGCCACACCGGTCGACGTGCCGACGAAGGTTGATACGGGTGAAGGACCGATAGGTTGGCGGCATCGACGGCGCTCAGGCTTGGCAAGCCATTTCCAGAGGATCGGGCAGCACTCGATCTGTAGCCAGGGCTATGCTCGCCCCAAGTATTATCTTCTTGGAGCCGGCATTCGGATGGGTTATCCGTCACCCAGATTTGTCGCATCTCGAGCCGGATGTGGCCGTATCTTCAAGGAGAGCGTGGGATTAGGCCCTGGATCCCGTTGGGCATGAAAACTTCGAGGAAACGAAAGATTTCCGCTCTCCCCGGCCACTATGATGACGGAGGCCACCAAGCCGTCGAGGATGAACATGTCGTTCGACTGAACATGATATCATAAATTTGACTGCCTAGACGCCGGGATGGCTGCTAAAGTTAAACAGGAAACACTGCGTCGAAAAGGGGATATAGGCTCCTTGTTCCCCGATCTGGTCTGCGCCGCGACTAATACCCGGTCTCATTGCGCAGAATACCTCGGCGGCTCCTTGTCTACGACGTCGACGGCCTTCAAAAAGACCAGCACCTCGTACACGGATTTGGCAATCTCAACACCCTTCTTCTTCCACTCGCTCTCACTCCACAGCCCCTGGAGCATGTTGTCGGCGACGACGGTGACGATGAATCGGATATGGTGGTCCTCGAGGGTCCAGTTGCTCTTATCCGGATGGTAGACAAGGTATTTCGGCTTGCGAGAATTTACGGCATCCCTGGCGGCCTGGGCGGTCTTTTGCTTGTCCGGCTCGGCGGCGGCGGTGCGGGAACTGCCAGAGGGGACGGTGAGGGGGTAGAGGCCGTCGCGGCGGAACTCGTTCCACGAGCCGCGGACGTAGTCGCTGGCGAGCCAGCCGTGGAAGGCCGGGGGGTCTTTGAAGGGGAGCAGCTCGAGGATGAGGCGCTCGTGCTGGATAGACAGCTGGCTGCCGCTGGGGTTGTAAGACATGTTGTGAGGAGAGGCAGGCGACATTGGGGAGTCGATGCGGCGATAGGGGTTGCTGTCCAGGAAGGAGAATGAGGGCGTAGTCGATGTTCTGGACTTGCGCGGGCACGGGAAGCACATGTCCCCTGTTGCTGAGAGACTTCTTGGCTTCGTCTCTCTGTGTCTCTTCTCTCTCTTGCTCCCTGGTTCACATCAACAACCTCCTCAGCTCTGGGGGTCCCCCGTCTCCTTTATCTCCTCTGCCATTTGTGGTCTGACCACCTCCCTCGACAGCCCGTTCTTCGATCCCTCTCGCAAACTGACGAATGGTGTCCCGTCTCGCGACCTCTTAAAGTGCTGCCTGGCTCTTCCCGCATCTGCTTACGCGGCTGAAGTCGCCGAGGGCATCGAATTCAGCGGTGGAGCTATCGCCCAACCCCGATACAGAGAGCCCAAACCCAGGTTTAGCCAATACCCCATCACTCTACAAAGGCCGTGGCTTTTTAAACGGGGTTCTCATCGCTGTAAGAGTCTAAGACATCCGTGGATGACGGCGTGCGGGCTACTAGGCAACGAAATTCCGGGTGCTTCTCGGCCGTCTTGAGCGAGTGCCTAATTGGCCAATCCCACCGTCCATCACAAACCATTGACGTCTGCTTCTCTCTCTTGAGAGTGTGCGGAGTGGTCGGGGAATATGTGCAGCTTGTACACCACCACGGGACCAGCCAAACCCCGCTCGAGTCCGTCGACGAATGTGTCCGAAGCGTCAATGGGTCGTCCTGTCCTTCCAGATTGTCTGTCGAGAGAATGCAGTGGGCGTACCGGGATTCGAAGTGTGATCCCATGGTCCCAACACCACTTCTTCGGTTGGCCCGAGCAGTCCAATATCCCAGTGTCGATGGATCTTTCCTCCTGCGACCACCTGTCACCTACCTGGAGGTACCTAGAGGAAGCAGTAAATGCAATGCAAAGAGAGGAAGGCACAACGGGCCACCCGGTGCTGAGTAACAGACGTCACACCTGTGGCGTGGGATGGCCCGGATTGGCTCCCTTGACGCTGGGGCGGTCGTTCCTCCCCGTTGGAGCCGGGTGATAGTGTAGCAAAAACGCTGGATCGTGGATTAGGTTCCGCTCGAGCTTATTCTCAGCGTGACCTCCTCCTCATGCTCCCGTCGTCCATGACCGCTTCCACTCTCCTGCCGTCACCAGACCTCCAGCTTCGCCGGCCGAGCCGCCATAAAGACCAACCTGAACGCTCGTTTGTAGGTGAGGTGGAAGCAAGCTTCATCACCCTCGACTTACATCCCACCCGCATCCACAATGGGCACTCAATGCCAGACGAGACACGCCCAGGGCGGCCCCAACCAGGCCGACTACCTGCCCATTGAGGACTATGGAATGATCGGAAACATGCACACTTGTGCCCTTGTCGGCATGAATGGCTCCGTTGACTTCATGTGCTGGTCAGATGCATGTCCCTCACTTACACGACGAAGCTGACCATTTTAGGCCTGACTTTGACTCGCCTTCGGTCTTCTGCCGCCTCCTCGACAGGAACAAGGGCGGGTTCTTCAGCATATGCCCTCCCTCTACCATCTTCTGCACCACCAAGTGAGTACATCCTTTTAATGGATGAGCAGATGGCATCGGTCAATCCCGAACAGGAATCCTAACAAACCAAGACAACAGTACATGCCCTCGTCCAACATCCTTCAGACACGTTATATCCACGACCAAGGTGTCATTGATGTTGTCGATTTCTTCCCTAGGCCCAAGACCGCCACTGTCCTGGCCAAGGGAAACAGACAGGGTTCCTACCGTGAGACATACAAGATTCAGGAGGAGCTCAAGAAATGGCTCGTTCGTCGAGTCGAGTGCATCCGTGGCACGCTCGAGCTGGGTAAGTTGCCTTGTCCAATCTCATCTCAGGTGCTGAATCTCACTGTCGGTCAGACGTCGAAATCTTCCCTGCGTTTGGCTACGCCCAGGAACCGCACACAACGACATTGCTGCAAAGTACTCACACCCCAGAGAGCAAGAGCAAGACGGCCACCTTCCACAGTGCCACCACCAAGCTCCAGCTTGATGTCACCGTCGACCGAAGTGTCGTTGAGGACAATACGGCCCCGGACATCACCTTCCGCAAGGAGCAGCGTGACGGCATGATGGGTGAGGGAATCGTGGCACACCTCAAAGTATACGAAGGCCAGGCCATCTCTTTCGTTCTTCGCAACGATATCGATAACCATGTCACGGAAAATATCACAACCGAAGTGCTCGACAGCCAGCAGCACGACACCCAGTCCTACTGGTATCACTGGATTACCAGGAGCAAGTACAAGGGCCGCTGGCGCGAGGTCGTCCAGCGCAGCCTCATGCTGCTCAAGATGATGACCTACGAGCCAACGGGTGCCATCATTGCGGCGCCGACCTTTTCGGTCCCGGAGGACATAGGCGGCGTGAGGCAAGTGAACCCCCCCCCTCGGTGACCCAAGTTCGCATAAAATGACCTCTGGAGAGCATCTGAATGAACTGACCATCTGCCACAGAAACTGGGACTACCGTTACTCCTGGGTCAGAGACTCAAGCTTCACCATCTACATTCTCCTCCGCATGGGCTACAAGGAGGAGGCCGACGCCTACATGGACTTCATCTCGGAGCGTTTTGTCAAGTCGCGCAACCCCGACGGTTCTCTGCCAATCATGTTCACTATCAGGGGCGATACTGATATCCCAGAACGTGAGCTCCTTCATCTCGAGGGATACAGAGGGAGCAGGCCTGTGCGCGTTGGCAACGGAGCTGCAACTCACCATCAGTTTGATATCTACGGCGAACTCATGGATGGTATCTATCTGTACAACAAGTACGGAAAGCCAATTAGTTGGGACCAGTGGTGTTCTGTAAGGGAGATGCTTGGTATGTTCATGGCCCTACTTGTCTTCTCTCCTCGAAACTGACACCTCTCAGACTTCGTCTTGACCCTTGTGGACGGTAAGTGACGAGCCTCAAATCGTCTAAAAGACGTCACTAACACTTTCAGAACCCGACATGTCTATCTGGGAGGTTCGCAACAACAAGCAGAATTTTGTCTACTCCAAGATCATGCTCTGGGTTGCGTTTGACCGCGGTATTCGTCTCGCCGAGAAGCGAAACTTGCCTTGCCCGAACCGGCCCAAGTGGCTTGCAGCGAGAGACCATCTCATGGAAGAGGTCATGGAAAAAGGTTTGTCGCAGGCAGCTCTGCCCCGGCCGTCTCGTCAGTTGTCTTGCTGACTGCTGGTGCCAGGCTACAACAAAGAGATGAAGTGCTTCGTTCAGAGCTACGAGAACAACACTATGCTCGACTCGTCCATCTTGATTGCGCCTCTCGTCTTTTTCATTTCCCCCAACGACCCACGCTTCTTGAATACCATGGACCGCATTCTCTTACCGCCAGAGAAAGGTGGTCTCACCAGCGCTGGGCTCGTGTATCGTTACGACACAAACCTCTCGGAAGATGGTAAGTAACCCTCCAAGTTGTCCCTTTCCTGAACCCAAGCGACCACATCGCGAGGGCCGGTGGGTACACTTTCTAACATTTCCTCGGACCCAGGCGTTGGAGGGGGTGAGGGTGCCTTCAGCATGTGCACCTTCTGGCTCGTCGAAGCCATGACCCGCGCCTGCATCTACGAGCCACGCTATCGTGTCCGCGCCGTCAACGTTTTCGAGAACGCCCTGTCCTTTGCGAACCACCTGCACATGTTTTCCGAGGAGATTGCGGCATCGGGGGAGCAGCTCGGCAACACACCCCAGGCTTTCAGCCACCTGGCACTCATCAGCGCCGCGTTCAACCTCGACCGGGCGACGAGGGGGCAGGACCATCTGGCGGCTGAGTAGACCGCCAAAGATGCGGTTCCTAAGTTTCATTCTACGGACGAGGGAGTGGTATGCGTAGTGGTAATTCTTTTGTTGATTCCATAGCCTTTTTGTTCGAGATAAGTTCAAGTGCCGAGGGTAGTAAAAGTATGACCATTGTCTCTGCAGCCAGTTCCCATGATAGCTGTTTGCCCGTCCCAGCCAGCTTTTAACGGGTCATCCTGCCCAAAAAAACCTGAACCTGATGTTGACGTGTCCTTCGTCATGGCCCCAACGCCGCCGCTATGCAGTAATAGTCAAGGTGGTCCTCCTCCCGAGGATATCATTTCGTCTTGCGTCCCCTGCCTCCCTTCTTTCCCCTGGCCCTCCCGCGTCCCCGGCCGCGGGCGCCGCCCCTCTGCGGGTGCGACGGCTGGGATGTGGGCGTGTCCATCTAAGACAGCTCCATGCTATCCCTGTCGTCGCCGAGACGGTCGCCGACGGAGCTGAGTCCGGACGAGGGCGGGCGGGAGTCGCCGGGGTTCGGTGTGGGAGACTGTGCGCGGGACTGGGGGCCCGGGCCAAGCAGGGACCGGGACCACTCGCTGACGGAGGCGAGGTCGCCGCCCTCGACGGAGACGTCGGCAGGGATGTCCGTGCCTTTGCCGAGGATCGTGCCGTGGAACTTTGATTCCTCGGCGGATTTGGAGTGTTTGGACATGAGAGCTGCGGGAGCGTCAGCAGGGGGTGTATCGCCAGAGGGAGGGAGGGAGGGATGCCAGGTACTCACCGTGCAGGTAGTCGGCCGACACGACCTCGCCCTCGTTGATGGTTGATCCGGCGGGGACGACGCCGTCCCCGAAGCCGGCGACGACCATGTCCCTGATCGCGCGGCACTTAGCCCCCGCGAACCAGGCGGCGAATTCGTCGACGCCGCGGGTGTCGTCGTCCGGGTGGCGGCGGGACGGGGCGTGGGCGGCTGCATCGTCGCCGTTCGCCGCGCCTTCTGCCGCTGTGCCGTTCTGCTGCTGCTGCTGCGCCGGCGCGGTGGTCTGGCCGTGCGGATCGTCGGGCTCGATGAAGCGCTCGACGATGCCAAGGGCGCCGACCTCCTCAAGGGCTAGGCGCACGTCGACGATGCTGATGGGGGGGATGGCGGGGCCGTCGTCGCCGGGGTCGCCCTCGTCGGGGTCTGCGAGGTCGTCGGGGGACTTGCCCTCGTTGTGGTTGTCTATCGCGTGGAGGGCCGTGGCGCGGCAGAGGGCATAGAGGTAGCGCGCCGCCAGGTCAGTGTATGCGTCGAGGGTCGTGGGACGGGTGGCATGGTATCCTGTCGCGCGTAGTGTTTGGAGGACGCAGGGCCGCAGGAGGGCGTGGTAGAGTGTCGGAGTGGGCGTCATGGTGTGTTTTATTCTTGTGGGAGAGATATTGTCCGGCAGCCTAGATAAAAATGTCTCGGATAAGGTTGCGACGCAGGTAAAAGCGAGCGAGGTCGTGAGGTGGCTCTGGTGGAAAACGCTGCCTGGAAGAGGAAGTGGTGGGCGAGGCAAGGAGGAAGGATCCTGCGTTTGGCTCCCGTTCGTGTCCGTCACCGCAAGCTTTGGAAAGAGTTTCGACAGGCGGGCATCGCTGCGGCTGCGTTTTGCCTGGCTGTAGATTGTGGCGGGCCCCACGTGTTGCCCTCTTGCTGGAGTTATCGCAGAGTTGAAGGCGTACGTAGGTAGATCAATGCTGGGGAAGCTTTCGAGTTGAAGTTGGGGGAGCTTCCAATTCAGCGAAAAGCCAGGGCCCACCAAAAGTGAAGAAGGAAGCTCGGACCCCGCCATCGATAGCGCACTTTGGGCCCTGTAATCGGTACGTAGGTACCTAGGTATTCAGGATGTCCTCCACACATCGGGCTTGCATGCATCCCGTGGCAGGGCGAGGTTAAGGTAGGTACGTAGTGGTATTCCAAATCTCAGCACCGTTGCTATAATACTCCTAGAAGCCCCGGAATGTATCTGATGTTTACAATCACTTCTTCCTACTGGCCAGTTGTGAGTCTTCAACCCCCGAGTATTTGTTGATCCATCCGATGACTTCATTGTGCCATACAAGGGAGTTTTCCGGCTTGAGCACCCACTAGAGCGACAGACAGTTAGCCAGAAAAAGCATGAAAAGGCGGGGAGGAGAGCACTCACGTGGTTTTCGTCGGGGAACATCAGGAAGCGACTGGGCACGCCTCGGGCTTGCAGCACGTTGAACATGGCCAGCCCCTCGGATATTGGCAGACGGTAGTCCAGCTCGTTGTGGATGACGAGTTGAGGCGTCGCCCAGTTATTCAGCCGGGTGGCAGGATCCCACTTCTCGTACACCTCCCGCTTCTCCCAGAGGGGGCCGCCAAAGTCATGCAGTGGGAAGAACAGCTCCTCCGTTGACCACTGGTTGAGCGTCGAGAAGACGCCATCATGGCACACAAGAGCCTTGAACTTCCTTCCCAGGTCGTTGCCTTGGATCCAGTTGATCATGTACCCACCGTAAGACGCGCCCAGCGCAACGGCCCTGTCCGTGTCGATGTACGGGATCTCCTTCTCGATGTGCTCGAAGCACTTGACCAGGTCAACGTATGGCCGGCCGCCCCATTCCTCCTTGATATCGTCGGTATGCTTCTGGCCGTAGCCGGTGCTTCCGACGGGGTTCGGCATCACAGCCACGTAACCCTGCTCGGCGAAGATGGCAGGGTTCCATCTGGTGCTCCAATTGTCGTTCCACGCACCTTGCGGGCCGCCGTGAATCAAGAACGCCAGCGGGTACTTCTTGGACTCGTCAAAACCAGACGGTTTCATCACCAGGGCATGAACATCATAGCCTTCCACGCCCTTGAACCAGAAGTCGCTGCACTGAGACTCGGACAGGCCAAACGTCTTGCCGTTCTTGGAGCTCGACGAGATGACATCTGAGCTTTTGGAGGCAGGGTCGACCAGGGAGAAGACCGAGTTCTCCACCTGCGAGTTTGAGCTGACGAGAAGCTTGCCTCGGCTGTTTCCGAGCAGTTTCGCTTCGATAACGGCGCCTTTCTGAGTGATTGCGTCAGGCGGGGCAACGGCCTCGTGGGGGGATGAGGGTATCTTCCAGAGCAGCACCTTGCCGTGCTTCTCCGCCGCCACATAGAGCTCCTTGTCGTCCTGGCCCCATATGATCCAGTCGGGCCGGGCATCCCAGCCACCAATACCGTCCTGCGTCACGTAGAACTCCTGCACGCTGGCAAGATCTGTGACATCGGGAATGAGCATGAGACGCGGCTTGTCTGACTCGTACTGGATGTTCTTCATCCGCGTGAACGCAATCTTCTTGCCGTCACTGGAGAAAACGGGGGACGCGGAGTAGCCCTTGATGTTGCCAGTCTTGACAATCTGCGGAACGGGTGGCTTCTCCTCCGTGAAGGACTTGAGAGGGATGTAGTAGAGATCGGTCTTGGTGTACACGGCAGGGGACACTTCAGGGTCCCTGGAGACGAAGGCAATGCCCGTCTGACTGACGTCAAAGTCGCCCGCCCCGCCGAACGGAGGGACAGGGCAGTAGAGCTGCGTGTTGTCGAGAGCGTTGACGAGGCCAGGTTCCTGGAGCTCCCAGGAGCCACCTTTCTTTTTGAGCAGGCCGTACCAAATGGAGTTTTTATTCTCGCCCTCCCAGGAATCCCAGTGACGCACAAACAAGCTGGAATATGCCTTGCCGGTGGACAGAGGCTTCTGATCGGTGCTTGGATGGTACATGGCCCCGGAAGGGGTGGTGAGGGCGGAGCAGACGATGGCAACGGAATCGTCCTGAAGGGTCTTCGTCTTGAGGTTCGACAGGCTGCCGTCGAAGCTACGGATTTCGCGGACGCTGGACTGGGTCAGTATGCATTTCTCTGAGCGGCATGCCCGTGCAACAAGAGCAGGAGGGGGCATACGCAGAAGGAGAGGCCGCATTGCCAAACATAAGGCTGGTGGAGCCCTGGTCGCCGCTCTTGAAGAAGATGAAGTCCTTGTTGCCGATCCATGTCGGCTCACTGTACGAGTTGTCCTCGTAGAGGAGATCGGTACGGCCAGAGTGGATGTCCAGGACTCTGATCTGGACGGACTTCGTGTGCGTGGCGAAGGAATACGTGGATACCTTGAGGGCTGTGAGAAACTTCTTCCTGGTATCTGAGACTCGACCAGGTGCTACTCACTGTGTATAATGCCTTGTCCCCGGCCGGATTGGGCACGGCGGCAGACCTGCGAGGCGCCGCCAGCAGGATCTCCGGGGTGAACTTTGATGCCCGGACGGTCATCATGGAGGAGGCTTCCAGCTAAGGTAATGACTATGGTATCAGGGATTTGGTGTTGTGCCGGGGGACATGGAAGGGTGAGGACGCACGGGAGGCGATTTGTAGTGGAAGAAGAGATGAAGGGGAGGAAGACGGGACTCGTGACGTGATGAATTAGGTTTTTGAGCTGTTCCTTGGAAGGTCAGACAGAGTCAGGTCCTGAGCTCAGCTCATTCCATCTCGGAGCTTCCAGTTGGGGGGGAGGGGGACGATAGCGGCCATGGGCGGCGAGCTCCCCCTGTTGTAGGTGCTACCCCGCAGTTGTCCAGGGGGGGCGGGGATCAACTTCTTCGACAAGCCTCCGCAGCTCTTCCCCGCTCGCAATGCCTAAGGCGGGAGTTCGGCGCATCTGACGCATCCACGGGCTGGACCTGCTGAGCTTCCCTCCAGGGCCTCCACTGAGGCCGGGTGTCCGAGTCTTCTGATCGAGCGAACGGACAAGTGGGCGGGGGCGATCTTGTGGCATAGGTATTCGATTCAATTCCATGGGTATCAATAGGGCCAGTACACTCCCTCTGCAAACGCCTTGCGCCAGACCTTCGTGCGCCATCCAGGTCCGTCTATCCTCACTTGCGCGCCGCGCCAAAATTGATGCGCTTCTTGTTGGGCCCTTGAGATTCGGCCTCGCTGTCCTCGCCGCCGCCCTGCTTCTTGTTCTTCTTGCCCGCCTTGGACGCATTCCCCCCTGTCGGCGTCGCGGCGTTGTCCTTGAACGACGTCGAGACGGGCGTGGGCGCATGCGACGCGGGTGTCGAGCCGACCGATCCCGGCGTTGTCACTTCCTGTTCAGTGTCAGCTCGTGCCTACTGTTGACTGAGTCGCTCGTGATGATAGACGCACGCTCCCAGGCCGATACGAGACGGAGGATCGCGAGAAGACGCGGTTGTGTTCTGTTGTTCCCTGCTTCCGACGCGCCGCGCCGCCGCCGCTCGTGCCCTTGATGTAGTTGTCGAAGCCGGCGATAATGTTTCCGTGAGGCGTAGACTCGAGATATGTCGCCTCCTTCTGCTCGATCTCGGTCTCCAGCGCAGCCAGCTTCCGGGCGAGCTGGTTCCGTCGTTCCAGCATGCTCTTGAGCTTCTGCTGTTCCTCCTTGTACATCTGCATCGTGGGGGCGGCAGCGGCCGATGCCCCGGCGGTATTGTTTTCTGCCATGACGGTAGTGGACGGGCGTCTGTGGTGTGTGGAGAGGAAATCGATGCTGATGGATGATGGCTTGGGCTGGGATGCAATTCTGGCATGGAATTCGAGAAGGCGTGGCGGGCAGAATCCCGCCCAGACGCCCGGAGCTAGCACGAAACGGGAAGGCGGCCAACCCTCAGGGGTTCCCTCCATTGACAGCGACCTCCACAATAATCTCACCAAACTCTCTCTCTCTGTCAGCTCCCTCATTCTCACACCTCAATGCGATGGGAGAACAAGGTGCTCCTCTGCCGAAGCCTCAGTGCTGCTGCACCGTATCATACGGCTCGCTGTGGTGTTACTCATTAGGGGCCAACTACTTCGGTAAAACAGCCTTCCGTTACTGATATACAACAGCCCTCCGAGCCTTACTACGATCGAAGCTGCTTGGCACATCGGCCGTACAGCCTGCCCAGAGACTCGTGGAATCCATCTATACCGGTGGCCACGATCTGGCTATTGCCATGGAGCACTGGTGCGGGATGTGAACTACGTGCTCAAATCAAGTCTTTTCTCGTGCTATGCTCGTATGAGCCTCTAAATGAACCCCGTAGGATAGCCAGAACCTCCAAGCGCCGCCTGCCCTCAGGCTGAATGAACCGAAACGCCGCGGTGTGGAAACCAGAAACACATCACAAGCCAAACGCCGCCTTGGTCGCCGCCCAGTGCTCCAGCCGATCCTCCCCGGCCTCGACGCCGATGCACTCTGTCAGGTACGCCTCGTACCCGGCATCGCCGTGCTTCGCGAGCCCTTCCCTGACGGAAGCCTCGCACTGCGTCGTCAGGAACCACGCCGCGGAGGCGAAGGAGTACTCGTCCGGCAGGACGAGCGCGAGGACCTCGTTCTTCTGGTCGTCGCTGAGGCCGTCGCCGCTCGTGACGCCCTCGCCCGCGACGGCGACGGCCTTCTCCCGCAGCTCTGGGACGTCGAGGGCGTACTGGAGGTTGAAGTCGAACATCTGCATGTTGCGGGTGCCCTGGCCCGGGCGGCCGGGGAAGTGGTTGCGGTTGTACTTGAAGGCGCCGGACTCGAACAGCATGATGTCCACGAGGGCCGCGATGACGGGGGTGTCGTGGATGCAGAAGCGCTTCATGGCGGCGGCGATGCGGGGGCCTGCCTCGGCGGCGGTGGCGCACTCCTCGGGGAAGTCTGCGCCGGCGCAGGACTCGGTGGAGGGGTTGGCCTTGAGGATGCTTGCTTGTAGGGAGGAGCCGCCGCGGGCGACGAGGGAGACGGGGGATGCGGTGGCCGTGGCGGCAGCGAGGGCCATGGCGAGGAGGTTGGTGACTTGCATATTGGCTTCCGTATTTTGTGTGGATGAGACTATCTTGTTGGTTCTCTTCTCCACTCGTGTATGAGGAGGGATCTGTGGGGTCGTGGGTGTCGTGAAGAATGAAATTGAAGTGAGCAGAGCCGTATCCCAGATACGAGCAGAGGTCCTGTTGATAAATGAATCTCGCGAGGGAGCGTACTTGGCCAGCAGTGGAGTGAGACTCAAGGTATTTTTACGACATCTAAGAGTGGAAAGAAAGAATGACAGGTTACGTGAGCGGGAAGCAAGTAATCGACAAGGCGCAGCCAGGGGACTCATCAGAGGGGCAGGGCTGGGTTTATTATAAGTAGCAACCAGCGTCGGCTGCGATGCCAGTCAGTCATCATGTCGAGCCCCCAGCCCTCCGACTCAGCCGTGCTCCGGGGGTGAGAAAGGGGGCCGCTGCCGCCGCAGGGATGCACTTTTGCTCGGCGACACGGCATCGCGAACCCCCCTGAACCCACCGCACTGGAGTCCTGTGGCCCTTGCACCGCATCCTTCGCTCACCTCACAGCCACTTGCACGCCGCCGTGTCAGCTCCCCGGAAGATCACCGCAATATACGCGGAAGGGGGTACAGCGATCGTCCATTTCTGCTGGCCGACGGCCTACTGTGGGTGAAACTGTACCACGTGGACAGCGAGCGAGTAAGGAGTTCGAAGGGCGCTGTGGTTGCTTGCCCCTTTCATTGGCCGTCAATTGTTGTTAGGCTGCGTCCACTCGGCACTTGGACTCCAGCGGTTGGTTGCACAGGCGCGATTGTTGGACGAGGTTGAACCCGGCGACTCAGTAAGATTCAGGGGGACTCATCACCGATCAGAGACATGCAACCTCTACAGGTTCATGATCCTCGAGAAAGATCTGCATTTCTTTTGTGAGCTCCCCACTTCTCATATTTTCTTATTCACTGTTCACCGAGGTACCCAGCCAGCCCAAAGTCCCCGAGGAGTCGAACTCTCCGCGATCCTCACGAGACTGAGGCTTGTCTCCCTTCCTCCAACCCGGCGCCCCATTCACCTTCTCGCTTTCTCAGCTTACTGCAGAGGCGTGCAGTCACCGTCGCTCTCCTGCCCCCACAGGTTGGCAGTATGATCCTCGCACGCGTTGGGCCATGTGACGGGGCCGGGGGCCTGCATCCATCCGGTCAGCAAACATCTCAAAACCAACAGCAACCAACAACAACCAAAGATTATCTCACCTCGTAAGACTGGAGAGGCGGCCAATAGGGGTTAAACAAAATGCCACTTTCTCTGCCGTTGTAAACGCCGGGGATCTTAACCGTCGGGCCAGGGACAGCAGCAGGGTCGCCGCCCTCGACCTTCAGCTGGGCGCAGCCGATGTAGAACTGGGCACCGCCGAAGCTGCCGGCAGCGTGGATGGCGAGGTGCTCGGCGCGCAGGAGGTACTCTCCGGGAGGAGTCTGGGCGGGCAGGGTGAAGGTGAAGTTGTGGATGCCCCTGGAGCCGGGGAAGACGGCCCAGTCGACGCCGTAGTTGGGGACGATCTCGCGGGTCGTGGCGGCGTAGATCTTGAACCAGTCGCCGTCGCCTAGGTAGTCCTGGGCAGACGTTCCCGAGGGGGCCTTGGAAAGCCAGACGGCCAGGGGGCCGGGGTGGCCGAGGTCCGAGTTGACGTCGAAGCCGAGCTCGTCGCCGGCCTGCACCGTGATGGTCTCCGTCGACGCCATGATGGCGGCATCCTGGCCGCCCTGGTTGCAAACCATGTTGTTGGAGGTCACGTCCTCGATGGGGCTGTTGCTGTTGGTGGTGCGGCGGATGTACTGATAGGGGTTCGTGATCTCGCCGTTGACGATGAGGGACTCGAAGTTGTAGTGCGCCGAGACGCTGGCGGCAGTGGCCGCAAGGGCAATGAGAGACTGCTTCATGGCGGGCAGTAGAGGACGAGAATCGAGGAGGGAGATATTGCCTGTAATTTTTCTTCTCGGGGAGTGTTTAGAATGCTACCTCAAGGCGAGGCCACAGCTGTCTTATACTCCGGGTCCGACCCTCTGGGATCCTCTCGCCATCCTCATCAGGCTTCCTCCGCGCAAGGAAAACGGACTTCTAAGAAGGCACATAGAGCCAAGACCTTCAAATGATAATCCACGTCATGACACTTGCTGTTTCATGAGATTGGCGTTGCCCATTTGCTCGGCAATTTGCCTCCATCTCTCGCGCCCCCCCTTTCATCTCGAAAACACCAAGGCATGGCGAGAAGTCGTACGGCCCGAGCTTCTAGTCCCAGTCACATAGACGCCGACAAACCTAATCCAGCGTACTAATCATGACCATGCGTCCGGATACCCCACGTAGTCACAGCTCGAATAAAGTGCCGAGAGCCGGAGCATCGTCGTCCGTTCTGCTTGTGTCGGACTGTGAAGCTTGTCCACCCGCGAAAGCGGCAATGATGTGCAGATTTGCAAGACGAGGCGGCTATGAGAGGATATGGAGAACTCATCCCTGGATCAGATCTGGTTCTGCGCCGGTCCGCGGGTTCGTCGATCCATGGTCGTCTGCTTGCTGGGTGAGCTTATCTCAACCTGCCCATCGAGACCAAATGCCGGGTCTCGATTTGTCAGAAGAACACAAGAGAGAGATACATTTCTCTACTCTCCCGAAATCTCAGAGACGGTATGACTTGGAGATTTCAATTCCGTGGTGCCCGGGGCACGACTCTGCCTGCCCCGGAGAGCACGGCTCAGCCTCTCGGACAAGTACACTCCGAGCTCCAAGACTCGGGAGGTCATGTGTTGCCCTTGAAAGCGGCCTTTCTTCCAATCCAGTCGACCTCCCGAGCAGAGATCCAAGGGCCTGGCAGAACGTCCGACCCGCCATGTGCAACGCAATATCATCGGCCAATTGTCACACTGGTAGGCCGCAGAATTGTCCGAAGATAGTCCACGGAGACACCAAACACACATTGGCCTTTTGGAACATGGAGAGATCGGATCTGCCCGTATGGAGAGGAATTTGATTCGTGTTCGTACAGCCAGTAGAGATTGTCCCGCCACCTGGCACCCCGTCCTAGCTACCTAGCGTGTGTTCCAAAGAAGTAGGTATATATCCGCAGTAGACTCCCTCCCCAGCGTTTCCCTCCTCAATTACGTGCATTTCCTTCATAAATCATCGTTATCTCTTCATACTCCCTGCACTCAGCCTCACCCGGTCGTACTTGGGTTTCCATAATTGTACTGATCCATCTTGTCTTCCTCTGGCACCGACTGCTGCGGCGCTCCCTGGCCCTGGATGAACATGCCGAAATTGTTGTCAAAACCCCAGTTGGCATTTTGGCTGTAATTCTCAAAGGCGTTCTGTGAGGCGAGTTAGCATATTCCTCCGCGAGCTTGCGAGGGTGTCACCTTACCCAGTCGAAGTTTGACCCAATCTCGCCGCCTGCTCCGATGTTCGTGAACATGGAGAATGGCGATTGGGCATTGTTCATCTCGAGGTCCGGCTGGAAGTTTGGCGTCATCCCCGTGCCCCCGGACATGCTGAAATCCACGTCGTTGAAGTGGATCGGGCCCGGTGTCTGCATGTTACTGAGCATCGCCGCGGTGTTCGGCGTCATCCCGCCGGAGAGCATGCCCAAGGTCATGGCAGCCGAGTGCTCCGGCTGCATATCCCCGAAATTATTCTGATTTTGTGACTCATTCTTGACACCATTGGTCGGGATATCGGGGCTCCGGATCTTGGCGAGGACGATGTCCAGGACCACGGCCGACTTATTTGCCTCGACCGAGGTGTCGGCGAGTCCTTTCCAGACGTCACGGGTTATCTCCAGCATGCCGATCATGTTGAGCCGTTGCTCTGGCGTCCAAAACGTTGCAGACTCTGATTCACGACGGTCCAGGCTTGCGGCAGCAACGTTGTCGTGGTGCAGCTCGACCAGAATCAGCGTGGCCGCCAGACCAAAATCTTTGATCGCGTGATGGCCGAGGAGCCACTTCATGGTGCGAAGCCTGCCGTTAGGCTGGCACTCCCGGTGGAGGGTCACCATGTGCTGGAGTGTTTCCAGTGCGGCCTCAATGGCGGTTCTTCGGGAGTGGGCGTAACGCGAGTTGTGCCTTGCTCGCCCCATGAAGTTGCGGTGCAGAATACATAAGACCTTCTGGAAGAGAATATCAATGTGAAATCTCGAGACGATCAGGTTGACAGGGTCCTGCGAATTATCCAGAGGCCGCATCTTGAGATGAGGTGGCAGCTCGCGCTTAAGCTCGTGGAGCTTGGCATCAAACTGGAGAACCTCTTCGTACGAAGCTGGCCTTCCCACCCGACCTGTGGCGCGGAGAATGTTGCCGAGCTCGATGATGAGCCGGCCCTTGGTGATCATGTACGAGATCGGCGTCGCTTCGGTATTGGGCCGCGATGGCGGCATGGCCTGAATGTCAGGGCCGAATTCTTCGTCGTAAACGTTGCTCGGTAGCTGCGTATCGCATTCGTCCTCGCGGATCATGTTGGGCAGTGAGACGTGGTGAGAGGTCATGATATCCATCATCCGAAGCAGTGCCCAGGATCGCCGTCTCATTTCCTGTTTCTCTCAGTCAGCTTGGGGCAATTCACTAACCATTGGGTGAGGTACTGACCGCTTGGAATGGCGACAGCGAAGTGAAGTACTTGGGATCCCTGTGGTAGCCCATGCGATAGGCAATTCTGATGATCAGAGAGCCGATCATCCAGAGTCCCACATCCGCGTCCCACCGAGACAAGTACTCGCTGTGCAAGTAGAGCACCATCGTCTCCACGGTGTACTCGCCTGGTTTTGTATAGTCTGCTTCGATCAAGCACTGCACCGTACGTAAGCGGTACTCGGCTGCAACGTCCAGAGTTCTGCCTTTCCACTCAGGGGGCTCATCGCCAATCTTGTTGTGGCTCAATACGGCCAGGGTCAGAACGGAGTAGAGCAGGCCAAGCCACATGACCCGTGTCTTGGACGGATCCTCCCAGTGCTTCTCGAGCTGCCGCTGGAACGTTGGCGCATGGACAATGTTGACCGCATCGTCCATGGAGTTGAAATACCGTGCGCACAAGGCGCAAACAGTCGTCTTGGAGGGTAGACCAGCGCGCAGCTCGGCCTCGGTTGCTCGAGGCGGACCGAGCAGCAATGTCGGCCCTTCTCGTGCGCTCGCGGGCTTCGAGGAAGCAACCCGCTCATAGCTGTTCTGGATATCCTTCTTATGGGTGACAAAGTAGTTCTTGACCTCCGCAATGTCAGCCAGGAGCATGTGGAAATGCTCCTGTCCAAAGTACATGAGCTTGCCCTTGTCTGCGTCGACTTTGAGCATTCCCAGAGACGTCGCGATGGATTCGTCCACGTCGCTATCCTCTTCATCGTCGTAGGGATCTGGTTTCGCCGAGTTGTTGCTGTTAGGGCTGGGGCCTGTCGCCGAAGCAGGACCGGAAGCCGAACCCGTCGTCGTGGTCCCTGTTGTTGTTGTGGACCTCCGTGAGGTCGCTGCGACAGCAGAGTCGGCCGTTGCTTGATCTACACCGCCCTCCCCTTGCATGAGCGATAGCACGAGATTTTCGAGTCGGTCAATGCGGTTCTGCATGTCATCGGGGGTTGTCGCCGCCTGGTTCTGTGCCTTTTTTCGAGACACAGGGGTCGCGTACGAACATGCGGAGGCATCGCCGCCTTCCCGCTTCACACAGTTGCTGCAGGGGTGTCCTCGGTCGCATTTCCTGATGATGGTCAGCATCAGCTCCGGGCCACAATAAGCGGGCATTGAGTTGGTGGGGGTTAATCTCACAATCTGCCATTCTAGTTAGCAACCAAGTCGGGAGAAGCGGTGAATGAGTAGGGAGAAGACAACGCACTTTCTTGTCCGGCACGGATAGCAGCTCAGGGGTACACGGTTCCTCTTCCTGACAACACGGAACTGCTCCTCGGGGGAGCGCCCAGATGATGAGGTTTCAGGGGGCGTGGGCGTCATGGTGAGTGCACGTGTCGTGTGAGATGCGAATATCTCTCAAGAGAAAAGGGGTCGTCTTAGGCCGCAACAACGAATGTTGGGGGCAGAGCTTTGTGTAAGAGCAGGGGTGATGGCTCTGGTCTGGACTCGCTGGTGTGCTCCGCCTTGGTGAAACTGGGGTACACAAGATGATATACCAATGAGTAGGTTGCGATGTCGTGGTTTAAATGAGGCTGGGCAAGATATGTATGGCAACGACTTCCGGAGGTGGTCGTGAGTAAGCGCGTGCGTCAAGGCGGGAGGTTTGGTAGGATAGGCGAGGCCTGATGGGCGGCTGCTGCAGCCGCAGGTCAGCCGGGGTGCAGTCGTTGAAATTGTTTGCTGCGACACAGAGTCAACATCTCTTCTCTTCTCTCTATGCGACGGATCAGAAAAGGGGTGCCCAGGCATGATGCGCGCGATTTGCCACTCATGGGAATATTCGAACTTACGTTGGAGAAGATGGTTGCGGACAGCCGTGAATGCAGTGGTTGCCTGCCCCTCACTGAAAAGTAGTGGAATGTTCGGGATCGTCGATCTTGTCGTCTTCTCGGAGCTCTGGCCCAGGCGAGTGTCGAGGCGCAACGAGATCAATTATACACGCAGCGATGGCAGCGAGACTGGCGCAGGTCGAGGAGGATTGGGGGAAAAGGGCGACAGGAGAGAAAGGGAAAAAGAAAGAGAAGGAAGAAGGTTGAAGAGATGGTGATGTCGACCCTTGGACGAGGGAAAGAGCGATGGATGCGCAAGCCGTGGTTCCCGGGTGTGTCTTTAGCCCAGGATTACACATCCAACAGGCATTTTGCGCCCGTCAGCATCTCAGGACAACGCGCCGGGGGCAGCGTTAGCGCTACTACTGGAGGACTAAACGACATGTGCAGTGCCCTAGCAGGGGACTTTGGGGCCGTCAGTGCTCTGGCCTGAATGCTTGTACCCTCTCGTCCTTAGGTCGCCCGCAGAACCGCCGGAAGCATCCCGGTCTGGAAGTACAGGAACCCACAGCGGGCAAGCACTGAGCGTCGAGTATCTTGCTACCAGACTTGGCCCTATCCTCTGGGCCGCCGTTGCTCGGGACTGGCTAGCTCTCTGCTAGGGCTGATGTTGCCTTCGGGTTCCTCAACCCCAAGTTGCCAGTTTGTCTGATGATACTGCCCTTCGTCCGTTGGGATGGAACACAGGTAAGGTGAGTTGCAAAGCTGGAATCTGCGACAACCCTTCAACACGACTGAGATAACAGCCATTGCGCGCATCCGCCGGCGTGTTCAGTACCTACCGAGTAAGCTGTACTGTACACATCAGCAATGCGCTCTAGGCTCATCATTGTCATGATACAATACTGAGATACAAGCGCCTCGGCATCACCCGCCATCGCAAGACATGATGCATACTTCTGTGACCCTGGGGGTGAGAGTACCTGCATCGGCATGCAGTACACGTGCGCAATGAAGGCTTAGACCCTGAAAATCGAGTCCCAAGGCAACGACCATGACGAGTCTTTGCCCGGTCTCCCCTGAACGGAGTCTTGGGAGGTGGGATTCTCGATGTTGAACCCCAAATACGCTCGGAGTTAAGACCTTAACTCCAGAACTCCGCCTCTCCAAGCAAACTGGCTCACGAAAGCCACCAGCCCAGCCCAGTCACCCACACGCAGCCCTGCCTTGCCTACCCACGGGCCTCTCGAACCCTACAGCGGGCAGTCTGTCGGCGCCTACGGGCGCCCCTCCCCGCAAAGCTTGTCCTCCTGCCCCCCCAGTGCTCGATTTCCGCTCCGGCTCCGCGGGCTGCTCCGCGGCCTGTCTGAAGGCACCGCACCCGAAGCACTGATGAGCGGATAATCCACGCTCTCAGAGTTCGTCGGCCTTGCCGGCGTGACTCACGCCCTAGATTCCCATCAAGGGGGGGACCCTCTAAACCAATATTTAGGCCTGCATCATGACGTTGTCTACTTGAAGCCGTTGCTGAACTCACACCCCCTTCCACGACAACCTCACCGTTGACGCCACAACGCTTCACCGAGAAATCGATGGGCTTATCAGATCTTGTACTGGTCGTCTATTCGTTCGTTCCAACGGACTTCACTAAGTCTCGTGTAAAATTGTGGACTGCTCAACGTGACCCTTTTTCTTGTGGACAAATGTTGGGTTATTCCAGCCTTCTTCATCCGTTACGATAGCGCCCCTTGCACCCATCCACCTGTCCATGACGCCTTAAAAGCAAGAGTGGACGGTCCACCACCGGGACCTGTCCCCAAGGAGCCCCAGCGCTGTTGACTTACCTCCCCAGAAGAATTCAGCATCATTGTCCCATCCCAGGTCGGGGGTTGGTGAAAGTCGGCCACTTGGACAACTGCAGAAGCCGTTGGAAAAATGGGTGTTATCGAACTCAGGCGGCAGCCACGTCTCCGTTCGCCTTGACCTGGTAAGGGGTCAAGAATTCGGGGTCATTCTCGATCTCCTCCTTGACCTGCAGCGGCCGTCAGTACGAATGTTGGTTGTTCAGAAACGCGGATATGGGACTCACGATATCCAACCCACCCACCAGCTCGCCCCCGATCCAGAGCTGGGGGAACGTCGGCCACTCCGCATACTCCTTCAGGCCCTGTCGCACTTCGTCGTCCGCCAGGATGTTAAAGAACCCGTACTTGACAGAGTTCTCCCGCAGGATAGCAACAATCTGCCTCGAGAAGCCACACTGGGGCTCGCTCGGTGACCCCTTCATGAACAGCATCACGGGAGCGGCCTTGACGAGGTCCTCCAGCCTCTTGAATAGCTCCTCCTTGGCCTTTACCGGGTCGACCTCCTCAACCGGAGCTGTCGCCTGAGCGGGCGCAGATCCGACGCCGGGAGCGGCCCCCGCAGATGCGGCACCAGCGGTATCGTTGGCGTGGGTCTCGATCGCGTTGCGGACCTTGACGGCGCTGCTACCGCTGACGGTCTCTACGACCTTGCCGTTGCGGATCAGGACGAGGAAGGGCACGGCAGTGACGTCGTAGGTTTCGCTGAGGTCGCTAAGCTCCTCGGCGTTTATGGAGACCCAGGAGGTGTTGAGAGGGTCGGCCACGGGGTAGTCAGCGGCAAGTGTGGTCAGGACGGTGTTCATCTGGGCGCAGGGGGCAGCCCAGGGAGCGTGGAAGGAGACGATGAGGAGGGTCGAGGGAGGGAGGGAGGCCACATGGCTCTCCCACTCGGAGTAGCTCGAAATATCTTTGATGGTCGACATGGTTGCAGCTGTTCGGGGAGTATCGCGGGGTACGAGTCGCGGAGGTTTCAACGGGTCGCAAGGGTCGTTTGGATGCCCCGCGTTCGATGGGAAGCTGCTCGTGTGCGGGCAGGTATGGATTTTCGGGTTCGGAGTGGTAGTCAATCGGGTACGGTGGCTAGTTTTGAGGTTGGAGTTCGTTGCGTGGTGCTGATTAAAGCATGAGTCGCGAGTCGTTCGGCGAGTTCTGGGGAGAATGAGTCGGTGATGGATTAATTATCAATTCTTAGCCGGGCACTCGCGCCCACTTCCCACCGCGGGGCAATGTCTGCTGATTGCGCGAGTTTTGAGTGGCTCTGCGCTGTCGGATAAGCCGGTATCGGCCGGTTTCCGGCTTGGGCATGCATTAAAACACCAGTTGCGTCATTTGGAGAGCTCTGGCGCCACAAGATGCAGCTAAGCAGAGGGCGTCTCGGTGAGCGGGCATGGACCTCACCGAAATCCACTCTGGCTCGCTCCCAGTGCTCGGTCCCAATGTGGAGGCCTGACGCTGCCCCGCTCCCAGTCTTGGCTGCGTTGTCCGGGTTGAACGAGCACAGCCTCTCCGACCACTCCGTCGTCACCTATGAGGCGCCGCCGCACCAGTTTGCTACGTCAGCTTCTCCCATCATCGTCAGTTCGCACTCTTCCACTCGAACCTGACACCCCCGACGCCGCCGGACGTAGCAACGGAAACTCCTCAGGGACATCGCATCCCAAGCTCCTCTCCTCTCCCTCCTCCTCCTCCTCTTCCTCTTCCTATTGACTCGGACTTTTCTCGACAGCTGGCGACAATCCCTCCGTCACTCCCCTCATAGCTTCCCACCGCTATGGCGTCACTTAACCTCTCTTCCAACGGGCCGTCGATCAAGAGCAGCTACCAAGCTGTCATCAACGGCCCGGCCTCGACCTCGAGCTCTCCGACATTTGCTCAATGGGCACTCTTCTCGGTTCAAGCTCCCCTGGCCAACGCCTTCCAAGATTCCGGCTCGAAGGAGAGCATCCTCAAGGTCCAGAGCACCGGAGGTACGGATACCCACCTCTTCCTCGAATTGCCCTCCATGGTCGTCGTCCGCTGACATCTCGACTCTCTAGACGGCGAGCTCTCTGAGCTGGTCGAGGACTTCAGCGAAGGTCGCATCCAATTCGCCTTCGTGAAGGTCAAGGACCCCAACTCTGGCCTGCCCAAGTACGCCCTCATCGCCTGGTGCGGAGACGGTGTCCCCGAGCGCACCAAGGGCTACTTCACCACCCACACCGCCGCCGTCACCAAGATCCTGCACGGTTACCATGTCCAGATTACCGCTCGATCCGACAGCGACCTCGAGCCTGAGACCATTGTCAAGAAGATCGCCGACGCCTCGGGCGCAAAGTACTCGGCTGGCTCTTCGGCAGGGGGCTCTTCTGCCCCCGCGCCTCCTGTCGCCTCCAAGCCCGTCTTCACTCCCACCGCGTCTTCCAGCATCAACCCCATTGTCGCGGCCCGAAACCGAAGAGGCGGAAATGTCGACGAGGATGGCTGGGGCGAAGACGCCCCTCCCGTCACCAGGTCCCAGATCGAGAAGGTCGACTCGGCTTACAAGCCCACCAAGGTGAACATGGCAGAGCTTACCGGCCAGAAGCAGGCGCCCTCCCGCTTCCAGGCCCCTGGCCGACAAGAGGAGGGCCGTGACGACGTGATCGGTGGAGGCTACCAGCCCGTTGGGAAGGTGGACATTGCAGCTATTCGAGCTGCAGCCAAGAACCAGAAGGACGATCGCCCGACCACTGTCAAAGGCGCATACGAGCCCGTCGGCAAGGTTGACATCGCCGCCATTCGCGCCAAGGCCCAGAAGCCCTCCGAGCCCACCCCTGAGCCCCAGCCCGAGGCTGAGGGAGAGTATGAGCGCCCCAAGTCTCTTGCCGATAGGAGCGCCGCTTTCAACCAGTCGTCGTCGGAGCGCATCACGTCCCTTCCGAAGCCCAAGGTGGCCAACAAGTTTGGAGGGTCCTCTTTCTCCGGAACAAAGGCCCCGGCACCTGGCGATGGCCTCGGACTTCACGGGCCTGTCTCCACCCCAACTCCTCAGGTGGGCGCCGCTGGCCGCTCCTTTGCTTCGTCGGCAGGCAAGTCTCCGGCCCAGCTGTGGGCTGAGAAGAAGGCCAGGGAGGGAGGCAGCGTCCCTGCCCCAGCCCCTGCCACTTTGGACGCCCAGAAGAGCGGGTCGGCCGCTTCCCCCATCGGCATCCAGAAGAGCGGCGAGTGGAAGAGCGGCTACTCGGGCAAGAGCTGGGCCGCTGTGCAGACGGGCGACTATGGACGCGGCGTTGCGGGCCAGATCAGCCAGGAGAACACGGGCGAGGATCGGTCGCGAAGCGTTGAGACTCCTGCAGAGGAGCCTGCTTCCGCCGGTGGCGTTGGTGCGCTGCGGGATCGCTTCAAGAACACGGCACCCATCGGCGTTGGCGCCCCTCCTATCCCCCAGCCGTCCCAGGATGAGCCTGAACCCGAGCAGGAGCCCGAGCCTACTCCTCCTCCCCCGCCCTCAAACGACACCCGGCCGTCCGGGCCGACCGGCGGCTTTGCCCTGCCCGGACTGCCTGCTCGCCCACCGTCGCCTACGGAGGAGCCCGAGCCCGAACCGACGCCGCCTCCTCCCGCGCCTCGTCCAGTCGAGCCTCAACAGGCCTACGACGATGAGCCCGAGCACTCTCCCGTCCGCGTTGCCATCCCTGTGGCGCGCGGTCAGGACACCCATATTGAACCCCCCTCCCCTCCCCGTGAGATCCCGATCCGGGAAATCGAGAGGGAGCTTCCCCGGGAGCAGGAGATCCCCGACGAACCGCGCGATCTTGGACGTGGTGCCTCCACGACGCTGGCCGAGCAGGAATTTGGTCAGCAGAAGGTCCAGGCTGCACAGGCCCAGCCGGGTGGCCAGGCAGGCGGCAAGCGCGCCGTCATCCAGTACGACTACGACAAGGCCGAGGACAACGAGATCGATCTCCGCGAGGGCGAGTTTGTCACCAACATCGACATGGTCGACGAGGACTGGTGGATGGGCACCAACTCCAAGGGCCAGAGCGGCCTGTTCCCCAGCAACTACGTCGAGCTCGTCGAGGACCAGCCCGCGGGCCGCGCCATGCCCCCTCCCCCGGCACAGGCACCGGCACAGGCGCAGCCCACGCCCGCTCCGGCCCCTGCTGCTCCCCAGGCGGCCGCGGCCCCGGCTGGTGGGCAAGGCAAGACTGCAACGGCGCTGTTCGACTACGAAGCTGCCGAGGACAATGGTAAGCAAGCATTCTTGGCTCGGGATCTAACATTAGTGGCGAGACTAACCCGTGTGTCAGAACTGAGCTTCAACGAAAACGACAAGATCACCAACATCGAATTCCCTGACGAGGACTGGTGGTTCGGCCAGTTCCGCGGCAAGCAGGGTCTCTTCCCTGCCAACTACGTCCAGCTCGACCGATAAGTTCTTACGCTTGGTGTTTCCCCGTTTTGAGGCAAGAAAAGCGAGCAATGCGAGCAAGTATGGCACAACGGCGGCGCCCTGGGCGCATACGATTCAGTCGTGGATCTGTAGCAGGACCCGGCTCTTGTACGTAGGATGATTTCACAATGGAAAAGGGTATGAGTAAACAGACGTGCCCTCCCGATTTTCATGCTTGATTGCGTAGATCACATTGCATCCGATGATGTGCTGCCGAGATGATGGAATTAGACCTGACATCTGCCTACCAACATACCTCCTAGATATACACAAGGCCATTGGTCGTGAAGTAGCAGAAGTAGCAGAAGAAGAAGAAGACATGAGTCGAAAAGCAGAAAACTCCCGCAACACCGGGCATGATGATATCCAACAGAGAGCGCTTCCGGTCTGAACTTCACTTGACCAACCTCGTCAGATCTAGACAAGAGAGGGCTCGGAGGGGTTTCACGAATGACCGTCAGATATCCTAAATTCCAGTAGCCATAACCGTCGAGTTCCTCCTATGGACAGCCGCGATTAACACATGTCGCAGCAGTCCTCACCACTGTTCCCTCGTTAGTGCCCGCATTCGTCGTGGGAAGGTCAACAAGACTCACCAATCTGCGCAGCCCTCGCAGCACCCATCGCAGAGACAGCAGCAGCACAGCGTTGCTAGACAGGCTGCCAGGCATCCGCGCTGCTTTCCTCCTCCTCCTCCGCCGCCGCCGCCGCCACCCTGCGGAGGGGGAGGAGGGGCCTGCTGGTACGCCATCGGGGGCTGCTGGGGAGGATAGTAGCCGCCTCCTTGCGGGGGGCCGTAGGCCTGGGGCAGTGTCAGTGATTGCTCTAGCGGTCCTCTTGATGTGCTTGATGTGGCTGCGCGGGCAAGACAGAGGCCGTGGACGAACCTGCTGAGGTGGCTGGGGATAGCCGCCGCCGCCCCCATAGCCTGGCTGGGGAGGGCCCTGCTGGTATCCTCCTCCGGGATTGTAGTAGTCCTGGCTCGCCATTGCGAAGTGCGCGCTGGTCTGAGTGAGAAAGTAGGTGCCGGTGACGTCGGTCTGGGCAGGCCGAGTGAGTGAGTGAGTGAGTGAGTGAGTGAGAGCGAGAGGCTCGGCTTAGGCTGTGTGTCGTATTGAGCTGGCCAGCTGCTATCGTCTTTTCGCGACTGGGTTTGTGTTCGGCCAGGCGGGTAAAATATGAAAAACCTGGCTGGGAGAACTAATAAAGCCCCCTCTCTAATGACGGGCACTCGAATACGTCGTAGCTGGAGCAAGGTATCACCTGGCAGCTGAGGGATGCCGAATGACCGAGTGATCGGTACGTTGCCCAGGCGCTTTTAGAGGTGGTGAGGAGAACACCGGACGAACTGGGCGGAGAGTGTACCTCCCTTCCTAAACTGGGTGTCGGGGTACATCCGCCCCCAGCGCCACGGCGCCACGGCACCTGGTCGCCGCATCCAGGCTGGGCTGACGAAGTGTAAACCGGGATCATGTGGCGGGACCAGCTCCATCCTGCACCAAAATCTTCCGCCAGCTGGGGCGACGACACGCGTTGTCCCAGCCAACCTTCTTGTAGTACAAGAGCCGTTGCGAAGCCTGTCATCCTGTCAAGTGAGCCATGTTGCCGCTTTTCCTTCGCACAGGGTTCCTCGATTCGGTATCATGCATTAAATCGTCTTATTCATCCCATCCATTATTCGCTTGCTCACATCGCTTCATATCTGGCCGCGAAAATACACGGAGCCTCCCGCTGGGAAAAGATCAACCACCAGCATGCCCCCAGATTCTATAGCCCCCGTCTCAGAACCCCTTTTCACCTCTCATATGCCGGCAGAGGCTCCGGCCCGGTCCCATGATGGCGCCCTGATGATGGACCACCCACCTCCTGTCTATAGCTGTAATGTCTGCCATAGTCATCCTCATCTGACAGAGTTGGCGCGGATGGCTCCAGTTCCCCAGCTGGCGGTGCTGAGGGCCTGCTGGGTCCCGCCTCGTAGTCATCTGGGAACTCGGGCGGCGCGCTGGCCTCGTTGAGCAGTCTCCGACGCTCCAGCTCCAGCTTATCCTCACCCTGCCCGTTCGGGCCAGCGAGATCATCCAGGGTCGGCGCCGAAGGCGCGTGCTCATCATGAGTCTCAGGCGAGGTGCTTTCCCCGCGAGCCAGAGCAACAGGCCCAGGTGCGCTAGGAGCGGGGTCCTCTGCATCGTAGATATTCGGCTCAGACTCTAGCGCTGCTGCTTCTGCCATCGTTGGCGCGCCTGCCGAGGGGCCTGCCTCCGGCGCTTGCGGGGGTTGGCTGGGCAGCAGCCTCTGCTCATGTCGAAGAGCCCGCTCCTTTTCTGTCAGGTCGCTCTCGTCCCTGATCTGCGGCGGCGGCACATATGCAGGGGCCTCTTCCTCCTCGCCCAACTGTGGCGGGTGATGATGGGCTGTGCCGTTTGTGAGTTGTCGTCCAAGGGGGCCCGGTGGTTGCCCCCCTCTTGTCGGGGTCGGCGGAGACCAATACCCGAAGCCATCCTCTGCCCCGTTACCATCTTCAGACCAAGGACTGACAATGTCATCGGGGCTGACGGCGGTTTCGTGTACCTGGTACGTCCGCAGCGTATTACTCCTCGCCCGACCCCTCATGCTGTCCTCCGTCCCCATTACGAGCTCAAAATTGACGCTGATGACGCCCTTCTCTCGCCGCAACCGGTCTGTTGGGAGCACATTACTGCCCCGAGACATGTAATTGCCGCTGTCAGATGGCGCCGAACCGCCTTGCGAGAAGCCACCACTTCTCGACTGGGTGCCGCTCGACAAGTGGCTCGACAGCCTTCCACCGAGGTCGACGACGACTTCAACATGATACTTGAAGCTGACCATCTCGCCAGGGACGTTCTTGATGGTGGGAAACGCGTCTTCCGGCACCTTGACGGATGCCGTGACGGTCGTCTCCAAGGTTGCCGGATCAATGATCAGCGGCGCTATCGTCTGGGAGAGATCCTTGCGGAAAACACTCAGCGACGTCGCCGAAGACAATGATAAGCCCCCGAGCCCTGTCCTTGAACGGGGGTAGTAGTCCTCCTTCTGCAATCTCCGCGCATCATCCTTAGACATCATGTCTGTGAAGAGTAATGCTGGTGGTGCCGTGTCGATTCTGCCCTGGCGGTACAGAGTGACAATGACGCCGTGCATACTTTTTAACCGCTTGATATGTTGCACTGCAACTTTGACAGAGGCCGTGTCTCCTGCCACGGCTCCTCCTCTCAGGAGCTCGATGGTGGCCGTGATAGTCTTTTCGTCCACAGCCTGTAACTTGGCATTTGTAGAAAGGGTGTGGTTTACCCGAAATTCGGTGCCTCGATCGCTCATGTTGCTGCTTGTCGTCAGGCCACTGTCGTCACTGATTTCACTCCGCACATCGTTCTGGATCGGGCTCCGGGGGTTCTCTAGTCCATCCTGTTGGAGCTCCTCCGAGGTTTTGGACTGGTCAAGGGCCAATTCGCTCATGGAAATGCGGTCATTCGTGTCCGAGGTGGGCGGTGGTCGCTCTGTCCCGGGTGTTGTGGCCGCGGCCCCTTGCTTTCGTTTTCTTCTCTTCGATATTGGCTCAACGTATATCGTTCTTGGCCTAGGTGGGTGAAGGGTTCCAACATCTATCTTCTCCACGAGAGAGATCTTCCGCTCACAAGTCGTCGTGGGTGCCATGGCGGTCGGGCGGGTCAGCGTTGCTGTAATCATATACGAGATGGTGCCACGCTCGAACTACGACGCAAGCCAGGTCAGCGGGCCGATTTCAAGCGGTTTTAGGGGGAGAGCCAGCAATCAATACGGTTTATGCGTGGGCTCGGCACGGGAAGAGGCATCTTACGTCAATGCTGCTTGGTAGGCCCGTCTTGGGTAGCTGCAGATCGAACTGGAACTGATATTTGGCAGCATCAAGCCGACCCTCGCCTGCCAGGACCACCTCATCCTGGAAGAGCGAGGCGTAGCCGTTGCCGTGGTATTGCGCATCAGATCGGCCATTCAGCACCGGGGTGGCGATCTCGCGTTCTGCCACCGCGGGGCCTTTGTGGACGCGCACGAAGCCGTGTAGGGTGACCGTCAGGTGGGTGATGCGGACGGGCTTCACGACTGTCAGGTGGACCGCGCCATGGACATGGTCGCCGGCCGAGTACTGGCGATGGGGCTCTTTGGGTATGATATGAAAGTCGGCAATGTTTCGGGCGCGGTTACGAATGGGCAACGACAGCCGGGACCACAAGGAGCGTGAGGCGGTTTGTGGGTCAACAGAAGCACCGTTCGAGCCGAAATACGACGCGCCCATGTATGCGACGAAGGGACGGCAGAAGCAGAGGCAGGAGGGAGTTCGCGACTCGAGGGGTGAGGGTGCGCGTTGTCGGCGGGCGGCGGCGGGAGGAGGAGGGGGGTGGCGATGGTCTGCCTCACACGAAGGTCCCATGCATGCGCAGAGAGTGTCGGCAAGGATTCGCAGTGAGGTCGATTCGGAGAGGACGAGGCCTAATCGTGCAATCGACGGCGGGGAGCGCGAAAAGGGCGGTTGTTGCGCGGTCTCCTGCGAGGGCTCGCGATGTTGTCGTCGACGTGATCAGGTGGGCCGCGTGGGAAGAGTGAGCAAATGAGAAAGGTTGGCGAGGTGCTGGAGGCGTCGCGACCTCTCCGGTAAGTCGATGAAGCAAGCGAGCGTCTCTAAATTTGGGAAGGAAGTTGGATCAAGTCGGAGGGAACCAGAAGGGCAAGGAGGATGCCGATCAGGGTAGTGGTGACGAGAGACGTGGAGCCCAACGCCGGGACCGAGTCGAGTCGAGGTCGAGTCGAGACAGGTCGATTGCCTTTTGCTGTGGAGGGCTGGAGGGGCCCAGGCACGTCGTGTCTGGGACTTTGAGGGGAGGAAGAGACGGTTTAGCAGGTCTTGGCCGGGGTGGGCTGTCTGTGCTAGATGGCGGCGAGGAGGTGCTGGGACATCGGTGCTAACGTCTGGGGAGAGAGGCTGCAGCGACGGCGACGATTGATTGATTGAGTGAGCAAAGGACCAAACTGCTGTTGGTTGATCTGCGTAATGCTGGAGCGACGGGCCATGCGTGGGTTTGCATATGCCAAGAATGACGAGGGAACCGTGCCAAGAAAGCTTCGCCCTTTTGTGCAGAGGGGGGAAGGGGGGAACTAGGAAGCATTTCAGGATCGCGGCGGACGGTGGGGGGTGGGCATCTCCTTTTTGTTCGGGAAAGGACGACCTGACCAACCCGTTGGTCCCGTCGTCTGGTCTGGCCTGCCTGGCCTGACCTGACCCAGCTGGGGCTAGCAAAGGGAAGAGGCCAAAGGCGGAACAGGAGTTGGAAATGTCTGCTGACTTGCTGATTTGGACTGCTGCGGAACCGGGGGGCTCTTGCCGTGCGATCCGTCTCTGCCAACCCGAGGTAGGTAGGTGCTCAGTTTGCCCTTCCTGTTTTGCCCTCCTTGCTGATTGATGCTTGCAAGTGCTGGGAGGGAAGTCACGGATTAGGTACCTCGATGACGGGAATAATTTACATTGAAGTTCCCGTACTACCTACCTCAGAGACTCCCCCTTATTATTCCCGCCCCGGGTCCCATCCATCCCATTCAAAGTTCCATCCATTCCATCAGCATTGATTGATTGACCTGGCCATATCCTCGTACTTCGTGATCTCCAAAGGGGTCACCAATCATTATAACACCTCCTCCTCACCCGCTTAACTCGACGAAGATCACCATCGCTCCACGAGTCAGCCCTACATCCCTCCATGCAAACAGTGCTCGGCACGCGACTCCCGAGTCATCTCATCGCTGTGGTGGCCTGCCGATATTGCCGCCCGACTCGAGATGCGCGTGCCGGTTATCCCCTCAAGCAGTATCACGTCTTCCTTCAGCCTGAACGCAAACCGACCACCAATTACCCAATCCCGCACCACTTACCTAAGTCTGCGCACCTTACCAAGTATAGCACCCCTTCGCCGCAAACTCAGGCGCCATTCATCGGGCGCTCACTCAAACCAGCAATTCTCACGAGCTGCGCGAAGCTCCGACCCTAGCCCCTGACCCGACAAAGGCCTGCCTGATGTCGGGGCTACCCCTCGTTGCCTGCATCCATGACCGCGCCGAGACGGGAGCAAATGCTTGACTGCAAACCACCATCTCGGCGCCGGAGCCCTTCCCGTGAAAAGCTCGTTTGTGCCCAAAGCTATACTGCTGCATAACTCAACTTGCATCGGCCATGTTTCCTCTGGCTTTCCGTCCCAAATGTTCTCCAGGTCATTGTTTCACCTGGCCGCATTCTGTTGGCCCCCAAGGCCCCCCTGCTCTCACCTTCCAGTTGTCTTGGCATCGGCGGCCAGTCGAAGGCCTTTGCTTTGAGACAAGAACACCTTATGGCGAACGGCTCGACCTGAGATATCGAACATGCTTTGGAAATATATACGGCGACACCGCCTCTGTCCATGTCGACAGCTAGCCCGTCATAACCAGCATCAAGGACACCACTGCAGCCACAGATACAATATCAACTGCAACACGCCCGCCCCCATTGCCACCTCCTCCTCCAAAGCCCGGAGGCAAGGTCTCCGACAATTCATCTCCAGTGCTCGTCGAAGTCGGGTCCTCATCCCCGGTGTTCGTCTGGACCGGCTCCGTCTTCACTCGATACCCAAAAGCCGCACAGTCTTCCCCATAGTGGCCTGCGATCCGAGCAGGTTGCGGGTCGTCTACCTCCTCGCGCATGCAGTACAAGCATTGCGGCATCCGCTCCAGCAATGGGACCGTACAAAGACACTCTGCCGCCGTCCTGTTTTTCAACACCCTCTCAGAGAATGTTTCGCTGAGCCTCTCACTCTCGATGTATCGCCTGTCCTCGAGCGTGACCTCCAGCTCACACTCTCCAATCTGCCCACGCAACACACCACACTCCGAGGCGCATACTCCTCCTGTCGGGGTCGCAGACGGCATCGACTCACCCGTCACAGACGGATATATCAGGTTATCGCCCTTCAAATACCCCAACATCTCGCAATCAGACCTGTACTCAAGCAGGTTCTCCTCCGCGTCGCTGTAGTCGGTCATGTCCTGCTCCCTCTCTAAGACCCTCTCATGGAACAAGCAAGAAAAGCACCAGTTCCAGTATGCCTCCTCTCCGCCCATGCGGGCTTCGATGCAGAGGCAATCTGCAGCTGTCCTGTTCTCGAGCCGCCTCATGTCGATCCCGTCGTCCCACCAAGTCAGGTTTCGCTGGAAATACTCTTCGTCGACCGGCGGGAGCGAGCACTCATCCAGCTGTCGCGTAAGGTTGGCGCATTGGCTCCCGCAAAGCTCAATCGGTGGCACTACCATCCTTCAGTGTAAGTGGTTGTCTAATACTCTCTGAGGGGCAGAGCATGTTGCAAGGCCCCGCGAAACAACCAGAATACTGGGAGATGAACTCAAGGACAACGTACCATCGGAGTCGGACTGTCCCGGAGCCGTCGCGGCGAGGCCGAGCAAGAGGAAGACAGCAACCATGTTTGTGGTGAGCGCCGCCAGAGAGAAGGTGATGCAGTAGGGCGTGGGGAGGGAACGGGGTGAGCCAGGTACTCATATAATCCCCAAGAGTATGTAGAGGTATGTAAAGGTCGTCGCGCGACAAGTTGGAAGGTGAGCGGGCAACTTCCGGCTATGTGGCACATGTTTGCCTCCCCCTTGCCCAGCCTGAATACCAAGACGTACAGCCTCGCCCGGATTGAGTCCATCGGATCTTGGCCGCTGGCAAGCTTGCGGCTTAATCGGCCGAACGTCACGCCGTCTAGATTTCTGATTATCCGCACCATATAGGGAAGTAGAACGGGGAAGGGGTCACTCATAACAGTGGTCGAGTCTTGATACTGAGAGGCACGGCCGGATCGCGTCAACTTTGCAACTCACATATCAAGGAACGATGAGTACTTGGCTGGTTTGAAAATGATTTCCTTTTCGTCTTTCTCTCCACCAGGGATACTTTTAAATCCCTTTTGGTCATGTATTCCTTCCTGCCCACGTCAACTCGTCCGTATCCAGTGCCAATGTACAATATCCAGGCTCGCAAGCCATGCAAAAATCAGAAACGCCTCATCTATGCATCCGGGCAATGCTCCAAACAGGTATCGTTCAAGCAATCAATCAATCCAACGCCTCTCCGCTGAGAATGCTCGTCAAAATGCCAGATCCCACACCTTCAGCCATCTGCTCCGTCTCCTTCTCGCCGACACAGCTCGCCAGCCTTCTCTCCTCTCCCTTCGGGAATGAGACCTTCCGGCCCCTCTTGCTGGGTGTCTGTGCAGCGAAGCTTCCGGTTTTGCCATCAACGGGAGACACAAGGCCGAGAGTTTCCAGACTGCCCACGACCTCGCGGAACTCGGAGCCCGAGAGAGGGTGCAAAATGGAGTCCCGTGTGCAGAGCACTGAATATGTGTCGTACAGCGTCTTGACCGTGGGTGCCAGCGACTGCGTCTTGGATGGGGTGTTGGCGCCGGGGGTGGCAAGCTTCGTTGCTCTGTTCCGTTTCTCCAGGGCAACAAGAGCGCAGAGCGCAGCTCTTTGCTGTAGGTTGAGTGTCCTGAGCCTTTGATTCGTGCCATTGCTGAAAGCTGCGACTGTGACCTTGTTCAGGTGTCCGATCGAAGCCCGAGGAGCCGTCTCGGCCGTCAATGCCTTCAAAGATGCCCCGGCCAGCTCAAAAACACTCCTCGACGAATCTCCCTTCGATGGGGATGCAGAGTTGATGTTCTCTCCGAGAGGCTTTCGCGAAGGAGTCATCTGCAGCAGCTTCTCCCTGGCCTCGGTCTCATGCTTCTCCTTTGTTTCTGTCTCGATGAGATCCAATGCGCGCCTGCAGATCTCGAATGCCTTTCGCAGATCTCCCGTCTGACTGGCCACTTTTCTTGAGCAAAGCTCGATCGCCGCAGGGTGCAAGAAGGGGGCAGTTGTTTGCTGGCTCCCCGCCGGCAGGAGGCTCTTGAGGCGCGTCGTGATAATGCTCTTGATTTGGGCGGCAGAGTATGGGTGGAAGGGGAGCAGCTCTGGCTTGAGATTTTTGGACTTGAGACGGGGAAGAAACCGGTCGGTCAAGTCAAGGGCGTTGGCAATGCCGATGAGAGCAAGGCGGGATGGCTCCTGCAGTGACCACTCGAAGAGGCGGTACATGCTTTCGAGGCCCATGGTCAAGATGTGGTCGATCTCATCGAGCACCACGAGATACCGCGAATCCTGCTTTCCCGAGACGAAGAGCTTCTGCAGGGCGACCATAGCTTGTGCCTCGGTAAGGTCGGTTTCGTGGCCGAGAAGGTCGAGCAGTGTGTTGTACAGATCTCGGGACGATTTGATGCTCATGCAGTTGATGTACGCCTGGCGAACACCGGACTTCTCCGTGGCCTGCTTCGTGACCTCCCTGATCATGGCACTCTTCCCGGTCCCCGGCGGCCCGCTAACGTAAAGACACCCGTTTGGGTTGGCGGAGGAGCATTGGTCAACGAAGGTGGCAAGCTGTTCCCGCTCGGTCTCACGTCCCACCAGTAGCCCCGGATCGGCACCACGCGCAAAGAGCTGTCTTGCAGCATGGTAGACCGTTTGTTGCGATGATGGCGTGAGAGGTGTCTGGGGCGTTGCGCGCTTGAAGAGCTTGCCCGCGGACATGACCACATGGCGCGGCGTTGAGGGGGCCCTTGCGAAAACATCGCGATGTCTGGGAGTCTGGGGTGTGATCGGAGCAGGCTTTGTAAAGCTGAGTGTTCTCGAGCCGCGATAGCTCCTTGTCGTGGACGGCGGTGCTGTGTCGTCGTCATCTTCAATGTCTAGAGCCTCTTCCAGGACGGCGGTAGCAGCCGGGTCGGCGTTCTCGTCGTTGGCATCCACGAGCCGAGTAGATCGCCGTGTCCGCTTAGCTGGGAGCTGAGTGTCGACTGCAGGGACTGAAGCGTGAGCATGTGGCCTTCCTGACGTTGGGCTGTTCGGTTGCTCTTTACCTGTATCGAGGACGTCCCTCGCCCGCTTTCCAAGTGACGTGCGTGGCATGGCTGTGTGGGTGGTCGGGATGCTCCTGACAATTATGATTACAATGCAATGTGACAGACAGGTGCGATGCAGAACTTGGAGAAGGTACAATGCGGGAAACAGGCTGTCGAGAAGGAGCTCAAGTATGAGAGATGCCGAGTCGAGCCTGCCCTTGGGTGGAGGGAGATTTAATTAAGCAGTAGCCGCCCTGGTCAAGGCGGGTCACTCCACGGACGCGTTAAGTGGTTTCGCGTTCGTGTACGATGAACGCGACTGGCCGCGCCTCAGGTCGGTCCGCGGCGCGGCGGCGGTGTGGCTGGAGAGGGTGGTCAGTGCGTCACGCGACTCTCTCAGATAGGTAGGTCATTGGCCAATGCGGGCAACTTGATCACAGTGTTATTATGTACCATCGAGGAAGAAGCACTGTCATAAACACTGTGTGGCAACTTGCGGTCAGCCTCGGTCAGCGACGGAGCTGGCCGTCAGACAAGGAGGAGCCGGTGACGGCCAGCTCCGTGGCCCGAAGAGATATGAACATTCATTACGTATCTCGCGGCATTCAGCCAAGACACCAATTCATTCTGCTTGTCGATATCTTCAAAACCAGAATATGCCGTTTACAATCCCGGCATTCAGCGGCTTGCGGTTTCATCCCACCGAATACGTGTTCTGACCGCAACCGGCCCGCAGTCACCGAATCATCCCTTATCAACAACCGCCGAACCGCGTCTTAGTGTCTGAGTGGCGAGGACCTCCAGATATCAACGATTGCGAGGCTGTGCCCGCTCCCCAGGCTCGAGCGACTACACTGTCACCTATCTAATGCTCTCAGATGTCTTCAAGGGAGCATCTGCAGGAGAGATGGAGGCGACGGCATCCTCGTACAACTCGTGTGTGGAGGAGTTCAGGGATTCCGAGTACCCGATGTTGAAAGGTTCCTCCTTCTGGTTCGATACATCCATACCACAGACCACTAACAAGCCATAGACGCTGTGTATCTCGATCATGCCGGAACAACCCTATGCTCCAAGTCCCTGATGGACAAGTTCTCGGCGGATTTGATGTCCAGCCTCCTGGGCAACCCGCACTCCGGATCCTCGCCGTCCCAGTACACCACCTCCCGGATAGAAGACATCCGCCTCCGCATCCTCCGCTTCTTCAAAGCGGACCCGTCAGAGTTCGATATTATTTTTGTTGCGAATGCCACGGCCGGTGTGAAGCTTGTGACTGAGGCATTCCGCGCCATGCCTGATGGTTTCAGGTATGCCTACCATCAAGCCTGTCATACAAGCCTTGTTGGTGTCCGAGAAGAGGCCAAGGAGAGTGTCTGCGTAGACAGCGATACTGTTCATGAGTGGGTCGCTGGACGTGGTCCTTTCGAGAACGGCATCTCAGGGGACAACGCAGTGCTCTTCTCCTACCCGCTGCAGTCACACATGGATGGCCGGCGGTATCCTCTTTCCTGGTCCGAGGATCTGAGAAATCAAACACCATCTTCGTCGGAACTGTACACGCTACTAGACGCCGCTTCGCTCGTGGCCACGTCGCCCCTGGATCTGAGCGATGCCGAGTCAGCTCCTGACTTCACCGTCATGAGCATGTATAAGATCTTCGGCTTCCCAGACCTGGGGGCGCTTATTGTTCGGCGGCAGGCGGAACATGTCTTCCGCTTCCGCAAATACTTTGGAGGGGGAACAGTTGACATGGTGGTCAGTGGCAAAGAGCAATGGCACGCGTCTAAGACCCAGTTCCTCCATGAAAGACTGGAGGATGGCACTCTGCCATTCCACAGCATCATCGCATTGGATGCCGCCTTGGACACACACCGGAAATTGTTTGGGTCCATGGCAAAGGTGGCGTCGCATACGGCGTTCCTGAGTCGGCGTCTGCTGGATGGATTAGCAGGCTTGCGGCACGGAAACGATCAGCCTGTCTGCGTCTTGTACTCTCAACAAGATAAAGACAGTGGCCCCGTGGTTGCTTTCAACATCCGCAACGCCACTGGTGCTTGGGTCAGCTTGACCGAATTCGAGAAGCTCAGCACCTTGAAAGATTTCCATGTCAGGACAGGCGGCGTGTGCAGCCCTGGAGGCATCGCCGCCGCACTGCAGCTGCAGCCCTGGGAAATCAGAAGGAATTTCTCGGCCGGCTTCAAGTGCGGCGCCGACCAGGATATTATCGCTGGGAAGCCGACGGGGGTGATCCGGGCAAGCCTTGGCGCCATGAGCACCAAGTCAGACGTGGACAAGTTCATCGCCTTCATCGAGGAATTCTACCGAGAAGAACACATACCCCATCCAGCACAAGCACCGATCTTCACATCAACCCCCAAATTTCGCGTCGAATCCATCACGGTCTACCCCATCAAAAGCTGTGCTGGCTTCATTGTCCCCCCAGACACTCCCTGGGAGGTCAAGCCTGAAGGCCTCGCCTGGGACCGCGAGTGGTGCCTCGTCCACCAAGGCACTGGCCAGGCCCTGTCCCAAAAACGCTTCCCACAGATGGCCCTCCTCCGCCCTTCTCTTGACTTTGACCAAGGCGTGCTCCGGGTCACTTATGCCGGCGCAACACCGCCCACCGTCCCACAATCCATCGCCATCCCCTTGTCGGCGCCGCCATCCGCCTCGTCCACCTGGCCGACCCTCCCCTCCCGCGTCTGTGGGGACCAGATCACAGCCCTCACCTACACCACGCCCTCCATTAGCGACTTCTTCTCGGCAGTCCTGGGCGTCCCCTGCCTCCTGGCCCGCTTCCCTCCTGGCGGTCACGGCCCCAACATGCGCCACTCCAAACCTCACACCCTCAAGCACCTACACCCCTCCCGCCCAACTTCTCTCCCTGGTTCTTTCCCCGGTCCGCCATCCCCTCCCGACTCAGACTCGGAGCAACAGCAGCAGAGCAAAATCTTGCTCTCCAATGAGAGCCCAATTCTTCTCATCAGCTCTGCCAGCCTGGAGGCCTTGAACAGAGATGTTACAGTACAAGGAGGCGACGCGGTCTCCGCGGCAGCATTCAGGGGTAACATCGTCGTAGGCCTAGTGCCAAAATCTCCACAAGAGGACGCAGCTTACGCAGAAGACGCGTGGACCAGTTTGAGGATAGGGAACCAGCCGTTCAGCCTCATGGGCTCATGTCGCAGGTGTCAAATGGTGTGCATTGACCAGACGAGCGGCGTACGACGACAGGAGCCCTTCGTGACTCTGGCCAAGACGAGGCGGTTTGATGGCAAGGTATACTTTGGTATGCACATGCGGCATGACCCCCCCGGCACGATGCGGACGAAGGAGGAGCAGTTCCCGACGATCCGTGTCGGCGACGTAGTACGAACTGATGAAACATCCCCAGAGCAGTGAGCGCCGGGCACTAGTCGCATGATGCTCGTGGCGCCATTGAATACCAACTTATTGAAATACATCATCATTATCCCTGTGATTCCAATGAAGCCCCCGATATTGCGGCTCGCCCCAACTCTCGTTATGCTCTTGATAATTGCGCTGGCGGGCATCTACTCCCAAGATAGCTTTGAAACCTGACTTGTGTTTGGATGGATTTTTGGTTCAACCCCGGCGTGACGAAATGTAACAGCGGAATATATTCACAAGGAATTTAAATGATATTCGTTATTCAACCATAACAGTATCGTACACTACCCCCGCCAATCTTCGTGTCGACCAACGTCGATGCTGCTGACCTGCCGCACTCTTGTCGTCCCTTTACTGTCATGCCATTCGATCTCATCGACGAAGGGGCACGTTTCGGCCGTGGCCTCCGGGCTCACTTCGGGGGGCTACCGCTGCCCTGGGTAAACCTAGACCATGTCAGGATCAACATCCACGGCGATAGCACACGAGGCAGACATACGTGTTCCACATCTTGCCAAACATGCCAGGCTCGGGCTTTTGGTCATTCAGACTCTGACGGCGAGCAATGTTCGAGGCGTCACGCCTTTCTTGCAGGCTGTGAAACATGGTGTTGGAGCTCTGGAGGAACGGGTGTCAGTCAATGTCGGTCAATCCAATCCAAGTGAGGGGGTCACGGAGCGTACTCTTCTGCGGCCGGTGGTAGGGGATGGCTGCTGGTTGTCGGCGGGCTTGGAGGAGTCCATGATTGCAGCTCAGAAGGTTTTTATCGTTGAAGGGTGATATCTTTGCTGTTCAGAACGTTCAGGAGGTGTGATTCTAGGTCTGGTCCAGGAACAGGAGCTCGAGGGAACCCCTCGTGGGCAGCAACAGCATGTATATACGGGTCAACAGAGCTTACAAAGACGTAGAAGATCGCCCGCGCTCGCCGGTCTGGCCCCGTCCACCCTTCCCCTTGTCCATCCATCCCCTCGACGGAAGGCGGACAGTACAGTCCAGCATGAATGGATGACCTGAGAGGGGGAGCGGGCGACGGGCTAAGACAGAGGAGCAACGACGGCCGATCGCCCTACACCATCTCGAGACTCTTTGGGAATACCCCAATCGGTGACTTCACCAATGAGACTAGTCTGCCTCCGCACCGCTTTAGGGGAAACGCGGCGGCCGCAAGGGAGGAAAGCTTCGAGTGAGAGTGGTGATCCGCGGCCGTACCCCGCAAGCAAACGCAAACCACTGCGCAGCGTCATTGTGTTAGGGAGCAGTGGTCTGATTCTCCCGGGAAGTCAGCTGATACGCTGCGAGAGGTGGACTTCGACCGCCCCCAGGGCGATTCTGTTAGCGCGGGAGCCACCATTCCGGGAAGAACATGGTACGCTGGAGCTGTCAGAGACGGATGGGATTTAGACTGGCACGCGGGTCTGATGATCATGGACAAGACTGCTGGGCAGTCATCGAGAGAATGACTGGCCTTCTCGATGAGTTGATGGGAGACGCATGGGCGATCGATCGGAGCCGGAAACGGGACCGAAGTCAATCACAGATTGGCAGGGGAACATGATGACTATGATGAAAGTCTGGATCTGAATCCACCTGAATGCTGTCACCCTCCTGAGTCGTGCTGTCGGTGAATATCCGATCTTCTGATGATAGTGGACGGGTTGACGTGAGGTCATCGGTCAGTCGACATTGTGCATGACGCATGGGCCCGCCCTCGGGATCAGCATAATGCGGGGTAAGTGGGGGCGCCACTCGAGATAAATTATGCAGCTTAGGCTAATAAGGGAGTTTATGCCGCCCCTTGCGTCGAGGAGTCGATGAGAAGGTCATATCAACATCAGGTGCGCTTTTACCCAATATCATCCCGCCTTTTTATCATAAATAAGACGCAGTTTATCACACATTCCTCGAGGATCAGAGTGACTGTAAGTCGGTGAAATTCATGTAAATGTTCGTAATCATATCCTAATCTTCGTGCCCAGCAGAAAAAGGAATACAGAGAACCACTGAACAAAATATTGACCAGCCGAAAACTCACGGTAGGCCATCACGCAATGCTCGGCCTCGACGTGCCTCATGCAGAGGTGAAACCTCTTACTCGACCCGAGGACGGCCACCACCCAGAAGGCCAAGTCCGCCGGTCAGACCAGCGGTCAGCCCTCCGGTGAGACCAGCAGTCAGCCCTCCGGTGAGGCCGCCAGTGAGACCTCCAGCGCCGCCAGAACCGCCGGTCAGGCCTCCAGTCAGGCCCCCAACGAGGTTTCCAAGTCCGCCAACGGCTCCGCCAGCGCCCTGGCCTCCGGTGACGCC